>JALIGW010000015.1:0-57500 GCA_023053685.1 Diadophis punctatus similis | reverse complement strand
AAATCAAACACATGTTTGTTTGTTTGTTTGTTTTTGTAGAAATGCTACCAAGGCTCTACCAAAAGCATCTTCTACTTCACAACTTCTCCAAGTTTAGGGGACTGGAGGCTAAAACATATGAAGAACGGTTGCAGGAACTGGGTATGTCTAGTTTAACGAAAAGAAGGACTAGGGGAGACATGATAGCAGTGTTCCAATATCTCAGGGGTTGCCACAAAGAAGAGGGAGTCAAGCTATTCTCCAAAGCACCTGAGGGCAGGACTAGAAGCAATGGGTGGAAATTACTCAGGGAGAGAAGCAACTTAGAACTTAGGAGAAATTTCCTGACAGTTAGAACAATTAATCAGTGGAACAGCTTGCCTCCAGAAGTTGTGAATGCTCCAACACTGGAAGTTTTTAAGAAGATATAATAGTAATAGTAACAGAGTTGGAAGGGACCTTGGAAGTATTCTAGTCCAACCCCCTGCTTAGGCAGGAAACCCTACACCACTTCAGACAAACGGTTATCCAACATCTTCTTAAAAACTTCCAGTGTTGGAGCATTCACAACTTCTGGAGGTAAGCCGTTCCACGGATTAATGATTCTAACTGTCAGATGTTGGATAACCATTTGTGTAGGGTTTCCTGCCTAAGCAGGGGGTTGGACTAGAAGACCTACAAGGTCCCTTCCAACTCTGTTACTATTACTATTATATCTTCTTAAAAACTTCCAGTGTTGGAGCATTCACAATTTGTTGTTGTTGTTGTTGTTGTTGTTGTTGTTGTTGTTGTTATTATTATTATTATTATTATTATTATTATTATTATTATTATTATTATTATTATTATCTTCATCATCATCATCATCATCATCACCACCACCACCACAACACGGGCACTGAAAAAAAGTAACTTATGACTGTTTTTTACACTTGCTACCTTTGAAGCATCCGCATGGTCACGTGATCAAAATTCAGACGCTTGGCAACTGGAATGTACTTATGACGGTCGCAGTGTCCCGGGGTCGCTTGATCCCCTTTTGCGACCTTCTGACAAGCAAAGTCAATGGGGGAGCCCGATTTGCCGAATCAGCATGTTATTAACTGAACAACTTTGGCGGTTCACTTAACAATGGTGGCAAAACAGATCTTAAAACTGGGCAAAATTCACTTAACAACAATGTTCTTGTTTAGCAATAGAAATTTGGGCTCAGTTACGGTCGTAACTACCTGTGCTGTAGATTGTTAAGTGAGTAATGGCCTTTTATGGGGTGTATGGGGTGCTCAGGGATGGGTAGCACCTCTGGTGTAGGGGCATGTCGTGTCCTTTTACAGCAGCTCATTTTAGGGCAGCTTTTAGGGCAGCTCCTTCACCTTTGGTCCCCACCTGTCACTCAGCTCTCACCTGTGGCTCCTAGCAGCTGTAGCATGCGCAGTGGCCACACCCCGGGCAACAGCTTCGACAGGCTGGCCAAACCAGGTTGAGAGTAGCCGTTGGGTCATCGACCTTCGGTGAGATAGGGACTTGTCTATCCCGAGCATATGAAGACAGATTCCGGCGGACTGAGCAGATGAAATCTACTAGAATAGGTCAACGGTCATGAAGGCGGTCTCTGCAAGTGATGTGGTACGCTAAGAGCACGGCAAGACACGAAAGACACCCTGGTCAACCACTGTGCCCAGCCCATCTCCAACTGTCTCGACTCTTGTCCTGCTATTTGGAGCAAGATGGAATCTGGGAAGAGAAAGTGAGGCTGACTATGCGCACCTCTCCCTCACTTTAATCCAATTCATGTGCAAGTCTTGACATCCCCCCCAAGAGCCGAGGTGGCGCAGCGGTTAAAGGCAGGTACTGCAGGCCACTTTAGCTGACCGTGATCCCCAGGTCAGCGGTTCAAATCTCACCGGCTCAAGGTTGACTCAGCCTTCCATCCTTCCGAGGTAGGTAAAATGAGGACCCAGATTGTTGGGGACAATATAAATATACATTGCTTATTGGTGTAAACCGCTTAGAGAGTACTTGCACTGTGAGGCAGTATATAAATCTCACAAATAAATAAAATAAATAATTGATAGATGTCAATGTCCTCTTCGAATACGATGGACGAACATCATCAATGGCTTTTTATATGTGGACACTTGGCACTTCCAGCTCCTGAACCCTACAGTTATTCATTGGGTGGGTTGGTCTGCTGTGGATGATGGTCCCTTAGGCCATCTTGTTTGTTCTCCAGGGATTTTTGTCTATCACTGCTTCTCTATTTTTTCCATTTTTCCCTCCACTTACTGCCCTCATCTCCCACGCCCAATACGGGCTCTCGGCAGCTATGGGATTCGGTTAAATGCTTATCATGTAAAACCTTAAGTGCTAATTGCTTAGTAATGAAAACTTTAATTGCTGGGAAATTAAACCTTTAATTGCAAAGTGGCTGGCAGAATGCCAGTCCATAACAACAAAGATTTGCTTCTTCTTCTTTCTTTCTTTTTTTTTTGATTAAGGGGGAAAAATGTCCTTTACTTGATATTACCCACTTGCCCGCACAATAAATAAAATGGAAATAGGTCTTGAGGGTTTTATTGTTATTGTTATTGCTACAGAGAAGAAAAATCAGAATCTGTAGAATTCTGCATGTGGCAAGTCCTAATTTCAGCTCTTGGCTATGAGCAATTAAAGAAAAAGAAGAAGAGGTAGAATTGAGAAGATTAATCATGGCATATTTAGGAGGTATGAATTTTGCTGTAATATCTCGCTGGATCGGTCTACCAGCTGCACAAATCCAGATGACCACCAGAGGGCAGCGAGGTGTTAGAGTTTTCTGCCCTCTAGTGGTCAATTGGAGTTGTGCAGCCCAACCCAAACACCTGTCCATTCTGCAGTTCTACTTCCACAAAGTACAGATAGGAGGTAGAGAAGGGGGACGGACGGATCAAAATTGGATGTTCAGAATTGTTTGGCCTGGATATCAAGCCCATTACACCACACAGAGCAAATAAAATGATTATTGATTCCTGGGAATGCTTAAACTGGTTTTACGGGGATATATCTAGGAAATGTCAAAGGGAAGGGAAGCAGAGGGGAAGGAGGGGGGAAGGATAGGTAAGGAAAGGTAAGAAAAGGAAAGGGAAGGGAAAGAAAGAAAAGGAGGGAAAGGAAAGGAAAGAGGAAAGAAAAGGAGGGAAAGGAAAGGAAAGGCCGCCCTGAGTCCTTCGGGAGTTGGGCGGCATATAAGAATAACAAAATAAATAAATAAATAAATAAAGGAAAGAGGAAAGGAACGGAAAGGAGGAAAGGAAAGGAAAGGAGGAAAGGAAAGGAAAGGAAAGGAGGTAAAGAAAAGGAAAGGAAAGGAGGAAAGGAAAGGAGGAAAGGAAATATATTTTCAGAGGCTACCCTCCACACACTGCAGTAGATAAATCACAGTTACCCTAAGCTGGCTGACAGGACTTTAAGCTTCGGCAGTCATCAGTCACAGAGAGAGTTTCTTCTTTTATCTTACTAAATGTAAAAAGAAAAAAGTTTTTTAAAAAAGTGCCAGGAACTGGTAATACTGAAAGTCCAATGGTGCTGACTTTTTCTTTCTTTCTTTCTTTCTTTCTTTCTTTCTTTCTTTCTTTCTTTCTTTCTTTCTTTCTTTCTTTCTTTCTTTCTTTCTTTCTTTCTTTCCTTCTTTCCTTCTTTCCTTCTTTCTTTCTTTCTTTCTTCTTTCTTCTTTCTTCTTTCTTTTTAAAAAGACTCTCATAAATATCAGCAAGCGGTAAGCAAATTTGGCTAATAAAATGTAATAAAAGGAAGAGGGGTTTCATCCCCAGCCGTTTCCCCCGATGCACTTCGTAGCTTTTCCCCTTTCACTCAGCGAGGGTTGCTGAGATTATAAGGTTTGCTTTTATCTGTCAGGAATCAATATTTCAAACATCGGATAAAAGAGAAAATTGAACTGGGAATCGGGATGAAGTGCTGTAAAAAAAAACTACAAAGCACAATTATCAAAAAGCACTTAAAGTACTTAATAGGACACACATATAAAAATGCTCAAATTAATGTCAAGGATGTATAATGAGCACTCCTCCCCCCCCCCTTTCGGCTTTTGATCCAAACGCGATGTAATTCGAAAGGTAGCCCGGCTTGTCAATAATTTTCTCGATTGATAAGAAGCCCCAAGGAGATCAAGCAAATCTGCCCTGAATGGATCTGGATGCCTATTACATAGGATTGGTTAATATTTCAGCTTATTGAAAATGCAGTATTTTCACGCCGAGTGTTTCAATGCAGTGGGAGGGTTAAGCATCGTAAACAGTTATGATTAAATAGAGCCCTCTGGATAAACAAAAGATTTTTCCAGGTGAGCTTTTAATAACCAACCACCATAACTGGAAAATTAGATTTTGAAGAGAACGAGATGGGAGAGAGATTTGGCCAGAAATCAAGACACGGAAAAAGTTTTGGCCAACAATATTTATCCATAGGTGATAGATTGAAAAAATTGGTGTGGCACCAATTATAGAGAAGATGAGAGAAGGCCAGCTTCGCTGGTAGGGACATGTCCTGAGACCAGCACCTTCCACCGTGGTCAAGACTGCCTACCAACTAGAAGTCAATGGCCGGCGATCTCATGGGCGCCCAAAACAGAGATGGCAAAACACAGTCAACAAAGATATGCAAGCCGCGGGCCTGCGCCTGTCAGCATTCCAATAAACACCCTCAACAAAACAAGACTCCGAGGCTAGAAGTTCGTCAAAGTTCCAATTTATTAGAGATGCCATGTTGGCAACATCTGTGAAAACCCGAAACTGCAAGCTTCCAGGTTTTCTCCACCCAAACGAAAGTTCAAGTCCCTGCCCAGCACCCACATGTCCATCACACGAACCAATCAGGCACTATACAAAACTGAAGGTGCCTCCCCATCACTTCCTCCCAGCTGCAGGGCACAACAGCCTTGACTTTCTGGAAAGAATGTTATTTAGACTATTACCTATCACCTACTCCATATAATCCCCCCTCCCATTTTCCCACAGTCGAAAATGTGGCAGGCCTGAATACAAAAAGGTAAAAGATGGCTTCCAGGCCTGACAGTGGCCTGGAGATGCAGCTGACCATGCAAAGTGGTGTTTAATGATCCGAAAAGCAGAGCATACACTTGCAGGAGTATGCTAGGAGGAAGAAGAAGAAGAAGAAGAAGAAGAAGAAGAAGAAGAAGAAGAAGAAGAAGAAGAAGAAGAAGAAGAAGAAGAAGAAGAAGAAGAAGAAGAAGAAGAAGAAGAAGAAGAGAGGAGGAGGAGGAGGAGGAGGAGGAGGAAAAGAAGAAGAGGAGGAGGAGGAGGATTGAAAAAATGGCTGGAGTGGTTGGAACGCTGGGCAGGAGGTAAGCAAGCCCACGTTCGAGACCCGAGAGCTGCTGTGGGCAGGGTTGAGCTCTCGTCCTTCACTCCAACTCCTGATGGGGACATGAAAGGAGCCCCCAAATGGATGTCCCCAAGGCAACGGAGATGTCGTTGGCGAATCCTTTCAACCAGAAGCATCTCGCTTCATCACTAGCTTTGCTGAAATCAAGATATACTGTATCTACAGCATTCTTCCTGTCGACTAGAATACAGGGGGATTAAAGTACTAAAGGAGCCGTAGTGGCATTGTGGTTAGAATGCAGTATTGCAGGCTAGTTCTCCGACTGCCAGGAGTTCGATCCTGACTGGCTCAAACTTGACTCAGTTTTCCATCCTTCCAAGGTTGGTAAAATGACCCAGATTGTTGGGGGCAAGAGGCTCACTCTGTAAATAGCTTAGAGAGGGGCGTAAAGCATTGTGGAGCAGTATATAAGTCTAAGTGCTATTGCTATGACAGAATGGAAGGCTTAACAAGGTGTTGTACCTGCTAATCACTCATAGATGGATGCTTGGGTTACCTCCTGGCAAGGTCATAAGAGCCAGCTAGGAAATTCTATGAGATGGCAGTTCCAAGACGTTTGAGGGAAGGCAATTATTTTGGGTGTTGGTGGCTATGTTAAATCCATGACTTTTTCACAGGGTGAAGAAGTCATAGGAAAGCTATGACAAATCTAGACAGCATACTAAAAAGCAGAGACATCACCCTGCCAACAAAAGTGCATATAGTCAAGGCTATGGTTTTCCCAGTTGCAATGTATGGCTGTGAAAGTTGGACCATAAGGAAGGCTGAGCGCCAAAGAATTGAGGCCTTTGAACTATGGTGCTGGAGAAGACTCCTGCGAGTCCCTTGGACTGCAAGGTGATCCAACCAGTCAGTCCTAGAGGAGATCAACCCTGACTGCTCTTTAGAAGGCCAGATCCTGAAGGTGAAACTCAAATACTTTGGCCACCTAATGAGAAGGAAGGACTCACTGGAGAAGAGCCTAATGCTGGGAAAGATTGAGGGCAAAAAAAGAAAGGGACGGCAGAGAACAAGGTGGCTGGATGGAGTCACTGAAGCAGTTGGCGTGAGCTTAAATGGACTCCAGAGGATGGTAGAGGACAGGAAGGCTTGGAGGAATGTTGTCCAGGGGGTCACGATGGGTCGGCTCAACTTAGCAACTAATAACAACAACAAATCATTTTGGGTGTTGGTGGCTATGTTAAATCCATGACTTTTTCACAGGGTTATCTTTAGTGAGGTCTGCAACAGTGGTGGGTTCCTACCAGTGCGGTCCACTCTATAGCACCGGTAGTGGCCTGCTGGTGACGTCACAGTACCAGTGCGGTCGGTTGCCGGTGCCTGGGCGCCGCCATTTTTTTAAAAAAAATTTACTTTTTAAAAAAATTTTCTTCTGCGCATGCCCAGAAGCCGAGCTTCTGGCACTGCGTATGCGCTGCCTTCCTACCCCACAGTGAGTCCAAGCAGGGGAGGATGGCTGAGGGAGTGCGTGAGACGCTGAAAGAACGGGCGGCAGGAGCTATCTCCATTCCCCTCCCTTCAGCAGTCTGAGAAGCCACGAACGCGCGGTGATGATCCCCGGCATTTTTGCACGTTCGAGGCTTCTCGAGCTGCTGAGGGGAGGGGGAATGGGCGGCAGGAGCCTAGGATCATCGAATGGGGAAAAGCATTCAGGCCGGACGGAGCCCCCTAGAAGAACCGCTGCCACGGTCTTGCTGCTCCCGCTGTGGGGGGCTGCGTTGTGGGTGGGCTATGCCTCCCTGCTTCTCCGGCCGCTGCCAAGCTCCCGAGGCTCACGCCCACCCGGTCACATGGCTGGCAAACCACACCCACAAAATAAGCCACACCCACAGAGTGGTAGTAAAAAAATTAGGAACCCGCCCCTGGTCTGCAAAGACATCCATGAGAGCAGAATCACATGTTATCCAGAGCTTCCCCTCACCCCTCCGGAAAAAAAATATCTGTGCATTGTATCTTCCCTTCGATTGTTAACTACAAAGGTTTAACTTAAAGCACAAATGTGCTTGTCTTTGTAGGTGTTTGAATTGTAGCCGCTATTTAAAACTAATCAATGTTTTCTTTTAGTATTTTAATAGCCTGTTTGCAAAGCACCTCTTTAAGGAAAATTTGCACTGCGTTCACTCGAGGAGGAAATGCATTTTTATGGGCAGGGAACAGCTTGTGATAAAACATGGCAAGTTTCCCTGTGCTGCAACTTATAGGTGTACATTGTTAAGATTGTGTATACCTTTAGGGCTTCTGAGAGTTGCTCTTGATTTACACTGAGCCAAAAATCAGGGAATGAGAATCCTAGAATTATTTTGCGCTTCCATAAATCGATTATGTCACCCAATGCTCTTATTTTTGAGGGATACCCTTAAGTCTACATTCCCGGTAAACTAAGAATCCTCATTTTGCATTCAAGAACTATTTGGTCAAACCCCAAAAGCATTTTCCATTTGATAGATACAACATTTATGTGAACGTCTCATGAGCAAAGAATACATATTTGACTAAATCACAGTACTGAATTAATCAGGTGCTAAATTAAATTAATGAAGGTGCTGGTTTAGAAGCAAGAGACAGTGAGTTCTAGTCCCGCTTCAGATACAAAAGATGGATGGGTGACTTTGGGCCAATTCACCAGGAGATGGTGAGTTCTAGTCCCATCTCAGGTACAAAAGCCAGTCAGGTGACTTTGGGCCAGTGACTCTCCCTCAGCCCAACCCACCTTATAAGTTCACTCATCATGTGGGTTGTGAAAATATTTACTGACCCCTCGCATCCTGGACATAAATTGCTTCAACTCCTACCCTCAAAACGTCGCTATAGAGCACTGCACACCAAGACAACTAGACACAAGAACAGTTTTTCCCCGAACGCCATCACTCTGCTAAACAAATAATTCCCTCATCACTGTCTAACTATTCACTAAGGCTGCATTACTATTACTATTAGTTTTTCTCATCGTTCCTATCACCCATCTCCTCCCACTTATGACTGTATGACTGTAACTTGTTGCTTGTATCCTTACGATTTATATTAATATGGATTGTTTCCTGATTGCTTACTTGAACCCTATGACAACCATTCTTGACAAATGTATCTTTTCTTTTATGTACACTGAGAGCATATGCACCAAAGACAAATTCCTTGTGTGTCCAATCATACTTGGCCAATAAAGAATTCTATTCTATTCTATTCTATTCTATTCTATTCTATTCTATTCTATTCTATTCTATTCTATTCTATTCTATTCTATTCTATTCTATTCTATTCTATTCTATTCTATTCTATTCTATTCTATTCTATGTGACTGCTCTACTTTGTTAAGAACCTCTGGGTCATATGTCTGTACTCTGACATATGAGTACAGCTGACAATCAGAAATCACCTCGTGACACCCCACCACCCAGTCAGAGCTGAAGAAGCTTCTTGGATGAGAAGCGAAACTTCTTCAAAGAAAAACCAGAAAGTCCAGTTGCCTCTTGAAAAAAGCACCTTTGGGATAGCATTTCTGGAAATCACCTGCTCCGTGTCATGCCAGATTCAGGCTCAATGAATCAAGCCAGGCTTTCCAATGCAGAACAGCCCCAATGTTGCATTAAATACAAATTGGGATGCTTGGCATCTGACTCACCCAGGTGAGTCTTCAATGTATGACTCCAGTTGAGCCCAAAATGTATGCTGCTAAGTGAGAAATCCGTTCATTGGTTTTTTAACCCCGTTTTATGACTTTCCGTGGCCACATTTGTTAAGTGAATCACAGCAGTTGATATGTTAGGAACATGGTCGTTAAATAAATCTGGATTTCTCCTTGACTTTGCTGGTCAAAAGGTTGCCAAAGGGGATCGCGTAACTCTGGGATGTTGCGACCGTCATAAATGTGAACCAGTGGTCAGGCATCCGAATGTGAATCGCGCCATCGTGACCATGGAGATGCTGTAAAATGGTCACAAGTCACACCAGGGTGTGAAAAATGGTCCTAGGTGACTTTTTTCAGTTGTGACTTCGAACGGTCACTAAATGAAACTGTTGTAAGTCAAGGACTACCTGTATTTATGACCGTTGCTCTGTCCTGGGAGGTCAGGTGATCGCCTTTTGCAACATTCTGACAAGCAAAGTCAATGGGAAAACCCAATTCACTTAACAACCGTGTTACTCATTTAACAACGGGAGGGATTCACTTAATGATGGTGGCAGGAAAAGTGGTTAAATGGGGGCAAAACTCACTTAACAAATGTCTCGCTTAGCAACAGAAATGTTGGGCTCAATTGTGGCCATAAATCGAGGACAATCTGTATTAGAAAGGCATTCTGTAACGTTGAAAAGTCTCTCTTCCCACTGAGTAAGACATTACAATGCCAAAAGGAAGTTCATTTGCTTTTCAAGCATTATCTTACCAATCAATTGAAAAATTACCTCTATGAATGACAGAACTGTGGACCTTTGAAGTATTTCATTAAAAGAAGCAAACATTAATTACAAACCCAGCCCAACCTTTTGCAGACATAAATTATGGGGATGATCTATTTTCTCCCTCTTTAATTGGAAGTGGTGACCAGCTCTTTTAAATTATTCTCCGTAAAGCATGAATGAAATTAGAATGCAGTGCAGAGCATTCAGAAGGTTTATTTGCACCCTAAATAACTCATAGAAGTTGGAATTAGCCAAAGAATACGCAGTGATGGAGCCAGTCAGAAAGAACAATATCTTTTGATGAAGAGCTTCAAAATATTATGACCAATAGTTCTAACCGTTCAAATGCTCTACTCAAACTGGAGATTCACGAGGGCTCTGTTGCTTGCCCACGTGGGTAATTGTTGGAGGCTCGGATACAATCAGATGAAGGAATGGAGAATCTGTCTGTCTGTCTGTCTGTCTGTCTGTCTGTCTGTCTGTCTGTCTGTCTGTCTGTCTGTCTGTCTGTCTGTCTGTCTGTCTATCTATCATCTCTCTCTCTCTCTCTCTCTCTCTCTCTCTCTCTCTCTCTCTCTCTCTCTCTCTCTCTCTCTCTCTCTCTCCTCATCCATCCATCCATCCATCCATCCATCCATCCATCCATCCATCTATCTATCAATCTATCAATCTATCATCTATCTCTATCTATCTATCCATCCATCCATCCATCCATCTATCATATCTATCTATCTATCTATCTATCTATCTATCTATCTATCTATCTATCTATCTATCTATCTATCTATCTATCTATCTATCTATCTATCTATCTATCTATCTATCTATCTATCATCTATCATCTATCTCTATCTATCCATCCATCCATCTATCTATCATCTCTATCTATCTATCTATCTATCTATCTATCTATCTATCTATCTATCTATCTATCTATCTATCTATCTATCTATCTATCTATCTATCTATCTATCTATCTATATCATCTATCTATCATCTATTATCTATCTATCCATTCATTAACTACCTATCTATCATATCTCTCTCTCATCTTTCTATCATCCATCCATCCATCATCCATAATCCATCCATCATCTATCTATCTATCTATCTATCTATCTATCTATCTATCTATCTATCTATCTATCTATCTATCTATCTATCTATCTATCTATCTATCTATCTCTATCTATCTATCTATCTATCTATCTATCTATCTATCTATCTATCTATCTATCCATCTATCATCTATCTATCTCTATATATATCTATCTCTATCTATCTATCTATCTATCTATCTATCTATCTATCTATCTATCTATCTATCTATCTATCTATCTATCTATCTCTATCTATCTATCTATCTATCTATCTATCTATCTATCTATCTATCTATCTATCTATCTATCTATCTATCTATCTATCTATCTATTGCCCATCAGTGGTGGGTTGTAAATGATTTTGCTACCAGTTCGCACATGCGCGACGCTTCTGCCGGCGCTACCCGTTCTAAGAACCGGTCTGAACCGGGAGCAACCCACCGCTGCTGCCCATCTTGCTAAAGACTCTGGACAGTTGAGTTGTTATAGCAAATTTCCTTATTTAATTAGTGACTTCTACTCTACTCATCTGGAGGATGGGTGGAATTCAAAATCGTCTCCCTGTTATAAGGATGTCGTTACAATGGTAGTCCAATTTGAATTCTTCACAGGTAATACAGATGGTTATCGCCATGTCCACAAAGATTTGGAAAATGAAGGCTAAGTTTCTTGTCCTGTGATGTTGTTACATGTGAAGTGGGAAGGGAAGGGATAGAGGGAAGGAAGGAAGGAAGGGGGATAGGAGGGGAAGGAAGGGAAGGGGGGCACACTTTCATCTCTGGCAGAGGACATCGGGCCTGCTGTTTATTCAAAGAATAAACAAATTCTGCTGCTTTGCCTTGGGACCTAAGGAGGCCTTGTCAATTGTGATGGATGGAGCTCAAAGCCAATCCCTTGGCTTTGAGGCCCTTAATTGCCTTCCTCCCAAAACCTGAAGGTCTCCACAGGCAACTCCCATGCAATCCCATCTCAGATACTTTAGACAAAGCAAGGGTTCCCTACATATTGCAGAAGCAGGAGACTTCGCCTCTTTCATATCTACCAGAAGGCCATCCCTGGCATATCAGATTTAAATATCTCAGGGGCTGCCACAAAGAAGTGGGGGTCAAACTATTCTCCAAAGCACCTGAGGGTAGAACAAGAAGCAATGGGTGGAAACTAAACAAGGAGAGAAGCAACTTAGAACTAAGGAGAAATTTCCTGACAGTGAGAACAATTAATCCGTGGAACAGCTTGCCTCCAGAAGTTGTAAATGCTCCAACACTGGACATTTTAAAGAAGATGTTGGATAACCATTTGTCTGAAGTGGTTTAGGGTTTCCTGCCTAAGCAGGGGGTTGGACTAGAAGACCCCCAAGTCCCTTCCAACTCTTGTTGTTGTTGTTGTTGTTGTTGTTGTTATTGTTGTTGTTATTATTATTATTATTATTATTATTATTATTATTATTATTATTATTATTATTATTATTATTATTATTATTATTATTATTATTATTATTATTATTTAAACGCCAAAGCAGAGGATCCAATGGTGAGAGGCAGCGCCCCCCCCCAAAAAAAGTCCACCAATGACAAAGGTAAGACTTTGACGTCTCAGCTTTAGCTCTCAGCACCATCTAGAAAAATGGTGGAGTTTTTCTTCTTCTTCTTTTTTTTTTTGCTGGGGTGGGTCGCCAAGGAAAGTAGCTTCCTTGTGTCTCACATTCCTCCCCATCCTCCCTTATGAGGTAAGACCCAGGGATGATGTATGACTTAGATAATAGTGTAGGTTAACGATCTTCAGCTGCTCCACAAAGTAAAACCAAGTCATTTCATAATACGGAACATGATGGATTAAATCATTGGAACGCGAGGGACATACATTAAAGGAAACGATCTTTTTGGCATGCTAAATGGCCAGATGAAAAGCACTTTTAGGAAGTTGTATGATGAATTAGCTGCCCTTTTTAATTTATATGCCATGCTAAAGCAAAGCACCCTTTTTGCCTGGTTACCTCCTGGGCAATTAGTCTGAAAATTCCTCTCCTAGAGACGATGGTCTCTGATGTTGGGAAGACCTCAGGATGGTCTTTCTTTTGATAAAAGTCAGAAAGGTCAGCGTGACTTTCCTTGCTTACTTCATGGCTTACAGTGGCGTCGACCAGAGATGGGTTCCTTCTGGTTTGGACCGGTTTGTCCGAACCGGTAGCAACCCGCTGGTGACATCACAATGATGTCATGGAACCGGTTTGGGCGGTGCCGGTCCGTGGACGCCGCCATCTTTTTTTTAATTTATTTTTTAATTTTTTGGCACTGCACATGTGCAACACGGGAGGAAGCGAACTGGCAGCAAGGTAAGTTAGAACCCACCCCTGGTGTCGTCCTCACACTTTGCTTCAATCACAACTTCTCTTTCCATTTTCAAGACTCATCCGTAGCTAATGTTTAGGCCTATGAGAGATTGGACAACCATTTGTCTGAAATGGTTTAGAGTCTCCTGACTGAGACTCTGTCTGTTCGTCCATCCATCCATCCATCCATCCATCCATCCATCCATCCATCCATCCATCCATCCATCCATCCATCCATCCATCCATCCATCCAAACTCGTCAACTAAGAGATCCAATAACCTGGTTGGTACACAATACTTTTTTTGTGGTTGTGCTTTTGGCAGGAGAACAAAACATTTTGTTATTTGTCATGGCTTGAATTAAACATCCAACTCACTCCAATGCTGCAATCAATAGCATGGTTTCCCTTCTCTCTCTCTCTCTCTCTCTCTCTCTCTCTCTCTCTCTCTCTCTCTCTCTCTCATCTATCTATCTATCTATCTATCATCTATTTATCTATCTATCATCTATCTATCTATCTATCTATCTATCATCTATCTATCTATCTATCTATCTATCTATCTATCTATCTATCTATCTATCTATCTATCTATCTATCCATCCATCCATCCATCCATCCATCCATCCATCCATCCATCCATCCATCCATCCATCCATCCATCCATCCATCCATCCATCCATCCATCCATCCATCCATCCATCCATCTATCTATCTATCTATCTATCTATCTATCTATCTATCTATCATCTATCATCTATCTATCATCTATCTATCTATCTATCTATCTATCTATCTATCTATCTATCTATCTATCTATCTATCTATCTATCTATCATCTATCTATCTATCTGTCTGTCTGTCTGTCTATCTATCTATCTATCTATCTATCTATCTATCTATCTATCTATCTATCTATCTATCTATCTATCTATCTCTATCTATCTATCTATCTATCTATCTATCTATCTATCTATCTATCTATCTATCTATCTATCTATCTATCTATCTATCTATCTATCTATCTATCTATCTATCTATCTATCTATCTACCTACCTACCTACCTACCTACCTACCTACCTACCTACCTACCTACCTACCTACCTACCTATCTATCATCTATTTCAAAAGCAATGTTTTCGGTGGAGTTAATTTGCCCAGTCAACTTGCAGAATGGAGAAATAGTCCTGTATGCCCAGTTCACAGTCGTTTGTCATCTCCTACCCCCCTCTATTTTCTCTCTTCTTCTCCCTCTAGGTCGAACTCTTAACTGGAACTTTCTCTTGTCAAGCAAGCAAGCAAGGAAGCACATGAGCGAATGACTTGGTTGCAATGATGAAAAAGGCAGCAACAGCACTAGAATCTTTAATTATCAGATTATCTCCCTTATTCAGAAAAAGGTTGAACTGTTGGGGTCTTCAGTGTTCTACGAGCTTAGTGGCTTTCTTGCAGACATTTCATTACCCACCTAAGGAACATCACTGTGCAGCACTGAAGATGTTCCCTATCTGGGTAATGAAATGTCTGCAGGAAAAGAATGAAGCTCAGAGAGTACAAAGACCCCACATTCTTTACATCTTTCGTATGAACAGCCAATCAAAAGGCCAAACACTTAAAGAATATTAATTTGTGGGGCCAATCAGGAAGAGGGTTTGCTTTTGGCTCTGTCCACTCCCTCCAGCCCCTTCCCCAATTTCTGTCTGGCTGTCTGCTTTGTAGGGAATGAATGGGACCAGCAAAAGATTCACCTAGAATTACAGAATCCTGACACCAAGAACAGTCAACCAGTGGAACAGCTTGCCACCAAAAGTTGTGGCTGCTCCATCGCTGGAGGCTTTTAAGAAGAGACTGGACAGCCATTTGTCTAAGATGGTACTAGGGTCTCCTGCTTCAGCAGAGGCTTGGACTAGAAGACCCCTAAGGTCCCTTCCAACTCTGTTATTCTGTACTTACATTTCCCCACCCTCAGTTTTTCCTTCCCTGCAAAGGCTGAGGGACTCAGGGCAGCTTCTCCCCACCCACCCCTCACATTACTGTCAACAAGCCAGAAATGCAAGATACGTATAAAGTGTAATTTTGTCTCATTAGCCAACAACACGCACACTTGCTCTTCATCTCTATAATTCATTTCTTATCGGGTTTTTTTTTTTGCCCTTGTCCCATTCTTCTTGTTTTATAGTTTTTGTAAGTTGCCGGTTATGGTTGTAATTTATGGCTGGGATTGGACGGTAGCAAATCACTGAATATTTTCATTGATTAGCCTAAATTGTCTAATCTCCTGTATGTTTTTAGGAGTTGATTGGGTGGTATTTACTGATTGCCTTCATCTAATTTAAAAATCAATCAATAGCCACAACGAGAGGCGATGGATAAATCGAGTCTAATGTGGCATAACTGCTGCAAATATCTATCAGAGGGCCATTTTCAATCGCATTTGGAGCAGTTTTAATACATAAACCAACATGTCTAACGGTTTTACTTCTGAAGCATATCATTTGGCAATAGAGCTTCACCCTGTGACAGCGCCTGATATTTCCGCTGTCTGTTTAGGGTGATTTCCCACCACGAAAATGAGCATATTTCACCACAATAAAACTGCAGCAAATGAAAGGGGGAAGGGGAAAAATGTGATAAACTTCGGTTTAAAGGCACTTTGCTCCGTCATCCCCAGTACGATCAGCGTATATTAATGGAAATTAGCACAGCACTAGCTTTCCTTGTAAATGATGTGATGTCTTTAAAAATAAGTCTGCAGATGGAAGAGCGGGCTTCCTCTGCCTGTAAAATTAATTTGGCAAAAGTAGGACTTCATTCAGACACCTCTAGCCTTGGTAGAGGCAAGAGGGCGGTTTTAATATTTTTTTACGAAAAGGGTGATTTGATTTTACATCGCTGTTCCTGAATTCGGTCGTATATTAAGGGCGTAAATGGGGCCTGATTGGTGGCACTATCTACAGGTCAAATCAAAATACAATAAAGATAAAACAAAATACGGATTTCAAAAAAAAAAGTGACTTAGATAGAATATTAATGGGCAATGACAAAAAATGATTTCCAAACTATATAATTTCCTACTTCAATATAATCTATTCGAAGAGGTGGTAAAAGGCTCAATGATTGCATGGGCACAAAACTTTGGTTATCCAATTAATTTAAACGAATGGGAAAAAATTTGGTCTATAAATTATAAATTAACACTGGTGATACCATACAAAGAAAACATATACAAAATGTTTTACCGGTGGCACCTTCCTCCAGCACGATTGGCAAAAATGTTCCCAAAACTTTCCCCAAAGTGCTGGAAGTGCAAAGAAGGTATAGGAACATACTACCATGTATGGGTGATTTGATTTTACATCGCTGTTCCTGAATTCGGTCGTATATTAAGGGCGTAAATGGGGCCTGCTTTGTTTTGTCACTTTTAGGGCAAGAAAGCATGCTCTGTGTACCTCTGCGCCGCAGTCTCCATCTCATTATGATTGCTTACCACACCATAACAGTGCAGGCTCTTCGCTTGACAAATAACTTGAAAGTCCTTCGACCGGCTCAGCGTCTCACTGGGAACCAAGTTTGCTCAACTTGCAAAGTGGGAAGTTCACAAAGGCAAAACCAGGGACCGGCTGATGATTTAACAGAGAGAGAGAGAGAGAGAGAGCAGGCCTTTTTCCCACGGCTGGTTGTTTCGGGTGAAGCTGTAGAAAAACATCGAATGCGGAGGTCTCAGGGAGGACCCACACGGAATCAGAGGTTCATGAGAACTTTATCTCCGCTTCTTTGAACTTTTAGCCCCTCCCGCCTCCTCAAGGCAGAAAGGGGTGCAAAATCAGGAAGCCTCTCCGTGGTCCATTACCCTAGAGCCAAAGAGCAGACTTCCTTAGGAAGATTTCAAAAAAATTGACGACTGGTTGATTTGAAAGTTGTATGGGCATGTAGGTGCATCCATGCAAGAATGGACAAAAAGAATCTAAGGGACGTTAAAGGCTCCTCCTCCTCCTCCTTCTCTTTTCCTCCTCCTTTCCTCCTCCTCCTCCTCTGTTCTTCCTCCTCCTCTTCCTCCTCTTTTCCTCCTCCTCCTTCTCTTTTCCTTCTCCTTCCTCTCCTTTTCTCCTTCCTCCTCTTTTCCTCCTCCTCCACTTTTCCTCCTCTTTTCCTCCTCCTTCTTTCCTCTCCTCTCCTTTTCCTCCTCCTCCTCTTTTCCTCCTTCTCCTTCTCTTTTCCTTCTCCTTCCTCTCCTTTTCTCCTTCCTCCTCTTTTCCTCCTCCTCCACTTTTCCTCCACTTTTCCTCCTCTTTTCCTCCTCCTTCTTTCTTCTCCTCTCCTTTTCCTCCTCCTCCTCTTTTCCTCCTGCCCCCTCTCCTCTCTTTTTCTTCTTCCTCCTCTTTTCCTTCTCCCCCTCCTCTTCCTCCTCCTCCTCCTCCTCCTCCTCCTCCTCCTCTTCCTCCTCCTCTCAGTGTGACATAGGAAAGACATGCAAACTCTACCATCTACCTGAACATAGGCAGGCATGCTTAACCTCATGCATTTTTACAAAAGAAAGCCTTCCCCGGACTATGAAAAAGCCAAGACTTCTACTCTTGCCTGTGTGTATCTGAGAAAGCCTTAGCATCCCTGCCTTGCCCCAAAGTTGAGCTCTCGACTACCCACAGCTTCTCCATGCCTAGTACCAAATTTTGCTCTTGCGAAAGAAGCACGAACAGAGCCTGCCAGTCTGTGAATAAAACTGTGAAAAGACTCCGTGCGATCAAACAATCTTCATTTTCTCTTCCCCTCTCTCTGCAAATCCGCATAGATAGCTAGGACAGGGGACCCAACGTTCATGCGTAGATATGTTATGCGCATGAATGTGTACAAAGACAGACGGATGGACAGTTTGGCAACCCTGCAAGGGAGGATGCTGGATACACAGTTCAAAGCAAGAGGATTGATGCAACCTGACAGATAAGGTGCTACTACCCCACACCGTAGTTAAAGCTCCTTTTCTGGTTAATACATGGCTTTTTTTTAAAAAAAAAAAACCTCCTGAAATGTGATGTATTTCTCCCCCCCACTTCCCTGCCTAAATTGTAAAGAGTTGGTGGGCGGGGAGGAGGAGGAGGAGGAGGAGGAGGAGGAGGAGGAGGAGGAGGAGGAGGAGGAGGAGGAGGAGAGGCAATAGGAGAAGAAGGATTGCTGGAGGAGGAGAAAGAGGAGGAGGAGGAAGAATAGGTAAAGGAGGAGGAGAGGCAATAGGAGAAGAAGGATTGCTGGAGGAGGAGTAGGAGTAGGAGGAGTAGGAGGAGGAGGAGGAGGAGGAGGAGAGGCAATAGGAGAAGAAGGATTGCTGGAGGAGGAGGAGGAGGAGGAGGAGGAGGAGGAGGAGGAGGAGGAGGAGAGGCAATAGGGGAAGAAGGATTGCTGGAGGAGGAGAAAGAGGAGGAGGAGGAAGAATAGGTAAAGGAGGAGGAGAGGCAATAGGAGAAGAAGGATTGCTGGAGGAGGAGGAGGAGGAGGAGGAGAGGCAATAGGAGAAGAAGGATTGCTGGAGGAGGAGAAAGAGGAGGAGGAGGAGGAGGAGGAGGAGGAGGAGAGGCAATAGGAGAAGAAGGATTGCTGGAGGAGGAGGAGGAGGAGGAGGAGGAGGAGGAGGAGAGGCAATAGGAGAAGAAGGATTGCTGGAGGAGGAGGAGGAGGAGGAGGAGGAGGAGGAGGAGGAGGAGAGGCAATAGGAGAAGAAGGATTGCTGGAGGAGGAGGAGGAGGAGGAGGAGGAGGAGAGGCAATAGGAGAAGAAGGATTGCTGGAGGAGGAGAAAGAGGAGGAGGAGGAGGGCCGGACGGGGCAGGAATCATTCCTGCAACATGCGTCTTTGTCGGTATTTGGCTTGCCAAGGGCTCTTTGGCCCCCTTGTCACAGCCCTGCAAGCCACATTACTTACCCAAACACGCTACAGGGAGACCATGATGGATATAATTTCCAGAAGATTGTAAGGCAGGCCATTCTAACCGTTAAAATGAAATAAATACGAAGAAGAATTAAAAAAACCTAAGAGAGCTTTCTAGGATAATGGAAGAGGCTCAGTTTGTTCTTGCTTCTCTATGGGTCATTAGTTAAAAGGGGGTGAGAGAGAGAGAGAGAGAGAGAGAGAGAGAGAGAGAGAGAGAGAGAGAGAGAGAGAGAGAGAGAGAGCAGAGGGGAAAAAGAAGGATGCAGGAACAAGCCCTCGACTGCAGGTGCTTCATCCTTTTTGCAAGAAAGCCGCTCTGAGACAAATGATTCTGCCTGGCATTTTGTACACACCGGAGATTGCTTATCGATCCAGATCAGAATATTCAAGCGGGCCCAGAGGGAGAAGGCAGAGTATTTTCTGAGGGAGTTAATAACTTGGCAGCTGAGCTGTCTTGTCCAATTCACTGAATCCGAGTCTCTAATCAGGCCTGAGTTTCTTATTTGGAGGACGGGACCCACATGCGCCGACGCCTCGCCTTCCACTCTGTCGGCCTGGTGACAGTGATTGAAATGACAGCCTTATGGATGGAGGCTAATCAAATTGTTTATTATCAGCCTAAATCGATAGGTATAGATTGTGGAAACATCACTATCCCGCCAACAAAAAGTCATACTAATGTTTCTGGTCCTGCAGATATAATTGGAAACTGTCTTTTCCTGCGGTATCATTCCTTCTTCCCTTCCTTCTTCCCTTCCTTCCTCACTTTCCTTCCTTCCTTCCCCCCTCCCTCCCACCCTCTCTCCCCTCCTTCTCCCTCTCCCTCCCTCCCTCCCTCCCTCCCTTCCTTCTTCCCTTCCTTCCTTCCTTCCCTCCCCTCCTTCTCCTCCTTCTCCTCCTTCTCCTCCCTCCCTCTCCTCCTTCTCCTCCTCTCCTCCTCTCCTCCCTCCCCCTCCCTTCCCCTTCCCTTCCTTTCCTCCTCTCCCTCTCCTCCCTCCCTCCCTCCCTCTCCTCCTTCTCCTCCCTCTCCTCCTTCTCCTCCCTCTCCTCCCTCCCTCCCTCCCTTCCCTCCCCTCCCTCTCCTCCTCTCCTCCCTCCTTTCCTCCCTCCCTCCCTTCCCCTCCCTTCCCCTTCCCTTTTTCTGAGCCACATAGTTTTCTTAGTAGATGGTTTTCTCTTTTGTGGTTCCTGGTCCTTCCATTGTACAAATCCTGTGTTTTGGAGGGAGGAGGCATGTGAAATATTTTAATCGTGCAGGATCTTCTCCTCCCTGCCTCCTTGGCTAGCCACTTTTAACCATGTGCCGTCCCCAAAATAGAGGAAGGCAGTTTACAAACCTTCGCTTGCAGCTATTCGTAACTAAGCCGTCCTGCAAAGAGTGGAGTTTTCAAAATTATACCTTGCAAACTGTAAGGGGGACTTGCATATTCTCTAATTGTTGGGTTGAAACCTGGGATCCTATTTTGGGTTTTTGGCAGCATCCAGAAAAGGCCTCAAAGAAGTCTACCTTCCCCCTTCCCCCTTGCTTTTCCAATAGTCTCTGAGATTATCTTTTAAAAATTATTCTTATAGTGTTGTTTTTCTTGTCGTTCAATTGGAGTGTGACTGATATGAGAAAGACGAAGGAAGAAATGTTGGCTGCCTCCACTCTTAACTCCATCTTTCCTTTGGTTATGTCATTGTGTCTTCAATATAATGTTTCTCCCAAAAAAAAAGTTTTAGAAAAGACATCATATAGATATGCCAGGGACAGTTCAGCAACAGAGTGGTCTATGCCTGGAATACACTATCTGACTCAGTTGTCCCATCCTCAAATCTCCAAAACTTTAACCTAAAACTGTCTACCGTGGACCTCACCCCATTCCTAAGAGGTCTGTAAAGAGGGCGTGCATAAGTGCACCAGCGTGCCTACCGTCCCTGTCCTACTGTTCCCATTATTCGTACTCATTTCTTATGCATATACTTTACCTGTTTATACTTCTATGTTTATATGTTATGTTCATACTTATAATTGTTTTCTCATACATGCTTGACTAACTAACTAACTAGATAGATAGAGAGATAGATAGATAGATAGATAGATAGATAGATAGATGATAGATAGATAGATAGATAGATAGATAGATAGATAGATGATAGATAGATAGATAGATAGATAGATAGATAGATAGATAGATAGATAGATAGATGATAAAGGGATGGAGGGATAGATAGATGATAGATAGATAGATAGATAGATAGATAGATAGATAGATGATAGATAGATAGATAGATAGATAGATAGATAGATAGATAGATGATAGATAGATAGATAGATAGATAGATAGATAGATAGATGATAGATAGATAGATAGATAGATAGATAGATAGATAGATAGATAGAGAGGTAGATAGATAGATAGATAGATAGATGATAGATAGATAGATAGATAGATAGATGATAGATAGATAGATAGATAGATAGATAGATAGATAGATAGATGATAGATAGATAGATAGATAGATGATAGATAGATAGATAGATAGATAGATAGATAGATAGATGATAGATAGATAGATAGATAGATAGATAGATAGATAGATAGATAGATAGATGATAGATAGATAGATAGATAGATAGATAGATGATAGATAGATAGATAGATAGATAGATAGATAGATAGATAGATAGATAGATAGAGAGGTAGATAGATAGATAGATAGATGATAGATAGATAGATAGATAGATAGATAGATAGATAGATAGATAGATAGATGATAGATAGATAGATAGATAGATAGATAGATAGATAGATAGATAGATGATAGATAGATAGATAGATAGATAGATAGATGATAGATAGATAGATAGATGATAGATAGATAGATAGATAGATAGATAGATAGATAGATAGATAGATAGATAGATAGATAGATAGATAGATGATAGATAGATAGATAGATAGATAGATAGATAGATAGATAGATAGATAGGTAGATAGAGAGGTAGATAGATAGATAGATAGATGATAGATAGATAGATAGATAGATAGATAGATAGATAGATAGATAGATAGATAATAGATAGATAGATAGTAGATAGATAGATAGATAGATAGATAGATAGATAGATAGATAGATAGATGATAGATAGATAGATAGATAGATAGATAGATAGATAGATAATAGATAGATAGATAGTAGATAGATAGATAGATAGATAGATAGATAGATAGATAGATGATAGATAGATAGATAGATAGATAGATAGATAGATAGATGATAGATAGATAGATAGATAGATAGATAGATAGATAGATGATAGATAGATAGATAGATAGATAGATAGATAGATAGATAGATAGATAGATAGATAGATAGATAGATAGATAGATAGATAGATAGATAGATAGATAGATAGATAGATAGATAGATAGATAGAAGACGGAAGCAGAATAAATCTTTGAAGGAACTGGAGGTTTTTATATGGTGATAAAGCTGGTGGAATAAAGACCTTGAGTAGGGTTGACTTTTTTCCATCTGATTGTCTATACACTTTTGAGAAATTTATTTTAATTTGGAATAGTGCTGGGTCGAAAAACTTGCCTGCGTTTTCCAACTCACACCTCCTCTATTTCAAATTATCATTTTTTTTAAAAAGGAGAAGACATCTCATTTAATGCCAGATAGTAGAGACTTTCTTTGACTTTTCCTTACTTACAAGCTGGCTAAAGGATGTGGGTGAACATTCTGTCTTTTACTATAATGGGGAAAGGTTTTTTTTTTTTTACAGCTGAAATATAGGAATGAGCCAGGAAGGTGGCAGAGGGAAAGATGGATGGGAAACAAACATGGCTCCCAACAGCCTGTGCTAACTCCTTAGATTAAAACAAACCTTTAGCAAAAGAAATTCTGAAGCATCCCAAGAATAGGGAAATAAAAGTAGGAAGAACTTGAGGAAATTGGAGGACAGATTTGGACACACTGTTAATCTGGAACAACTAAGAATGTCCGAGGGAGGGAGAGGGAGAGAGGGAGAGAGGGAGAGATGAGAGGGAGAGAAAGGATGGATGATAGATAGGTAGGTAAATAGATATGTAGATAAGATAGATAGATAGATAGATAGATAGATAGATAGATAGATAGATAGATAGATAGATAGATAGATAGATAGATAATAGATAGATAATAGATAGATGATAGATAGATAGATAGATAATAGATAGATGATAGATAGATAGATAGATAGATGATAGATAGATAGATAGATAGATAGATAGATAGATAGATAGATAGATAGATAGATAGATAGATAGATAGATAGATAGATAGATAGACAGACAGATAGATAGATAGATAGATAGAGTGGATTGATGGATAGACAGACAGCAGACAGACAGAAAGATAGATAGATAGACACACTACATAGATTAGACAGACAGATAGGAGAGAGAGAGAGAGAGAGAGAGAGAGAGAGAGAGAGAGAGAGAGAGAGAGAGAGAGAAAATATGAATGAATGAATGAATGAATGAATGAATGAATGAATGAATGAATGAATGAATGGTGGCCATGCCTGCATGTTCAAAGCCCTGGCCTTTTTGATATGTTCTACTTGTAAAGTAGAAAATGTAAAAAAATAAAATAAAAATCGGGGAAGCCTCTTCTCACAGAGTCATAGCTGCCAGCTCGACTTTTTAAAGCCATCCCCCTACAGATGCCTTTGGGAACAATTGATGACTTTGGGTTATAAAACGTGCATCCTTCTGGTGCCAAAATGGCTCGGCTTCAAACCGCTGGCTTTGAAGTAGTGCTTAATTTTTCCTTCTGCTAATTCAGATTCCGGCTGCATCATCGCCATCGAGCATCTTCTCCTGGCCTAGATGTTGAGATCCAGCGGGGTGTCTTTTATGTTCTCTTAACTCCAGCTACCCCTTGCTTGACCCCGGGGGTCCCTTCCCTTCCCCTCCCCCTCCCCACCCTTCTCCTCTTTTGAAGTGGGCTGAAAAAAGCAGCCGGTCCTTCTGATTAGCCATATTTTTCCATTTCCAGGAAACAAAAGCTGAGTGACAGGCTCTTTCTAGATCTTCAGCGGCAGGGTGACCTTGCTAAGTAAACTGGCCCAGATGCCCAACAAGGCTTTGCTTATGTTCGGGCATGAATACTGGCCGTCCCAAATGTCAGCAATGAAAGGGAAATTGGGACCAAGCTGATGGGAAATTGAGTGTAACACAACCCCTTGTGTGCAGTAAGAATCACTGGAGCAGGTCCTGTCCCTGTGAAGATGTCCTTAAGAGTTTGGCATCAAAGAAATGGGACACATGACATATTCTGCCACCCACCCTTAGTTGCTATTTAATGACAGTTCTTAGGGCTTCATTCTTTTAGCCCAAGTTTCTTTAAAAGCGACAATAGAATAGAAAGATAGAAGAACAGAGTTGGAAGGGACCTTGGAGGTCTTCTAGTCCAGCCCCCTGCTCAAGCAGGGAACCCTATACCACTTCAGACAAATGGATGTCTGATCTCTTCTTAAAAACTTCCAGTGTTGGGAGTATCCATAACTTCTGGAGGCAAATCGTTCCACTGATTAATAGTTCTAAAATTTGAATACATAATCTAATTTCCTGCCAATAATCCTTCTTCTGGAGGCAAATTTTTTCCCCTGGTTGATTGTTCTCACTGTCAGGAAATGTCTCCTTAGTTCTAAGTTGCTTCTTTCCTTGATTAGTTTCCACCCATTGCTTCTTGTCCTGCCTTCTGGTGCTTTGGAGAATAGTTTGACTCCCTCTTGTTTGTGGCTGTTGGAATATTCATGACTGGGAGAGCCATGTGATTGAGTCAGCCAATCAGGCTGAAGTGTTAATTGAGCATGTCCAGAAACTTAGCAAGAAGAAGGGCGTGGTTTACTCTGTCCACCATTAAAGCTTGCTGTGAAAACATCTCAACATGTGATCTGAAACAAAGTGTGGTATTGTTAATGTTTTATTCTACTTATAAAGAAGTTATTTGAATCAGCAAAATGCAGTTATCTTTTGAAGCTTCTGATTTATTGCGTAACTCTGACAGGTTATGGGCCCAGGAATCGCTCAAGAAGTAAAGTTAAAACTGCATTGTAATTTAAAGCTGATAAGAAGCTGTCTGTGTTGTTAAAGGAACAGGCAGAGAAGAAAAATAAAGCAGGATGGCTGCTGCTATGGAATTTAAAGACAGTCCAATACCTAAATTGGGGAAGAAAAATTATTTAATTTGGGCTGCAAAAATGGAATGTTTTTTGAAAGCAAAAGAATTATGGGACATCGTAGCAGACCCCCCACAAGGTGTGCTTGGAGCAGCAGATCAAAAGGCTCATGACAAAGCTATGGCTTATCTTCTCTTAAGTCTGGGGGATGATCAATTCTTAAATGTAGCTGAATTAAAGTCTGCAAAAGAAATATGGCAGAAATTGAAAGCAGTACATGTCAATGTTTCTGCGTGTAATGTGGTCCAACTTTCGAGAAAGCTTTTCAGAATGAGTTTGCAGACAGGAGGTTCTATGGAAGATCATTTAATGAAAATGCAGTCTAATTTTCTAGAATTGGAGCAACGTGGAGTAAAGTTTCCAGAGTCCCAAAAAGTTTTATTAGTGTTAAACAGTTTGGATCAGAGCTGGGAGACTGTATCAGCTATTTTTGAAAGTAAGCCAGAAGCAGATTTGAATTTGGAGGCTTTGAAATCGTGTTTATTGAATGAATATGAGAAAAGGCTTTTCAGCCATGCTGATGGAAAATTCCACAGGCGGGGGCCCAACAAGGAGTACAGTGGAAACTTACAGCAAGTCTCCAGCAAAATTTTCCACAGGCTGCCTATCTCTAGCAACAGCCGAGGTGTCTGCAGAGATGAGGAAAGCAGAGGCAGGAGAGATCAAGTTACACAGCAACAATTCTGCAAGCAAGATAAGAAAGCGTGTTTCATTTGTGGAGAAACCAATCATCTGCAGAAAAGCTGTACACAGAGAAGAAATATGCAAGACAAGAGACATTATTTGCAAGGACAGATTGCAGTTGCAAAAGTTTGTTATAATAACAATAGAGACAAATGGTTGATTGACAGTGGGGCTAGTCAAACAATTGTTAATAATTCTGACTTATTTTCCAGATTTTTCCCAGGAAACCATGAAGAAGTGGCCTTAGCCAATGGTCAAAAGGCTAAAATCATTGGAAGAGGCGATGTGCAAATTCCATATTTGGACTCCAGGTTTACTGATGTGTTATGTGTACCTGAAATGGAACATAATTTGTTAAGTGTGTCTAGTTTAGACAAGCAAGGTTATGAAACCACATTTGTTAATGGGAAGTGTATCATCCAAAGAAATGGGAATGTTTGTGCACAGGGCATAAAAGAGGATAATCTTTATGTATTGCAGGGACAAAAGGTCCCACATTGTTCCCAGATATTTAAAAATGTAGCAGAACATAATTCATGTGTTCATCTTCTGCACAGACGACTTGGTCATGCTAATTTTAAGGTTGTTCAACAAATGAAAGAATTTGCAGAAGGATTAGATTTGAAGGGATGTAAGGCATATTTGGATTGTGCAGTATGCAAAGCATCGAAATCCAAAGCATTCCCAGTTAGCAAGTTTAGCACAAGACAAACCACAAGAGCTCTAGAACTGGTGCATGCTGATTTAATTGGGCCTATGCAAGCCAGTTTGGGAGGAGCAAAGTATGCGCTGGTCATTGTGGATGACTACAGCAGGTTTGGGTTTTGCTACTTACTTAAGAGTAAAACAGAGGTGCTACAGCAATTTAAGCAATGGTTAAGTTTTGTAGAGAGAAGGTACAAACAACAGGTATGTCAGTTGCAAACTGACAGAGGTTCTGAATTTATGTCAACAAATTTTCAACAATGGTTGAGACAATTGGGAATAAGACACAGGCACACAAATCCTTACACACCGGGAGAGAACGGAGTGGCTGAAAGGAGGAATGGTGTTTTGCAAACAATGAAAGACTCATTACTGGAGGAATCTGGTATGAGCAGGTCATATTGGGGTGAAGCCATACTGACTGCCAATTATTTAGTAAATAGGTTGTGGAGTTCATCCATCAATAATACTCCATATGCAATGCTATATGGGAGAAAGCCTTCTCTAGCATATTTAAAAATATTTGGAAGTACTGCATGGGTACATATTCCAAAGGCAATCAGAAGAAAGGGACAACAAAAGGCTAGAAAGCTCAGATTTGTGGGCTATGAGCCAGGCTCAAAAGGGTATCGCTTTAGCGATGGAAGTAAAAGGATAGTGATTTCAAGGTCTGCTAGTTTTGCAGAACAAAATTGGAACAGAATTGATGCAAATTCTGAAAATGTCTCACTTAGTGACGGTGATCCGCTTAGCGACGGTGATCCACTTAGTGACAATAACTCATTTAATGATGGTGAATCATTTTCTGAAGGTGTCTATGTTCAGGGAGGAGAGTCTGAACAAGATATGAAGCCAGAAAAGCTTGAAACACAAGAACAGGCAATGCCACGTAGGTCAGAGCGTAGGAACAGAGGGGTTCCGCCAGACAGGTATTCTGCCAGTAAAGTTAAAGTGTGTAATGTGTGGTATGAGCCAAGAAACTATAAGGAAGTATTGGCATTACCAAAAGTTGAACAAGAAAAGTGGAAGGAAGCCATGGATAAAGAGATGAAATCCATGGGAGATCATGAAGTGTTCACATCTGTGACTTTGCCACAGGGTACGAAAGCTGTAGGATGTAAGTGGGTATATAAGAAAAAGGTATTACCCAATAACGAAGTACAGTATAAGGCAAGATTGGTGGCACAAGGTTTTTCTCAATTAAAGAATGTGCACTATGATGAGGTGTTTGCACCAACTGTAAAAGGTGAGAGCATAAGACTAGCACTGGCATTAGCATCAGCATACAGGCATAGAATTTGGCATTTTGATATAACCACTGCATTCCTCAATGCTGAATTAGAGGAAGAAATTTATATGGTTCAAGCGCCAGGGTATGAAAATAAAAAGCCTAACATGGTGTATAAATTGAACAAGGCCATTTATGGGCTGAAGCAGTCAGCCAGAAATTGGAATATCTGTTTAGATACTGCATTGAAAGGTCTTGGGTTCAAGAGTTGCAAAGCTGATGGTTGCATATACACTGGAAAGTTACAAGGTGGGAATTGTCTACTATTAGCATTTGTGGATGATCTTTGTTTCATTGCAAAGGATGCATCACAAGTTAAAGAATTTGCTAATAAGTTAGAAAAGAAATTTGAATTAAAGAATTTGGGAGAAATAAAGAATTATCTCGGTGTAGAGATACAAAAAACTGAAAAAGGTGGTTATATTCTCAGTCAAAGGAGAAAAATTGAACAATTATTAGAGAAGTATAACATGAAAGATTGTAATATTGCTCCTACACCTATGAGCACAGATTTTTACAATAGTTTGGGTGAGGACAAAAGTGAAGCCTGTGATCAGGAGATATATCACTCTGCAATAGGGAGTTTGTTATATCTGTCACAGTGGTCCAGACCAGACATAGCTTGTGCAGTGAGCATTCTAAGTCGCTTTACTGCTACACCTACAAAGTTGCATTGGATGGGTGTGAAAAGAATTCTCAGGTATTTGAAGGGAACTGTGAATTTGGGTCTTCAAATAAAGGTCACTGAAGAATTAAAATTGAAATGTTATGTTGATAGTGATTATGCAAATGATGTAAAAACCAGAAAGTCTAATTCTGGAATTGTAATAATGTTTGGAGGGGCTTTAATTGGTTGGAAGTCCAGAAAACAAACAACGGTTGCTATTTCAACTGCAGAAGCAGAGTTTATTGCATTGTCTGAGTTATGTTCTGAAGTAGTTTGGTATGTACAGTTGTTACAAGATTTAAATGTAAATGTAAATGAAGCTGTAACTGTTTATGAAGATAATGCTGCTTGTATAAAAATGGCAACAGGTGACAGAGTGAAGAACAGAAGTAAACATGTGGACATTAAGTATTGTAATGTCAGGGAAGCTGTAAAAGAAAAATTGATACGTTTACATCATTGTTCTTCAGAGGATAATTTAGCAGACATGATGACCAAACCATTGGGTAATGTGAATCATGGGAAATATTTAAATCCAATAGGTCTGATGTCTCTCCCAGTAATGAAGGGAGGAGTGTTGGAATATTCATGACTGGGAGAGCCATGTGATTGAGTCAGCCAATCAGGCTGAAGTGTTAATTGAGCATGTCCAGAAACTTAGCAAGAAGAAGGGTGTGGTTTACTCTGTCCACCATTAAAGCTTGCTGTGAAAACATCTCAACATGTGATCTGAAACAAAGTGTGGTATTGTTAATGTTTTATTCTACTTATAAAGAAGTTATTTGAATCAGCAAAATGCAGTTATCTTTTGAAGCTTCTGATTTATTGCGTAACTCTGACAGTGGCAACCCCTGAGATATTGGAACACTGCTATCATGTCTCCCCTAGTCCTTCTTTTCATTAAACTAGACATACCCAGTTCCTGCAACCGTTCTTCATATGTTCTAGCCTCCAGGCCTCGAATCATCTTCCAGGCTGCCACAACCAAGAGGGAGTGAAGCTATTCTCCAAAGCACCTGAGGGTAGAACAAGAAGCAATGGGTGGAAACTAATCAAGGAGAGAAGCAACCTAGAAAGAAGGAGAAATTTCTTGACAGTTAGAACCATTAATCAGTGGAACAGCTTGCCTCCGGAAGTTGTGAATGCTTCAACACTGGAAGTTTTAAAGAAAATGTTGGATAACCATTTGTCTGAAGTGGTGTAGGGTTTCCTGCCTAAGCAGGGGGTTGGACTAGAAGACCTCCAAGGTCCCTTCCAACTCTGTTGTATTGTATTGTATTGTATTGTATTGTATTGTATTGTATTGTATTGTATTGTATTGTATTGTATTGTATTGTATTGTATTGTATTGTATTGTATTGTATTGTATTGTATTATATTATATTATATTATATTATATTATATTATATTATATTATTATATTATATTATATTATATTATATTATATTATATTATATTATATTATATTATATTATATTATATTATATTATATTATATTATATTATATTATATTATATTATATTATATTATATTATATTATATTATATTATATTATATTATATTATATTATATTATTTGTTGCTCTCCTCTCCACTCTTTCTAGAGTCTCAATATCTTCTTTATACTGTGGTGACCAAAACTGGATGCAATAGTCCAAGTGCGGTCTTACCAACTGGTTTCAATTGCTGGTTCTTGCGTTCTGGGATAGCACAATCTAGCAATCATGGAAGCGAACAAGCAAAGACACCACAATCTGACATTGGTTAGAACAGTGTTTCCCAACCTTAGCAACTTGAAGATGTCTGGACTTCAACTCCCAGAATTCCCCAGCCAGCATTCGCTGGCTGGGGAATTCTGGGAGTTGAAGTCCAGACATCTTCAAGTTGCCAAGGTTGGGAAACACTGGCTTAGAACCATGAGTTACATACATGAGTTAACATAGAGTCTCAAGAGTCTGAAGGTCCTTGTGAAACCCGAAGAGCCCTGTGGCTCCAGGAACGAAGCCACAGGAACGACTGAGAGTCCCCTACAGATGTTCAACTTGCTCATAGGGAGCAGAAATAAATCCCATCTTCAAAGTCCTTGCTCGTTTTAAAATAGTATTATCTAAGCAATTGACCCAGACAACATGCTGTTCACAAAGCACTTATGCACGTAAAGAGAAAATGTATAAATAAACTATAAAAAAAAGTCCTTACTCTTTTTAACCTGTTCCCAAACCTTCGATGATGAAAGCGAAGGTCAAATGAAGGTTCCTGCTTACATATTTCTACATACATACTGTAGTAGAAGATTCCTCTAGGTGATCAGAAATAGGCAACAGGTCACAAAAGGATGGATCTTTTTTTTTTATTTTTGAAAGAAGACATTTGTATTGTACATTTGTGCTGAGAACAGGCGGAGAAACTCCCACAGGGTTGCTCTAAGTGTTGCGTGCGGTTGCAGGTGACTTGATGGAAATATGGTTGCGCTGTTTGTGTATTTTGTCAGGAGTGTTTCAAGTAATTCTCACCTCCTCTCCGATCAGTTCGGGAGCAAGGATAAACCCATGATGCTACTGGCTTGTTCAACGGCCAACAAGGGTTGACTGAACGGGATTGTATGAATGGAGTTGGGGTTTACATGGATTCTACAACTTTCCTGTCCACTTTTAACTTTTCCATGGGGAAGATAAAGATATGTATGGGTGTAAGACAGGGATGGGGGCCTTTACTTACATTCTACTCTATACACAACCCCCAAAACAGATCAGGTCCTTTTCTACAGCAATTTACTAAGTTTTAGTTCTTTAAGCATTGTCCCTTCCCTCTCTTCCCCCTCTCTCCCTCCTCCCTTCTCTGTCTTCCTTTCCCTTCCCTCCTCTCCTTCCCCCTTTCCTTCTCCTTCTCCTTCTCCTTCTCCTTCTCCTTCCTCCCTTCCTCCTTCTCCTTCCTTCCTCCCTTCCTTCTCCTTCTCCTTCTCCTTCTCCTTCTCCTTCTCCTTCTCCTTCTCCTTCTCCTTCTCCTTCTCCTTCTCCTTCTCCTCCCTCCCTCGCTTCCCTTCTACTCCTCCTCCCTTCCCTTCCCTTCCTCCTCCTCCTCCTCCTCCTCCTCCTCCTCCTCCTCCTCCTCCTCCTCCTCCTCCTCCTTTTTGCTTGAGAAAACCCGCTTCATGAAAGAGGACCCCTTCCCAAAATTGAGTGGTGGGGGGGGGAGAAAGAGAAAACCCGGTTGTCATGCACATTACATCTTTAATGCCATTTTGCTGGCTGTCGTGGTAAATAAAGAATATTAATTAGTCAAGTAGCCTCTCTGACAGGCCTTTTGTTTTTACCCTGATTCCTAAATTATGTATTCTGCCGATTTATTTATAGCTCTTGAGTCAGAAATGTAGATGCTTTGTACGAGAGAGGTTGGAAGATATGTTGGCAAAGAAGTCGGGAGGCCAAGAAAGCACAGCCTTTTCTGTCCTGTATCTTCCCCCCTTTTATTTTCATCAAAATGTTCTTAAGTGTATTCATCAACGGAAGGAGAGAGGTCTGGATTTCAGAGCTGTTTCTCTAGGTTTTTATTTTTTTTAATTGTTGTGAAGCCCCACAAATGAACGCTTCTTGCTAAGATGCTGCCCTCATCTCATATAAGCAAAATTAGTACTTATTAATTAATAAAAAACAACAACCATAAGCTTCTTTTTAAATGGTTTTTTTTTAAAGGAAGAAAAAATTAGCTTTCTTGTTTTTATTTAGTGTTGAATGCCAAGACTTGTTTAACCACAACATGGGAAGGATCTTTTTCCCCATCTAGACTCGTATTTCTCAACATTAAAACTTCTAGATGTGCTGGATTCCAAATCCCAGAATTTTTAGCAATGTTTATGTTAGTTGGGGATTTCTCCCTCCAACTTCTGTCTTCCTCCCTCTCTCTTTCCCCTCCCTCTTCCCTGCCTTCCTTTCCTCCCTCTTTCTCTTTCTCTTTCCTCCCTCCCTCCCTCTTTCTACTTCCTTCCTTCCTTCCTCCCTCCCTCCACCCTCCCTCTCCCTCTCTCTCTCCCTCCCTCTCCCTCCCTCCTCCCTCCCTCTCCTCCCTCTTTCTCCTCCCTCCCTCCCTTTCTCCCTCCCTCTCCCTCTTTCCCTTTTTCTACGTCCCTCCCTCCCTCCCCTTTTCCTTCCTTCCTTCCTTCCTTCCTTCCTTCCTTCCTTCCTTCCTTCCTTCCTTCCTTCCTTCCTTCCTTCCTTCCAATTTATATGCTGCCCATCTCACAATTACAGGACTCTGGTAGGCAAACAACCCAAGAGAAACATTATTATAAAAGGTTAAAACACCAAAACAGTATACCTTCCTTTCTCTTCTTGATAGAAATGCACTCACGCCACTGATGTCATCTATTTAAGGAGTAAACCGGGTTGGGGAGATTTTGCATTTTGTACGTCATACCTTTTTACACGAGAAAGGACAGGAACGTCTTCGGTAACAGAGCTACATTTTGCGGTTTTTAACCATTGCGCGTATAATACGTGGTCCTAGGCAAAGTAATGCTTTGAAAAGGGTGGATGGCTAGCACGTTTTTAGGCTGAGGTTTTACTGGGATATATGTTTTCAATGGCAGAAATATGTGTGCAATTATGTCTTGTGAATTTGGATAAATCTGCGCTGCTGTTGGTTGTTGCTGCTGTTGTTCGCCATAATAAAATCACTTATTTTAAAATTAACTCTGGCGTTTCTGTGCTTCCTCCCCTACAGACACCTTTGTCTTCCTCTTCTCGTGTCTTAACCGCTACTAGCAGTCATCTTCTGAGTTTTGATGCAAAATTTGGTTTCAGAAAGTGCCACTAAATGGCGTATGTTGGCCCAGCCTTTGAATTTTCTACCCTTGACTTACAACAGGTCGTTTGGTGACTTTTAAAGTTACAACGGCACTGCAAAAAAGTGATTTATGACCATTTTTCACACTTATAACCATTGCAGGATTGGTTTTTAATCTCATTGAGTATATAACTGCTTTTATCTCATGGACCCCCCCCAAAAATAGGCTCTATAATGGAAGAACTATGCCTTTTCATAATAGACTTCCTTCATCGTCTTTCTAATCCTTAATAAGAATGCTATATTTATCCCAGATATACATATTTTCTTCCCAGGTATATTGATAATTCAGAAATCTCTAGACAAGAGTTTATTGAATAGCCCGAAGGCCTTTTCAAAAAAAGAAAAACAGAACAAACAGGTACAGAAACAACCGTACAAAAATATATATGGTACATGACATCAAAATTCAACGATATCAAAATTTTATTTATTTTATTTATTTTTTTTATTTATTTTGTCAAGTACATGTTGGTAATATATATAGATAAAACATTGTTTATATACATAAGATGGGTACTGATAAGTGGGAACATTAGGACAGGGACGGTAGGCACGCTGGTGCACTTATGCACGCCCCTTACTGACCTCTTAGGAATCGGGTGAGGTCAACAGTGGACAGTCTGAGGGTAAAGTTTTGGGGGTTTGGTGATGAAACCACAGAGTCAGGTAGTGAGTTCCAGGCATTTACCACTCTGTTGCTAAAGTCATATTTTCTACAGTCAAGTTTGGAGCGGTTCTCTTTGAGTTTGTATCTGTTATGTGCTCGTGTATTGTTGTGGTTGAAGCTGAAGTAGTCGTTGACAGGAAGGATGTTGTAGCAGATAATTTTATGAGTTATGCTTAGGTCATAGAGAATTCAATAACTAAATTTCTAAAACTAGATAACCCAAATAAAATATCTCGTCTCTAACTCAGCTCATCTTTCTTACAATCAATGAAATTCTTTTCAATGTAGCTGGCTCGTATTGCTGTCGTCCTATTAAGACAGCGAGTGATAGTTCTAGACAAGAGCTGAACACGAAGAGGATACATAACCTCTTCACGGGATGAAATAGTTATTAAACGGTGATGTGTATTATCACAAACACCCCTTTAAAGAAAAAAACTCTTTTTATGCCTATTTTAAGCAATTGATTACTGCCTGGCTAATAATAGATGCGCCTTTTGTCAACGAACTGAATGGAAAGGATCGTAGATAATGTACTATATAATTGTTCTGTTGACTGGTGATGAAAATTCCCAGCTCCTACTTCAGGAGACCACCAGTCCTGCGTTACTAACTAATTTATCATGTAAGAGTAATTAGAATTCTCTGCCTCAACAGGAGGACCCACCTGGGGTGCAGCTTCCTTGATGCCGTTGTCTTATTTACGTAGCTCATGCTTCCAGTCCTCTTGCAAGAAAAATTAAGCCGAGGGGAGGAGAAGGGATGAGGGTAGGAAGCCCAACCAAAGGAAAATCTCAGTGGCATTCATCTACAGTACTATAATGCTAGTTCACAATGGTTAACTCTGGGTCAGTCTTTGCGTAAGCCAGAATAACAGAGCTGGAAGGGGCCTTGGAGGTTTACAGATTAACAGAGTTGGAAGGGACCTTACAGGTCATCTAGTCCAACCCCCTGCTCAAGCAGGAAACCCTATACCATGTCAGACAAATGGGTGTCCAATCTCTTCTTAAAAACCTCCATTGTTGGAACACCCACAACTTCTGCAGGCAAGTTGTTCCACTGATTAATGGTTCTAACTGTCAAGAAATTTCTCCTTAGTTCTAGTTTGCTTCTCTCCTTGATTAGTTTCCATCCATTGCTTCTTGTCCTGCCTTCAGGTGCTTTGAAGAATAGGTTGATCCCGTCTCCTTTGGGGCAGCCCCTCAAAATGGGAAAACTGCTATCATGTCTCCCCTGGTCCTTCTCTTCTCTTCACTAGACTAGCCATGCCCAGTTCCTGCAACCATTCATCGTATATTTTAGCCTCCAGTCCCTTAATCATCTTTGTTGCTCTTCTCTGCATTTTTTCCAGAGTCTCAACATCTTTTTTATATCATGGCGACCAAAACTGGATGCAATATTCCAAGTGTGGTCTTGCTAACCATTCTTATTTTGGAAAAAAAAAGTAGGTGTGAAAATAGTAGGCACGAAATATAATGTTCTATATTTTCTACCTTAAAAACCAAAGCTGCATAAAAGAGCATACCCTTTCTGTACATTCTAATAACATCAGCTTTCATTTCATACCTCTGAAATAGAGCTGTGAGAAATCAGATATTTTTAAGGTGGTTAATATGGCGGAAGAATTATTATTGTCGGTCAAAAGATTTGGTGGTTGATCTTCCTTCATCTTTCTTCAAGCCCGCATGGAATGGAATGGAATGGAATGGAATGGAATGGAATGGAATGGAATGGAATGGACTAGACTAGACTAGACTAGACTAGACTAGACTAGACTAGACTAGACTAGACTAGAATAGAATAGAATAGAATAGAATAGAATAGAATAGAATAGAATTTTATTGGCCAAGTGTGATTGGACACACAAGGAAATTGTCTTGGTGCATAGGCTCTCAGTGTACATAAAAAGACAAGATACATTCATCAAGAATCATAAGGTACAACACTTAACGATAGTCCAGGTACAAATAAGCAATGAAATCATATTAGGAACCAGTCAATATAAATCGTAAGGATACAAGCAACAAAGTTACAGTCATACAGTCATCAGTGGGAGGAGATGGGTGATGGGAATGATGAGAAGATTAATAGTAGTTTGGCAGTGGTGAGGGAATTATTTGTTTAGCAGAGTGATGGCGTTCGGGGGAAAAACTGTTCTTGTGTCTAGTTGTTCTGCTGTGCAGTGCTCTATAGCGTCGTTTTGAGGGTAGGAGTTGAAACAGTTTGATGCAGTTGAAACAGGAGTTGAACCATTCTCGCTATTGCTTCAATCCATTTCCAAATATCTGCCGAAGATGTCAACTTTTGATGACCCCTTTCAACCCAGGGGGGAAAGAGAGAGAGAGAGATGCTTGTCTTCACAGCATGGAAGATGAACCGGACCTCCTGAAATTTTTTTATCCTGGGTCCCTATTTTGAAGAGTCATTCAAGTCGAACCATTTCTGAGGGCCTCATGCAGTTTGTACAGCCTTTTAAAGTAACCCCCTGAGTTTTCTTACATGTGAATTCTTGTCATTGCTTGAGCCAATTATCAACATCTTTCTGTGGGGGTCTTTGTTTCCTCCATTCTTCCTTTGGTTAGTTGTTTGCTGAACAGAAAGTCCTTGAGTGACAGTGGAGTCACAGAGGGGTGGCGATGGATGAATGGAGAAGAGGCTGCAAAACATTTTGGCTCCAAAATTAGATTGAAAGGAAGACTGAGTCAAAATATGAAGTCATCATAATAATGGAGTTATTAAATTATTATTATTATTATTATTATCAGCTTCTTCTCCGGTAATATCACACTACTAACCAGAGCATACAAAACATTCGCCAGACCAATCCTCGAATACAGCTCATCTGTCTGGAACCCACACCGCATATCGGACATAAATACATTAGAAAGTGTCCAGAGATACTTTACAAGAAGAGTCCTCCACTCCTCTACTCGCAACAGAATATCTTACGCAACCAGACTTGAAATCCTAGGCTTAGAAAGCTTAGAACTACGTCGCCTTCGGCATGACCTAAGCATAACTCATAAAATTATCTGCTACAATGTCCTTCCTGTCAATGACTACTTCAGCTTCAACCACAACAATACACGAGCACATAACAGATACAAACTCAAAGTGAACCGCTCCAAACTTGACTGTAGAAAATATGACTTTAGCAACAGAGTGGTAAATGCCTGGAACTCACTACCTGACTCTGTGGTTTTGTCACCAAACCCCCAAAACTTTACCCTTAGACTGTCCACTGTTGACCTCACCCGATTCCTAAGAGGTCAGTAAGGGGTGTGCATAAGTGCACCAGTGTGCCTACCGTCCCTGTCCTAATGTTCCCTCTTATCAGTACCCATCTTATGTATATAAACAATGTTTTATCTATGTATATTACCAACATGTACTTGACAAATAAAAATAAATAAAAAATAAAAATAAATAACAACTAATCACGAAGAAGCTAAAGTGCTCTGGGACTTCCGAATTCAAACAGACAAGCACCTGCTATAGAACATTCCAGATTTAACAATTGTTCATAAGAAAGACCAAAAAGTTTGGATAGAGTCCACAGCCATTGTGTGAGTGAGATGGGTACCATAGAAATTTTATAATAAATAAAATAAAATTATGGACATGGCAGTACTTGGAGAGAGCAGAATGGAAGACAAAGAACTGAAGAAGATAACAAAATATGAAGACCTGCAAATAGAAGTAGGATAACTGTAGCAAAAGAAAGCAAAGGTGGTATCAATTGTAGTGGGTGCCTTGGGTGCAATCCCAAAACATCTGGAGCACCACTTGAACACTATCGGAATTGACAACATCACCATCAGTCAGTTGCAAAAGGCAGCTTGACTCGGAACAGCTTACAACCTGAGACAATAGCTCTAAGACCATCAAACGTCCACATCTGCCTATCCCAGATCCTTGGGAAGGACTTCGATGAGTGGATAAAAATCCTGAATCCAATCTAAACATCTGGCTGACTGTGTGACCCAACCATAATAACCATAAGCATAAGTAATAGGAAATACCAAGATTAGCTCACAGCGATTGCAAAACGTTGGAAGAAATTGAGAATAGAATCATTTGTTTTTGGGGCATTAGGGGGAACGTCATGAGTTATTCAAAGGAATTTGAATTGCTTATTTATGGAACAATGTACACACACACACAAACACACACACACACACACAAAAAAAATTCCAGCCTTGTTAGACATTTGATACCTAATTAAATGTAACTTTTATGATTTCCAGCTTTTTGGTGAGGCTGGAATTATGAAGAATACTGGCCAACTCTGACTATAATGTATGATTCAATATTTAAAAATCTCTTAAACTCTTTCAAAACTTCCACTTCCTACTAAATTTGTGGTCCCGGTGACGGTAAAAGCTTGGAGAACTGCAAATGGAGCGCTGTTTGTAGCGATGCTTAAAAAAAAGCTATTTATAAACCACGATATTTGGGTTTCCCCCATCAACTCAGCCAAATTTTGACCATGTGTCCTCTGTCGCTTCTGTATCTAAACCCAATTCAAGAGAATGCCCTTCCATGTTATCCTTCCTTTTTTTTATCCTTCCAATCAGCACATTTAGTGGTACCCAAGCAATCAAGCCATTTTATCTCTAAAACCTACCTTTCATTGATCTTTAATAAAAGGGCATGCATATTTGGGGAATATATATTTGATATTGCATGGTTTTTTTTAAAAAAAATAATTTTTATTGAACATTTTCTAAAAAAGATTTTTTTACAATCTGCTTTTTTTACAATCTTTCTATATTGGTTTGCATCGATTTTACATCCATTTGTCCCTCTTTTTCAATTTACATTTTATTATACATATAATTCCATCATTATATATGTTTCTATTATACCACACAATATTACAGTCATTCCTTATATGTCGGTTCCACTTCTCCGAATTCATTGCTCATTTCCAACTTCTATACCTTCTTTGAAATTGATCTTTCTTAACCTTTACACCTGTCATCTAGCCATTTATACCATTCGTTCCATATCTTATAATATTCTGATTCCTCTTTATCATTTATTTCTTTTGTGAGTCTGTCCATATTGCATGTTTTAACAGCAGCAAGAATTGCATTTGCGCAACATTGGAAAAGGGAGGAAACACCTACGGAAGAAGATCTAATTAAAAAAAATATTGGACTGTGCAGAAATGGACAGATTAACACTGAAGATAAAAGAAAAAGAAGACAGAATACTTTCAAGCTTGGGATTTGTTTTATTAACAAATAAAAGAGATAGAAATTAGGAACTTAATAAGTATTACTATGTAAATGAATTGACCCAGAGAGTACGCTGTTCATGAAGCACATATTGTATGTAAAGAGAAAACAAATAAAAATATTTTTTTTTAAAAAAAGGCCATGCATATTTAGATAGCTGTTATGGCTGTCAATCAAGCTTTGCAATGGATCATCAATCACTTTTACTTTTCCAAAGCTGCTCACCATAAAGCTTTTGATAACATCTCATGCTTAGCCGGTGGAGGATATATTTCAAAACGGCAGCAAATTTTTTAAATTTTGAAACATTAAAATTTGCTTTTTTTCCCCCCCATGGAACTCTTGAAATAACAGCTCACCCGACTTTTCCATCGACTCATTCTGCCAAAAGTGATATCCAGGCTCAGAGAGAGTAAATCATATTTGACAGTTTTAAGACTCCGAAATGAACTTTGCAAAAAATGGGAAGTTAAAAGTGGCTAGAAGGTGATTTGAAAAAAAAGAAAAGAAAAAGAGGGTAAATAGCTCTATTTGCCTACAAGATACATTATAATCATAAGGAACATTTCCATTATGTATTTAAGAGGAAGCATAGTCTGTTGTTTGACTACTTTTTTTTTTTTTGTTAAAGTCAACATGTCGTCTTCAGCTGCGATTTCATTTTGTCAAGTTACAATGTACTTTACATATTTTAATAACAATTCAGTTGTGTATGCTGCGAGAGACGCATACGTTAGGTGTTTGGCTTTATAAATCTGATAAATAAACCAAACGAATCAAAGGAGAATAATTCCTTAGGTAAGAGACGTTTTGAGATATTTTGAGACCAGCTGGTGGAGTCAATGAATTAACACTCTGTCTTTGGTAAGGTGGACTCCATTTAGATCTCAGGGGTTGCCAGATAGAAGAGGGAGTCAAGCTATTCTCCAAACCACCTGAGGGCAGGACAAGAAGCAACGGGTGGAAACTAATCAAGGAGAGAAGCAACTAAGAACTAAGGAGAAATTTCCTGACAGTTAGAACAATTAATCCGTGGAACAGCTTGCCTCCAGAAGTTGTGAATGCTCCAACACTGGAAGTTTTAAAGAAGATGTTGGATAACCATTTGTCTGAAGTGGTGTAGGGTTTTCTGCCTAAGCAGGGGGTTGGACTAGAAGACCTCCAAGGTCCCTTCCAACTCTGTTGTTGTTGTTGTTGTTGTTGTTGTTGTTGTTATGAAGATGATGATGATGATGATGCTGGAGGTCATCTGAATCTAAATCTCAGACAAGACCTTCTTTCAAAGGGACAAAAACGAGCATAGATGTACAGAGAAAGTACATTTCCTAGGTCCCAGTAGATGGCATTGCTTCAAAGAAGGCACCTGGAAGATGCCTACTTTCTATGACCTTGTGGGGATGGATAGAAACAAATGGGGAAAGGATGATAGTAATAGCAATAGCACTTAGACTTATATACCGCTTCACAGTGCTTTACAGCCCTCTCTAAGCGATTTACAGAGTCAGAGTTTTGCCCCCAACAATCTGGGTCCTCATTTTACCCACCTCGGAAGGATGGAAGGCTGAGTCAACCTCGAGCCTGGTGAGAATCGAACTGCCAAATTGCAGGCAGCCGGCAATCAGCAGAAGTAGCCTGCAGTACTGCACTCTAACCACTGCACCACCGCGACTCATGATCCTGAGTGTAACTTGGTCTTATGTCTTGTAGGTCAGTGGACCCCAACCTTTGGGGCACCATGGACAGGTTCTGTGGAGAGAAGTTTTTCCATGGCCTGGAGGGAGCGTGGTTTTGTGTGCTGCCTGCATCCCGCGGATGGGGCTGTGCTTGTTTGCGTGGCCCAGTTTCTAGCATGCCACGGACCGGTGCCAGGCCACGGACCTGGGGGTTGGGGACTCCTGATGTAGGTGATCATCAGCATTTGCAAATTGCACCTAAAAAACTGGACAGTTATCAGGAGATCTTTGAGTGGATACTGCACTGAATAGGAGGTCAAACCACATAACAGCTCAACTCTCTTCTACAGTTCTACAATTCTATGAAGTCATCAGCAGTTGAGGTTGACTTGAGATCCTCAACCAGCTGCCTTCCAAATTCCATATTATTTTAGGAAAACATGTCGGCGTATAATCCTCTCCAGAGTAAGCATGAACAAAATGAGTCTTCCAGAATTCAAGTTTTCCCCCTATTTTTTCCTTCTTCTTCTTCATCCATTTATATTTGGACCACAGTAGCAACAGTAGCAACCTGGGTGGCAAGGTCAATGAGAAAAGAGAAGCAGCCAAAGTAATCTGTTTCTGAGATGTTCTTTCTGAATTCGGGCAAAGCCCCTGCCAAGCCTCGGAGGGATGGCAAGAACACAGTGGGAGAATCGCAAAACCTGACCAAGGGATGCTTGCTAATCTTCGACCTACAAAAACACTACACGCCTGCATTTTTGGGGGGAAGCAAAGGAGTGAACACCCTTCAATTCCTCCGAGGAAATAAGGTATTAACCCAGCAGAGAACATTTTCGTAAAGGAGACAGGATAAAAGATGACCAACATCCATTATTGCTAGAAAGGAGAAGAGGTGTGTTGCTATGTTGCTTAGCAAATTACAGCTTGCTGGGGGTGCCATTGCAGGATGACACCGTGGTGGGTCGACAAATCAGACTCATTATCGGTTGGAAAAATTGAGAGCCCAGAATTATTTATTGGCAAATTAGAGATGGCAGAATTATTGGTTGGAAAGGGGAGGATTGCAAGCAACGGGTTAGGAAATTAGAGGTGCCTGGTTTTGTCTGTGCATAAATCGGGCGCTCGGGAAAGCGGTTATTGGAGGCCAAATGAAAGACAGGCACAATTATTTACGGCTCTTTCAGAAAATATTGCAAGGAGGCTGCCTAGCTTGTTAGAGAAGAACATATTGGTTGCTCCGTCTTTACTCTTCGTTTTGAGACGACTATATACGATAGGACCTATCGGATAGGTTATCTTTGCTGACCAGACACATATTTGTATTTTAAATAAATAATAGATACATTCTAGCTGTGTTCCTCGAAGAATTCCAGCAATGAAAACAAACATTCCTTTGTGCCTTCACATCAGTGTTGACTCCTGGTTTCTCTCTGGAAAATTTCCTTGACAAAATTTTGAAAGTAGTTTGCCATTGTCTTCTTCTCGGGACGGAGGGAGAGTGACTGGCTCAAGGTCAACCAGCTGCCTTTGTGTCCAAGGCAAGATTAAAAAGAGCCGAGGTGGCGCAGCGGTTAGAGGCAGGTACTGCAGGCCACTTTAGCTGACTGTGATCCGCAGGTCAGCGGTTCAAATCTCACCGGCTCAAGGTTGACTCAGCCTTCCATCCTTCCGAGGTAGGTAAAATGAGGACCCAGATTGTTGGGGGCAATATAAATATATATTGCTTACTGGTGTAAACCGCTTAGAGCAGTGTTTCTCAACCTTGGCAGTTTGAAGATGTGTGGACTTCAACTCCCAGAATTCCCCAGCCAGCGTTGCTGGCTGTGGAATTCTGGGAGTTGAAGTCCACACATCTTCAAACTGCCAAGGTTGAGAAACACTGGCTGAGAGAGTGCTTGCACTGTGAGGCGGTATATAAATCTCACAAGCAAGCAAACAAACAAACAAATAAAAGTCACAGTTTCCTGGTTTCTAGCCCAATGCCTTAGCTGCTACTGCCATTTTATGCTCTGTAGATTTCTATACTTCATCTTAACTTTGGAATAGGTAATCCCAAATAATAATTCCAATAACACAGGTAAGCTTATGGAAAAGGTACAAGAATGGTTGCTAAAAGAAAAACTCAGGAGACATTTTCAGCACTGCTCCTAGTTTAGAATAAATGGTTTATTTTATTTTTTTTATTATTTATTTATTTTTGTCAAGTACGTGTTGGTAATATACATAGATATAACATTGCTTACATACATAAGATGGGTACTGATAAGAGGGAACATTGTTACCTCTTATCATAGTTGCTCATTTGTTGGGCTTCTTTCTGGTCTATGTGGAGGATTTGCAGAAGAGTTGGTTTTGGAAGAGTTCAGAGAAGATGATAAGGGGACTGGAGGCCAAAACATATGAAGAGTAGTTGCAGGAATTGAGCATGTCTCAATTCATTAAGTGTTGTACCTCATGATTCTTGACAAATGTATCTTTTCTTTTATGTACACTGAGAGCCTATGCACCAAAGACAAATTCCTTGTGTGTCCAATCACACTTGGCCAATAAAGAATTCTATTCTATTCTATTCTATTCTATTCTATTCTATTCTATTCTATTCTATTCTATTCTATTCTATTCTATTCTATTCTATTCTATTCTATTCTCTATTCTATTCCTATTCCTATTCTAACCCTATTCCTATTCTATTCCTATTCCTATTCCTATTCCTATTCCTATTCCTATTCCTATTCCTATTCCTATTCCTATTCTATTCTATTCTATTCTATTCTATTCTATTCTATTCTGTTCTGTTCTGTTCTGTTCTATTCTATTCTATTCTATTCTATTCTATTCTATTCTATTCCATTCCATTCCATTCCATTCCATTCCATTCCATTCCATTCCATTCCATTCTATTCTATTCTATTCCATTCCATTCCATTCCATTCCATTCCATTCCATTCCATTCTATTCTATTCTATTCCATTCCATTCCATTCCATTCCATTCCATTCCATTCCATTCCATTCTATTCCATTCCATTCCATTCCATTCCATTCCATTCTATTCTATTCTATTCCATTCCATTCCATTCCATTCCATTCCATTCCATTCCATTCCATTCCATTCTATTCTATTCCATTCCATTCCATTCCATTCCATTCCATTCCATTCCATTCCATTCCATTCTATTCTATTCTATTCTATTCTATTCTATTCCATTCCATTCCATTCCACTCCATTCCATATTTTCTATTCTATTCTATTTTCTGTTCTATTATTATTCTATTCTATTCCATATTTTCTATTCTATTCTATTCTATTCTATTTTCTGTTCTATTATTATTCTATTCTATTCTATTCTATTCTATTCTATTCTATTCTATTCTATTCCATTCCATTCCATTCTATTCTATTCTATTCTAATGTCTAGTCTAACAAAGAGAAGGACTAGGTGGTGACATGATAGCAGTGTTCAAATACTTGAGGGGCTCCCACAGAAAAGAGGGAGTCAAACTATTCTCCAAAGCACCAGAAGGCAGGACAAGAAGCAATGGGTGGAAACTAATCAAGGAGAGAAGCAACCTGGAACCAAGGAGAAATTTCCGCACAGTGAGAACAATTAATCAGTGGAACGGCTTTGCCTCCAGAAGTTGTGGGTGCTCCACCACTGGAGGTTTTTAAGAAGAGATTGGGCAGTCATCTATCTGAAATGGTATGGGATCTCCTGCTTGAGAAGGGGGCTGGACTAGAAGACCTCCAAGGTCCCTTCCAACTCTCTTATTCTGATGAAGAAGGTATCACCCCTCAATTATAGAAAGCCTCAACCCTGTGGAAAAGCTGTCTCGATCTCATATCAATCTGGGGAAGGGAAGTCGTAACCGGATGCATGAATGGCGAGCTGAAGATCCCCCTCAACACATGGCCTAGTCATTCTTTCCCCTTTGCCACGGCATTAGAGCGCTATTGATTTCCCTAAACAAAGAGGATACTGGCCGTATCCCACCGTGCTGCACTCGCGCAGTTTAATTCTTTTATCCATTTCAAACACAGTCGATCGATCGCGGTGCTCAGGTAGGTTGTGAAATTACCAGGAAAACACATCCACAAAGCACCCCCCCCCCATTCAGGGCCTTGTCTGTGTGACTTAAAGCTTAGCGCAGCATTGAAAAAAAAATCACTAATGGAACATACAGCACAGGGCGTCCATGCTGCGAGGCGTCAAGGATCATACATAATGCAGGAACGCATCTGCTAACAGCCACTAACACAAGCTAATTTAATCTTGTTTTAAAAGGAGACACAAGGAATTAATCTTGGGGAAAGGTTCCATTTTTGGCCCCGGCTTGCATCAAGGCATCTATCCATTTGCAAGTACCCATTTTTCTCCAGGGAGGGCATTTACCCAAGGAGACACTCAAAGTTGAAGGATGGTCCTTTTTCCCCCCCTCCTCCTCCCTGTTTTTTTTGGCTCAAGCTATAGCCATATTTAAGCTGAAAAATGAACCTGACCCCCAAGAGTTCGACCAGCGTGGTAGGGTTAAAAATGTTTCCGCTGCAGATTTCACCCCAAGTATTTTTAAAAAGTGAAACTGATCTTCTAATGGCATCACGTCCTTGCGGATGTTCTCGCTGTCTCTCTTCGTGTCCCATCCATACAGTAAATATGCCCCTTTCTGGGTGGGTATTTATGTGTTTATTTTTTGTTTAACAGGATAACAGCATTGGAAGGGACCTTGGAGGTCTTCTAGACCAAACCCCTGTTCAAGCAGGAAACTCTATATCATTTCAGACAAATGGTTGTCCAATCTCTTCTTGAAAACCTCCAGTGATGGAGCACCCACAGCTTCTGGAGGGAAGTCGTTCCACTGATAAATAGTTCTAAAATTTGAATATATAATCTAATTTCCTCCCAATAATCCTTCAGATGGTTCAAAAGGATAAAACCAATGCAATTATCTGTCCCTTCATCCTCCCATCCCTCCATCTCTCCATCCCCCCCAGCCATTCTTGGATTAGCAACTAGATCTATTTCACATCTCATTCCAAGTCTTGATTTCTTAAATAATCTACGCAAGGTCAGGTTCACCCCAACCCACTAATATAAAACCAACCAAGCATACCGCATGGGATACATTATCAGCCATAAAAATAAAATAAAAACCACATTTATGCGGAATAAAAGCAAAACAAAAGCTAATAATTTGAAAGAAAAAGAGGCAACATAATATTTCTGATTAAGTACCACTGAATTTGTTGTTATTTAGTGACTGTACTAGGGTTGATTTCAATGGTTTATCCTAACTGTGATCCTATCTGGATCCAAACATAACAAGCTGCTGGATTATCAAGATCCTTGGTGGTACATGGGGCCAAAAGAATCACCATGATGCAAAAAGGATGTTGAGACTCTAGAAAGAGTACAGAAAAGAGCAACAAAGATGATTAGGGGACTGGAAGCTAAAACATATGAAGAACGGTTGCAGGAACTGGGTATGTCTAGTTTAATGAAAAGAAGGACTAGGGGAGACATGATAGCAGTCTTCCAATATCTCAGGGGATGCCACAAAGAAGAGGGAGTCAAACTATTCTCGAAAGCACCTGAGGGTAGAACAAGAAGCAATGGGTGGAAACTAATCAAGGAGAGAAGCAACTTAGAACTAAGGAGAAATTTCCTGACAGTTAGAACAATTAATCTGTGGAACAGCTTGCCTCCAGAAGTTGTGAATGCTCCAACACTGGAAGTTTTAAAGAAGGTGTTGGATAACCATTTGTCTGAAGTGTTGTAGGGTTTCCTGCCATGCAGGGGATTGGACTAGAAGACCTCCAAGGTCCCTTCCAACTCTGTTATTCTATTCTATTCTATTCTATTCTATTCTATTCTATTCTATTCTATTCTATTCTATTCTATTCTATTCTATTCTATTCTATTCTATTCTATTCTAAAACATTGATTATTAATAATTAAGAATGATTCCCCCTTATATAGCCTTGTTTCTCCAAGTTGGCCCCAGTCTGAAGAGTGATCTGGTTAGTTTTTGTCATAGAATTAACAGAAAGGAAATACTCTTGAGCCATCTATAAAATTTGCCCTGAGATTTCCAGAAGGCTGGAGATGTTTACTTACTCTTCCTCTTTTTCATTCCTGCTATGCAAAAAAGATGTTAAAACCCTAGAAACAGTGTAGAGAACAGCAATGATCAGGGGTCTGGAGGCTAAACCGTACGAGGAACGATTGAGGGAACTAGATATGTCATGTCTAATGAAGAGGACTAGAGGTGATAGGATAGCTATCTTCCAGTACTTGAGAGGTCATCACAGAGAAGACAAGGTTGATCTGTTTTCAAAAGCACCTGATGGTACGACAAGAAGTAGCAGGTGGAAGATCTTTAAAGAGAGATCCAACCGAGAACCGAGGATAAATTTCCTGACTGTGAGAACCATCAATCAGTGGAACAGCTCCAGAAGTTGTGAGTTCTCCAACACTGGAGGTTTTCAAGAAGGGTTTGGACAGTCAAGAATGTCCAGAATGGTATGGGGTCTCCTGTTTGAGCAAGAGGTTGGACTAGAAGACCTCCAAGTTCCCTTTCAACCCAATTATTCTATGTTCGATTTCATTGAAGGTGGATACCAGCTCTGGTACGTTCTGGTCATCCTCTTGTCAATGGTTTACAAAAAGGCACCTCAAAACCAGTGGTGAAATCCACATTTTTTTACTACCGGTTCTGTGGACGTGGCTTGGTGGGCGTGGCAGGGGAAGGATACTGCAAAATCCCCATTCCCTCCCCACTCTGGGGCCAGCCAGAGGTGGTATTTGCTGGTTCTCCGAACTACTTAAAATTTCCGCTACCGGTTCTCTGAAGTACTCAAAATTTCCACTACCAGTTCTCCGAATTACTCAAAATTCCCCGCTACCGGTTCTCTGGACTACTCAAAATTTCCGCTACCGGTTCTCCGAGCTACTCAAAATTTCCGCTACCAGTTCTCCAAATTACTCAAAATTTCTGCTACCGGTTCTCCGGACTACTCAAAATTTCCGCTACTGGTTCTCCAAACTACTCAGAATTTTCACTACCAGTTCTCCAGAACCTGTCAGAACCTGCTGGATTTCACCCCTGCAAGTCAAAACCACAACGTTTTTGGTCCCCTTTGCCACCGAAAGAACGACAGAGAGGAAGGGGTTCTGGTCTGCCTTCCCCCCAAGGAAGAGCAGCTTTATGGAAACACGGCATTGTAAATAAGCAAATGAATAAATAGGAAGGAGAAGAAAGGGGATGAGAAATCTCTCCGTGCTAAGCGTAGTCGAAATGCATTATTAGGGTGCCCAGGAAATGATAGTTTGTGTCCATTAGTCCTTTCTGGGTTAATATTGATGCAGATATTATTTCTGTCCGCGGTGCCATTTATTTGAAATATTATGACGGGGAGTAGCTGCAGCAGTGAATCAAATCAATTGATAGAGCAGTTAGTCCGGCAGACAAGCCCGGCTTCCCACTGCACAGCGAGCATGAAATATTATGGAAATTGTCCTTTAAAGGGATCACTTAATCATCATTTGTATCGTGCCCCCGTTATTCCTCTCTGCCTGGCTTGCCTGTTCAGTTAGAGCTGTCATAACTCAATCAGGCATATAATGCTGCGCGTAACACCTCCGTAGTAGCAGGTATCGGAGCTGTCAAGAGGCACGGTGGGAATTTCCCTGATGCTTTTTGACAGCTTGCCACGCCACGCTGATATGGATGTCAGTTTATATATGTACAATGTGTATTTCTTACGTGTAATTAGAAGCTGGCTTGTCTCCGAGCCTCTCCGGATGGTCCAGAGATGCTCATAATAGAAACACAGGTTTCTATTCTTGCGGGGAAACCTCGCCTTTATCCAGCACGGTGCAGGAAATTGTCACTTTTGCTTATTCATCCGGCCAAGTGGACTCTCACTGGCACAAGCTGTTAAAGAAACCAAGTTGGAGATCAGGTATTACGGATAATCTGGCTTCACAGATGCTTTTCCACAGCTAAGCCTGTGGCTGCAAAAATCCGAGGCTGGGTGCTGGCATTCCTAGAATAAAATGTGTGGTCCCTCATCCAGTTTGTCTCTCCTGATCTCGAACCCAGCGGGAGGAAGAGGAACCCAAGAGAACTCTACTGGGATTGTAGTTTTTATTTCATCTTTTTTGGGGGGCTTAATTTATTGTTTTGGTTTTTAAAGCTTCAATGCAATTTTAATTTCCCCAGAGAATTTCAGTTCCTGGACAGAGTTGAAATACAATGGTGATAATTATTACTGATGTTATTGTGAAAGGTAAACATGGTGCGTTATGGAGATTGAATAACAGAATAACAGAGTTGGAAGGGACCTTGGAGGTCTTCCAGTCTAACCCCCTGTTCAAGCAGGAGACCTATACCATTCCAGACAAGTGACTGTCCACAGTCCAATCTCCTTTTAAAAGCCTCCAGTGTTGGAGCACCTACAGCTTCTGGAGGCAAGTCGTTCCACAGACGAATTGTTCTAACTGTCAGGAACTTTCTCCTTAGTTCTAAGTTGCTTCTCTCCTTGATTAGTCTCCATCCATTCTTTCTTGTCTTGCCTTCAGGTCAGGGGTGGGTTCCGGACTCTGCTACTGCCGGTTTGCTCAGGGACGTACTTTGTGTGCATGAGCACACATGCGCAGAACTAAAAAAAGCTTCTGTGCATGTGTAGAAGCAAAAAACAAGATGGCGGTGCCTGTGGTGCTGCCGAGAGAACCGTCTCGGGGGCGTGGCAGGCCTGGGTCGCTGCCGGTTCCAGCGACCCAGGCTGCCAAGTTACAAACAATTCTATAGAACCGGTCCGAACCGGTTGGAACCCACCTCTGCTTCAGGTGCTTTGGAGAATAGGTTGACTCCCTATTCTCCCCTTGGCTGCAATATCCCAAGTGTTGGATTGTATCTCAGTTGAATTTTGATTTGGACAACTGAATCAATTTGATCTGGATGTGATTTTTGAATCAAGTTGAAGCAGTTTGAAAAGTCAGCCTAATTTGGGAGGAGAAGAGAAAGCTTGGTGGATCACGGGTGAGATGGAGTCAAAGTGTTCTAAGAATCCACTAATTCCATTTGACGATGATCAAATTCTACAAATCTGTTTGATTTAGAGAATCAGTCCAATCTTTTTCAAATTTAATCACCGAGAAACTCTCTCTATTTTTTTAAAAAAAGTCTCCTCTTAATATCTGAGCATTGTTAAAAGCTCCAGGTTGATAAATTGTTGGTAGGACTTCCGTGAAACATATCCCTGCACAACAACCTTGATACAAGATAGAATGTACAAGGCGCAGATTATGAATGGAACACCACAAAACCACAACAGGAATCTTCTGAAGCTCTTTGATTTCCCTCAGTTTCGAAATAGCCACGTTTGACAGTTATGAAATATTCTTCCCTGTGCTGAACAACCCACAAGATTTTCCTGTGGTTTCCTCTCCCCCTGATTATATGAGGCATCCTTGTCTTCTCCATTTATCCTCCTGAGGGTCCGCTTGTTCTATCTAAGTTCTGTATTTAAGGGTTAATCGTCTATTTAGGAGTTAATAGTGTAATGGAGTGTATTTAGGGCTATTTACCCTGCCTGCATGAAACAAATGTAGGGGGGTTAATAATGTAATGATAGACCCTTTTGATGGCAGAAATATCCCACCCACAGACCAGAGATGATTTGAACACTTGGCTCTCTTATTTCAAGACTCCCTTCATCGATGGCCAGGATGTTCGAATTAAAATTTGGTATTGTTTTTATTCTCTTTTTTCCTCCGTTCATGTCATTATGTCCCGGGGATGATAAGATGTTATGTTGAATCCAATGATACCCTCATTTTAGAGGCAGATCTTTTGGAATGGGGAGAGGATGGGGATTAGGATGGGGAGGACAATGGAAAATAGGTGTGGCCAGAATTAGACACACATAGACATATAGTTTTTTAAAAATCCTTTGAATTTTAATTTAGAACCCCCGGATTGGCAGCACTTGAGATGATGAAGAGTTGTGTGCAGTGGTGAAATCCAATTTTTTTTACTACCGGTTCTGTGGGTGTGGCTTGGTGGGCATGGCGTGTCTTGGTGGGCGTGGCAGGGGAAGGAAATTGCAAAATCTCCATTCCTACCCCACTCTGGGGCCAACCAGAGGTGGTATTTGCCGGTTCTTCAAACTACTCAAAATTTCCGCTACTGGTTCTCCAGAACCTGTCAGAACCTGCTGGATTTCACCCCCGGTTGTGTGGCGAACCAATGCTTCAATCTAAACAGAATGTAGTCCTAATAATAGGGATAATGTCACCATGGTTATATTCAGATCACACACTGAGGAAATAGCAGGATGGTAAAATGGGCCTAGCCTCGGTATACGATACTTACAACATTGGACCAAAACAGAAAAAGCACATTTTTGAGTCTTCACACCACAGGTTGAAGTTGGTTGAAGGAACTCAACAAACTTTGTTGAGTTCACCCAATACACTGAACCATAAACTCACTGAATAGGATGGGATTGCCCAATAGGCTAAACCTGTAAAAAGTCCCTTGATCCAGGTTAAAATTAACCACATTTTGTTTGATTTCCAAATGATGCGGCTTCTAAGTCTTTAGGAGATCATCAAACCCAACAGATCGATGGAGTCAGCTTTTGTTTTCATGTGGTTCATGATATGATAACTGTAATTATCACCAGCTCCAACCAGCATGGTCAATAATCTGGAACGGTGGGAACTATAGTTCAAAATATCATCATCATCTTCTTCTTCTTCTTCTTCTTCTTCTTCTTCTTCTTCTTCTTCTTCTTCTTCTTCTTCTTCTTCTTCTTCTTCTTCTTCTTCTTCTTCTTCTCTCTCCTCCTCCTCCTCCTCCCCTCCTCCTCCTCCTCCTCCTCCTCCCCACCTCCTCCTCCTCCTCCTCCTCCTCCACCTCCTCCTCCTCCTCTTCTTCTTCTTCTTCTTCTTCTTCTTCTTCTTCTTCTTCTTCTTCTTCTTCTTCTTCTTCTTCTTCTTCTTCTTCTTCTTCTTCTTCTTCTTCTTCTTCTTCTTCTTCATCCATCATCAGACATTGGCAATCATGTTGGCGATCCTATTTTTATCAACAGCCGCATAAAAAAGTGCTGTTGAGTTTTGTCCAAACCAGTCCCTTCGATTTTGAAGCCATGATGTTCTTCTTCTTCTGTCTGAACCTCGTTTGCCTTCAATCTTTCCCTGGAGGATTAAGTGAAGTATGGCATATTTTTCCGGGTGTCGTATCACATGTCTGAAATATTCTAACTTTCGCTTTTTAATGGTTTTGATGATTTCCCCTGGCTTTCCCAGATGGCTCAAAATATCTGGAGGGTACCAATTTATGTAACCCTGGATTAGATTTTGTGAGGAAGATAAAACGGTCTGGGAATAGAGAAGGCTTTGCATACGCACCACTTTTAATATCTTGGTGGAATGTTGTAGGAATACATCCAAGCTAAACCAATCTTAATGTTCTAACCAACATTCCCTTTATTTCTGATTTTAATTTTGGTTTGTTTGTTTGTTTGTTTGTTTTGAATCCCCCTCCCAAATAATATCCTAAATCTACCCAGTCCTTCTTGACCTACAAAAGGTCCATGGGCCAGAAGTAAGGAAGGATAAAGTGGCTTACAGATACGCGTCTTTACCACGGCGCCTCTTTTATTAATTTAAGACTGATCCATGCAGGAAAGATTAATCATAGGTTGCTAAGCGAGATTTATAGATCCCTGTAGAGGAAGGGCAGAATCTCTGTGAAAAGCCTCATTAAAACAAAAAATATATATAAACGGGCAAAGAAGAAATAATCTGTAGGCTCACCGAGGCCATGTCAGGGCTAATTGAAATGTTTAAGAGCAAGGCACCCGTAGTTGTTTTTTTTCCTGACTCCCCGGGAAACACACTAAAAACACATCTCGAGACTGTTCCTTTGTCTCAGCTGGACGTATATTATCCCTCTAGATCATGGCTGGGCCTCCACGGATTCCTAATTGTGAAAAACCTTACGACCCAGGGCAAGCCAGAATTGCAGTGCCCTAGCCTGCTTCATAATAAAGATAATTTACTGCTCCAAAGTGAGGGGTAGTTCGTAATAGGTTTTCTTTACAATGAAACCATGCACTTACTTTTAAAGAAAATCCCTCTATTCGTGCCTTTTTCACCCCATCTCTTTTGCTCAACCAGGGACACTTAGACAGTCCCTTCCTTCCTTCCTTCCTTCCTTCCTTCCTTCCTTCCTTCCTTCCTTCCTTCCTTCCTTCCTCCTCCTTCCTTCCCTCCCTCCCTCCCTCCCTCCCTACCCTCCCTCCCCCCTCCCTCCTTCCTTCCTTCCCTTCCCTCCCTCCCTCCCTCCTTCCTTCCTTCTCACTTTCCTTCCTTCCTCCTCCCTCCCCCTCCTTCCTTCCTTCCCTCCCTCCCTCCCTCCTCCCTTCCAACCCTTCCTTCCTTCCCTCCTCCCTCCCTCCCTCCCTTCCCTCCTTCCTTTCCTTCCCTCCCTTCCTTCCCTCCCTCCTCCCTCCCTTCCATCCTTCCTCCCTCCTCCCTTCCATCCTTCCTTCCTTCCTCCCTCCCTTCCTTCCCTCCTTCCTCTCCCCTCCCCTACTTCCTTCCTTCCTTCCTTCTTCCTTCTTCCTTCCTTCCTTCCTTCCTTCCTTCCTTCCTTCCTCCCTCCCTCCCTCCTCCCTTCCCTCCCTCCTCCTTCCTTCCTTCCCTTCTCTTCCCTTCCCTTCCTTCCCTCCCTCCCTCCTCCTTCCTTCCTTCCTCACTTTCCTTCCTTCCTCCTCCCCCTCCTTCCTTCCTTCCCTCCCCCTCCCTCCCTCCCTTCCCTCCTTCCTTCCTTCCCTCCCTCCTCCCTCCCTTCCCTCCTTCCTTCTTCCCTCCCTCCCTCCCTTCCCTCCCCTCCCTTCCATCCTTCCTCCCTCCCTCCCTTCCATCCTTCCTTCCTTCCCTCCCTCCTCCCTTCCCTCCTTCCTCCCTCCCCTCCCCTACTTCCTTCCTTCCTTCCTTCCTTCCTTCCTTCCTCCCTCCCTCCCTCCCTCCCTCCCTCCCTCCCTCCTCCCTCCCTCCTTCCTTCCTTCCTTCCTTCCTTCCTCCCTGTTATCTTCCTCCCTGTTATTGTTCAGAAACCAACAGGCTAAGGGCGGAATTAAAATGCAACCAAAGACACTGGGTTTATTTGCTTATTATTGATGGGTGAGATTTGTTTCCTCTGCTCACCAGACACCCTCCAACGATTTACCCCCCATAACAAATCCTTTGATGGAGGTTTTGCTGAAATATCTTCTCAGCTTCCATGGTTGAAGATGGATTTGAATTTGGATTCTCTTAGGTTCTTCATCCCAATCATCTCCATCTCCAGAGTTCCTGGCCAACTGGGCCAGTGCTGGGAAATCTAAGGCAGTTTCAGAGGTGGGTTCCTTTGGAGTGGCCACCAAGGCTTCCCTCCCCGTTTAGGTCAGACTGGAGGTCCTCTGGTGGGCTCTTCTGTCAGCAGACCCCTCAGACGAGCTTACCTCGTGGCAGAGTATCAAGTCATCAATGGGCTCTAAAGTTCTTCCCCTTCTCAGGTTTGTTTTCCTGGATCAGGGGTAGGCAAAGTTGGCTCTTCTATGACTCGTGGACTTCAACTCCCAGACTTTCTGAGCCAATCATGCTAGCTCAGGAATTCTGGGAGTTGAAGTCCATGAGTTGCAGAAGAGCCAACTTTGCCTACCCCTGTCCTGGATGTTCTCTGAGGCTGCTCACTTTTTAGATTCTGAGTCTACCCAGAGTTCACAGATCTCTTCTGCTTTTGACTCACCACCCACATCGCAAGGATGAAAACCTCAGCTACTGAAGAATGTTCACGCTACTTTGGTTGGTTTGAGGGAAATTCTTGCAAAGGATTTTTTCTCCTATGGCTGGAAGAAAAAAGATCCTCCCTCCCTCCCTCCCTTCCTCCCTCCTCCTTCCTTCCTTCCTTCTTCTTTCCTCCCTCCCTGTCTCCTCCCTCCCTCCCTCCCTCCCTCATCCTTTTGTCCCTTCTTCCCTCCCTCTCTCTGTCCCTCCCTTTCCCTCCCTCCCTTCCTTCTTCCATCCTTCCCTCCCTCTTCCTTCTTTTATCCCTTCCTCCCTCTGTCCCTCCCTCCCTCCCTCCCTACCTGTCTCCTTCCTTCCTTCCTTCCTCCCTCCCTCCCTCCTTTTGACCCTCCCTCCCTCTCTTCCTCCTTCTTTCCCTCCCTCTCTCTGTCCCTCCCTTCCCTCCCTCCCTTTCATCCTTCCATTCCCTCCCTCCCTCCCTCTTCCTTCTTTTCTCCCTCCCTCCCTCCCTGTCTCTTCCTTCCTTCCTTCCTGCCTGCCTGCCTGCCTGCCTGCCTGCCATTTCTCGCCTTCCTTCCTTTTACTTATGTTTCCTTCCTTCCTTCCTCCCTCCCTTCCTCCCTCCCTCCCTCCCTCCCTCCCTTCCTTCTTTCTTTCCTTCTTTCCTTCCTTCCTCCCTTCCTTCCCCCTCTTTCACTATCCATAAGAAATCAACGTTCCTAATTTGTCCGTCGGCTTCACTTTCGCAAATTGAAGGGATTGAGATGGAAGGGAAGGCAGTGCTGCGGAGTGAGTGGCCAAGCCAGAAGCTCTGTGCAAACAGCTGCTTTCTGTTTACACTGAGGGCCTTGAGTGTTTTCCAAATCCAACCAAACGGGTGAACCAAATGTTTCTTCCATGCTTGCCAAGAGTCTCCCACAAATGGCTATATTTAAAACTTGGTCGTCTGCCTCGCCTTGGCTTCAGATGCGGAGGCAGGTAACGCACATTGTCCAGGGGGATTCGGTTCCCCCAATGCTGGCATTCTTTCAAATTTGAGATCTCCTGGCCCTTGTTCCCACCCCTACCCCACCCCCACCCCCCACCCCACTCCGCCGGTGTAGCCCGAAAGCATCTGATGCAACTCTGGGATGGCTTAAAGACAAACAGTTAACTAACTGATGGAATTAGTCACTTTGTGGATGTACCACCCAGCTAGCAAATATCCTTGATGCCCGTTGTAAAGTTTCTCAGCTCTTTGTAAAGATCCTCAGCTTAGTAAGCAAAGAGGAATGGGGGCACCCAAGATGTATCTTTGTGTGTCAAGATGGCGGCCTCGGCTACGACCGCCATTTTGACTTTTCTTTGACTCCCTTGCAGATATAGACAAAAACTAAGAATAAAATAGAATAGAATAGAATAGAATAGAATAGAATAGAATAGAATAGAATAGAATAGAATAGATAGAATTTTTTATTGGCCAAGTGTGATTGGACACACAAGGAATTTGTCTTTGGTGCATATGCTCTCAGTGTACATAAAAGAAAAGATACATTTGTCAAGAATCATGAGGTACAACACTTAATGATTGTCATAGGGTACAAATAAGCAATCAGGAAACAATCAATCTTACCGCTAATATAAATCGTAAAGATACAAGCAACAAGTTACAGTCCTACAGTCATAAGTGGGAGGAGATGGGTGATAGGAACAATGAGAGGTAGAGCTCTTGCCTCACAATCAGGAGGTTGGGAGTTCGATCCTAGGTAGAGACAGATGTAAGGGTCTCCTGCTTGGGCAGGGGGTTGGACTAGATGACCTGCAAGGTACCTTCCAACTCTGTTAATCTGTTAACTGAGTAATAGTAATGCAGCCTTAGTGAATAGATTAGCCTGGAAACAAGGCTAAGATGGGCAAAATGTGACCATCATCCTCTCGCCCGCCTTTTTAAACTTCCTCACTACAGGTAGTCCTTGATGTACGAGCACAATGGAGCCCAAAATTCCTATTGCTAAGTTGTTCCATTAATTTTGCCATTTTACAATTTTCTTTTGCCAAAGTTATTAAGTGCAGCTGTTCAGTGAATCAGCCAGTCGTTAAGTGAATCTACTTCCCCATCGATTTTGCTTTGTTGGAAGCAGGCTGTGAAGATCACAAACAGCAGTCATATTACCTCAGGACAACACAACAGTTGTAAGTATACACCTGTTGCCAACTGCCTGAAAGTTAACCCTGTGGGATGCTGGGATCGTCATAAGTGTGAGGACCGGTTTATAAGTAGCTTTCCTCAGTGCCACAGTAACTTAAAACTGTCATTAAATGAATGGTTGCAGGTTCTCGACTTACGACCACAACTGAGGCCAACATTTGTGTTGCTAAGTGAGGCATTTGTAAAGTGAGTTTTGCCCCGTTGTACCACCTCTCTTGCCACGGTTGTTAAGTGAATCACTGCAGTTGTTAAGTTAGCCACACGGTCGTTCAGTGAATCTGGTTTATCCATTGACTTTGCTTGTCAGAAGGTCACAAAAGGGATCACATGACCCCCCACCCCGGACTCTGCAACCGTCCTAAATGTGAGACAGCTACCAACAGTCTGCATTCTGATTGC
>JALIGW010000149.1:61520-354020 GCA_023053685.1 Diadophis punctatus similis | reverse complement strand
TCAGTGATTTATGTGTCTGGGAAAACCGTTGCTCAAGTTCAGTATGGAAACACAACTGCTGCCACGTTATTGGATAACTCGACAAAACAGCAAACGTTCCCATCCCTACTTGAAAATACATTCATACTTCCCACAAAACAATTACCTTCACTGTCGAATTCATGCTTCCAGTGGACTGGCCCCCCTGTGTATGTATATGTAATATAATACAAACTCAAACTTCAATACAATCACTCCAGGGACTTACATCCACATACTTTCACAACATGTAACCATACCACTCTACTATGTCTCTTCCCTATAGAATCAGTAACATAATATAAAAGTTTATTACCCCCAACCAAATAAGCAACTCAACCTCCCAAAGTACCATCAATTAGTATTACTTCTCCTAAAAGTCAATGTAAGAGGATCTGTTGTCTTAGCAGTCACTGTCCATCCATGGGGTGCATTCACCAGTCCTTTCACACACGAATAATGGACCCAGCCTGTCTCCTTAGTCCGCACATCCGACTCGGTAGTCAAGAGCACTTGGAACGGTCCTTCTCACACTGGCTTTTGTTCATGTCCCTTTAGAGCTTAAATCAGGATGCAGTCACCGCTCTTAAAGTCACGTATTTGAAAATCAAGAGAAGGAGTCTGTGTCAATAGTCCTTTGAACCTTAAAAGAGAAAAACACTGGGACAGTCCATGTATATTTTTCAAAACAAACAGCTTCACATTTTATCTTTGACATTCCCACATTTCTAGTATAAAAAATACCAAACATCATTTCATATAACGAAATTCTAATGTCTTTTCTTGTATTTGTCTTAATAAGCAATATTGCTAAAGGTAAACAATTCATCCAAGGTAGCTGCAATTCTAAAATTAACTTCTTTAAGGTATTTTTCAGTGTTTAAATCATTTTCCCAACTTTGCCTGACAAAATCGGACAAAATGATAAATGAAATTGCCAATTAATACCTAATTGGTCTATTACCTATTTCACTACCTGGGCTATAAAATGCGTACCTCTATCACATTCAATAGTTTCCACCAACCAATATCTTGGAATTATCTGCTCCAATATTATTTTCATATCATCTGAGCATTCACCCTTACACATGGAAATATTTCCACCCAACCATTTAAATGAACCACTATCACCAGCAGATTTCTCAATATTCCCACAGCTGGCATCCCACCTGGATTCATTGGAATGGCCAAACAGCCAATTCACTTTCCCCGTCACTTGCTTCCTCATGCTCTTTTTGTTTATCTAATGCAATGTATACATTCTCTCAATATCTGCATAGCAATTACATACATTCCTCTACAAACATACTTTCTTTTCACAAAGTCAATCAACACTTGCATTCTCCAATGCACTCTTTCCATTATGTTTCTCATAATGGGTTCACTTTGTCATCCATCTCCCATCTATCTCTTCCACACCTTCTGAATTTAGGCTTAACATCTCATTCCAGAATAGGAATTTTATTTACCATTATCTCTGCTTTCTTTCCCAGCCTTGCAGCTTCTTTTACAGCCTCATTCGCTAGCCTATTTCCAAAAATCAACTTTGAGGAACTTTCCTTATGTGCTAGCCAGCCTCTCTGGTCCCTTCCAGATTCTATGAGCTCTACTTATTTTAGCTCCTTTCCCTTGCTTGTATCAAACCCCGTTCCATCCAAATCTTCCCAAAGGTATGCAAAATACCATAGGCATTTTTAGAATCTGTATAAATATTACCCACTTCATTTGCCAATAACTTCAACGCTTGCAACTAAGCAAACACATCACATGTTTATGCTGACCATTCAGACGGCAACTTATTACTCACTGCATATCCATTATCGCTTCTTTCATCCCCCTCTCGGGATGAACCATCAATAAACAAAAAAAAAAAACAAATAGCCTCTATAGGCCTATCTTCCACATCCTCACGCATTTTCATTTATAGATCACTTGCTTCTACACATCATGCTCTACCAATCCTTCCTTTCCCCTGATAAGAATTCAGTGGAAAGTACTAAAGTATCCTAAGATAACAAAATCACCTCATATTGCAACAATCTAGAATGAGTAAGCCCCCTATGAACCTTCTTCATCATAATTGTCCTCACTACTCACTACCAATACTCCACCAATAAAGCCACCCTCTCACCACAGGGTCCATCAACTTACCAGCCCATTTTTGAGCTAACACACCCTTAGCCGCACCATCTTACCTAATGTGAACTACTACAAACAAACAAACGAAAAGGCTTTCCCAAATCAGGCAAGCTCAAGTCAGGCGCTTGTATCCTTCCTTTCTTCAACTTCTCTAACATGTCTCTATCTTCTTCCTTCCATGTCACTTCCCATGGTTCTACTTCTGACAACTTCTCATATAAGAATTTAACCTTGTCAGTATATCCATCTATCCACAACTGGCAGTGCATTAAACTAAACAACTTCCTCAAAACCAGAGCTCAAAGCGGGACATCTGCGAAAAACATCAACACTGCATTTGCAAATCCACCCATTTGCCCCTCCTCTCTCTCTGCAGACTACAGGAAAAAAATGTGTAAAGGGAAGAAGCAAACCGCTCCCCCCCTTCTCTCTCTCACACACACAGCAGAATACTCCGTTCAGAATACTCCATTCTCTTCCACATTGTTTCAACAAAGAAACTCACAAATAACAAATAACACCTCACTACTCTTACTTTCCCACATTCTCCATAGAATGTCTCTCTAATCAGTATTTTCTTTCAAATACTTTCCCAAGTACAAATCTTTGCTACTTACTACAACTAGTAAAGGAGATCTCTCTCTCATCCCCTGGAACACACAAACATTTACAGGTCTCCAGACCACCTCCGTTTGAGGACTCTCTCACTCCCATTGAAAACAAAACTTTTGTGCAAACTAACATGAAAAAAAAATCTTCCTCCCTGCCAACTGATCTCTCAGGGAGCTAATGTCCTTTTCATCTGGTAGCTTATTCTCTAAGCAGAAGGAAACGACTATGGTTTTAATCAAAAATATGATTTTGGGCCCTAACCACAGCCCATTTCCCAAAGCTCCAAGGACAAGCCAAGCATTTCTACCATATCTTTCCTGGCTTTTCTTCTTACTACCCTGACTAATCAAATGTCCTAAATACTTCTTAACACTCTCAAACCTTCCAAAGAAAAAATCTTTATCTTCAAAAGAAATCAACAACCCATTGGTTCCATTCTCTACCTACAATAACAAATCATCTATATCTGAAACAACTACAATCCTTTCAGATCGGCTGAACATTTCCAGCACCTTAAACAATATCTATCCAAACAAATCAGGATTTCCTAAAAAAAACCCCAATGTATCACACACTACCAGTGTCATTTAAAAAACACTTCCTTGCCACATACAAAGCATTTCTTGCTCTTACTTGCCTTCCTTGCTTCAAGGACTAATGCCATCATCTATGCCATGGTGGTTACTCAGCTTCTGCAGCTTCTGGATGAAACAGATCATCTAGATCCTTATCAGTCGGGTTTCAGGCGCGGCTACAGTACAGAAACTGCCTTGGTCGCCCTGATGGATGATCTCTGGCGGGCCCGGGATGGGGGAAATTCCTCCATCCTGGTGCTACTTGACCTCTCAGCGGCTTTCGATACCATCGACCATGGTATCCTTCTGCATCGTCTCGGTGAGTTGGGGGTGGGAGGCACCGTTTTGCGGTGGTTCTCCTCTTATCTCGCCGATAGGATGCAGTCGGTGTTAGCAGGAGGGCAGAGATCGTCCCCTAGGCCCCTATCATGTGGGGTGCCTCAGGGGTCGGTTCTCTCGCCCATCCTGTTTAATATTTACATGAAACCGCTGGGGGAGATCATTCGCAGACATGGGGTGTGTTTCCACCAGTACGCTGATGACACCCAGCTGTACATCACCACCCCGTCTGACTTCAGTGAGGCAGTTGCTGTAATGTGCCGGTGCCTGGATGACGTTAGGATCTGGATGGGGAGGAACAGACTCAGACTTAATCCCGACAAGACTGAGTGGCTTTGGATACTGCCTCCTAAGGACTATGACAACAGTCCCTCCTTGGCGTTCGAGGGAGCGAAACTGACCCCCTCGGATCAGGTCCGCAACTTGGGGGTCCTCCTAGATCCGCAGCTAAAATTGGACCACCATCTTTCTGCTGTGACTAGGGGGGCCTTTGCACAGTTTCGCCTGGTGCACCAGTTGCGGCCATACTTGGAGAAGGAGGCTCTACTCACGGTCACTCATGCCCTTGTCACCTCTTGCTTGGACTACTGCAACGCGCTCTACATGGGGCTACCCTTGAAGAGTATCCGGAGACTTCAGCTGGTGCAAAATGCGGCTGCGCGTGCTGTGGTGGGTGTGCCAAGGTACACCCACGTGACACCTATACTCCGCCAGCTGCATTGGTTGCCCATCGGTCTCCGGGTCCAATTCAAGGTGTTGATCACCATCTTTAAAGCCCTTCATGGCTTAGGACCAGGTTATCTCCGGGACCGCATTCTGCCTCATACTTCCCTTCTACCGGTTAGGGCCCACAGAGTTGGCCTCCTCCAGGTCCCGTCGGCCAAGCAATGCCGCCTGGCGGGCCCTAGGGGGAGAGCCTTCTCTGTGGCCGGCCCCGTGCTCTGGAACCAACTTCCCCCAGAGACCCGAACTATCCCCACTCTGCTGGCCTTCCGAAAAGCTGTCAAGACATGGCTTTTCCTGCAGGCTGGGGGCAGAGCTTAATCCACTCGAGCTCACCCCCAAGTATGTATGGTTGTTGAATGAGTATTGGATGTTTTTAAATATTGTGTTTTTAATTTTTATATCTGTTTTTAATGTGATTTTATAAATTGGTGTCTTGTATTTTTTTCTGTTGTACGCCGCCCTGAGTCCTTCGGGAGTTGGGCGGCATATAAGAACACCATAATAAATAAATAAATAAATCTATTTAATCTTTCAGGTACAATTACCATTGATTTATAGTCCTTTAAGTCAGAGAGGCAAAAAACACATTAACAAATGTAACTGAATTCCCCAGCAGCCATCAGACCATTTGGCTCTCTGTCTAAAGGAGTGCTCTGTCTAAAGGAGCTTACCACCCTGGGGGTTAAGGACACAAAGCAAACATAAAGCATACATAAAAGGGTCTCATCCCTTTCTGTCTCCCCATAAATTACTAAAGAGGGGGAGAAGAGTTCATAACAAACACTGGAACGAACATACAGCAGTTGAGCTTACACTTTGTCTTGCCAAGCACTCTCTTTAAAGCAATATAGATTAGAGTTACCACACTCATTCCAATGATAATCTTGTCCACACTCTAGCACAATTTTCAATCATCACAACTTAATTTAGCCCTTTTGTATAAGGTCTAAGCCAATCCCCATTCCACTGTATTAACAGCTCTCCCAGAGGGGAGATAGGAGGGATTGAAGAAATCTCTTTCCTTTCACTAGCATTTCTAGTTAACCGGGGGGGCCATTTCCCCCGAGACTTTTTCCTTTGATTCCTCCTGAAAACTCCAACAACCGTAACCACGGTCATCACAGACGTGCCCTTGTGCACAAAAAGGGTCAAAAACGTCATAGCACAAACACAGAGACTGATCAATATCCCAGTGCTTCTCGTATTTACTCACAACGTAAACACATCACCTGCTGTTCAAGGAATCCAAATACACTTAAGGAGTCTAAACAGAAAAACCCAGTATTTCATTACGCACCTAAGGCAGGTAGTTACTGCACTGGTGCCTTCATTCTCTCGGGGCTGTTTATATTGTTACTGGATCCTGCAGTCCATCTGAGGAGCGAATTCCCCTGGATTTATTTATTTATTTATTTATTTATTTATTTATTTATTTATTTATTTATTTATTTATTTATTTATTTATTTATTTATTTATTTATTTATTTATTTATTTATTTATTTATTTATTTATTTATTTATTAAATTTATATACCGCCCTTCTCCAGGGGACTCAGGGCGGTGAACAGCCAAGTAAAAAACATTAAAATACATTTAAACCAAGTAAAAAACATTAAAATACATTTAAAATAAAATATTCAATATGGCCCTAATTTAATACAATTAAAATTTAGTAAAATCTTAAAATTTTTAAAAACCCCAAAAACTTTTTCACGCCAGCCCGGCTTGATAAAAATAATGTGTCTTGAGGGCACGGCGGAAGGTGGACAGGTCGTGAATTGTTCTTAAGTCTGGAGGGAGCTGATTCCAGAGGGTGGGTGCTCCCACAGAGAAGGCCCTCCCCCTGGGCGTCACCAGCCTACACTGCTTTGCTGATGGCACCCCGAGGAGGCCCTCTCTGTGGGAGCGCACTGGTCGATGGGAGGCAGTTTGTGGCAGCAGGCGGTCTCGGAGATACCTAGGTCCAATGCCATGGAGCGCTTTAAAGGTAGTAACAAGCACCTTGAAGCACACCCGGTAGACCACCGGAAGCCAGTGCAGCTCGCGCAGGAGGGGTGTTATATGGGAGCGCCAATTAGCCCCCGAAACCACCCGTGCGGCCGCATTCTGGATCAGTTGGAGCCTCCGGGTGCTCTTCATGGGGAGCCCCATGTAGAGAGCATTACAGTAGTCCAGACGCGACGTGACCAGGGCATGGGTGACTGTGCACAGGGAATCCCGATCCAGAAAGGGCCGCAACTGGCGTATCAGGCGGACCTGATAAAAGGCCGCCCTGGTTACAGCTGTCAGATGGTCCTCTAAGGACAGCTGTGGATCCAGGAGGACACCCAGATTGCGAGCCCTTTCGGCGGGGGCTAGAGACTTGCCCCCGATAGTCAGAGATGGAATCATCTGACTATATCGAGACGCTGGGAACCACAGCCACTCCGTCTTGGAAGGGTTGAGCCTGAGTCGGTTTCTCCCCATCCAGATCCGCACAGCTTCCAGGCACCGGGACATCACTTCAAGGGCATCATTGGGGTGGCCTGGGGTGGAAATGTACAGCTGTGTATCATCAGCGTACTGATGGTACTTCACCCCAAAGCCACGGATGATCTCACCCAGCGGCTTCACATAGATGTTGAACAGAAGGGGCGAGAGAATCGACCCCTGGGGCACTCCATATGTAAGAGGCCTCGAGGACGACCTCTGCCCCCCTGCCAATACAAACTGCGACCGGTTGGAGAGAAAGGAGGAGAACCAACGAAAAACGGTGCCCCCTATCCCTAACTCTTCCAGCCGGTGCAGCATGATACCATGGTCGATGGTATCAAAAGCCGCTGAGAGGTCTAATAGGACCAGGACAGAGGAACAACCCCTGTCCCGAGCCCTCCAGAGATCATCAACCAATGCGACCAATGCCGTTTCCGTGCTGTGCCCGGCCCTGAAACCCGACTGGAACGGATCTAGGTATGATGATTCCTCCAAGTACTGGGGAAACTGTCGTGCGACCACACTCTCAACAACCTTCGCCACGAAGCGAAGGTTGGAGACAGGGCGATAGTTAGCTAAAATTGCTGGGTCCAGGGAGGGCTTCTTGAGGAGAGGCCTCACCACCGCTTCTTTCAAAGCCGTGGGGAAGTAACCCTCCCCCAAAGAGGCGTTAATAATTCCCTGGAGCCAGCCTCGTGTAACCTCCCGGGTAGCCAGCACTAACCAGGAGGGACACGGGTCCAATAAACATGTGGCTGCACTGAGTCTCCCCAGAATCTTGTCCACATCCTCAGGGGTCACCGAGTCAAACTCTTCCCAGATAACATTCTCAAGACTATTCCCTGTCACCGCGTCCGTATCCACCCAGTTGGAGTCCAGTTCCCCCTGAATCTGAGTGATTTTGTCATGTAGATATCGTCCAAAGTCCTCAGCCCTGCCTTCCAGGGGATCCTCCCGCGCTTCTTGATGGAGTAAGGAGCGGGTCACCCTGAACAGGGCTGTTGGACGATTCTCTGATGACGCGATAAGAGGGGAAAAATACTTCGATTTCTCCGCTTTTATCGCCACTAGGTAGGTCTTAATATGCGACCTTACCAGTGTTCGATCAGATTCAGAGAGACTGGCCCTCCAACCGCTCTCTAGGCGTCTTTTCCGGCGCTTCATCTCCCTCAGCTCCTCAGTAAACCAGGGAGCCAAGCGGGATCGGGGCCGAGTCAGAGGCCCTCAAAGGCACAACTCGGTCCAAGGCCCCACCGGCCGCCCTGTCCCAGGCGGCAACCAGGTCCTCGGCCGAGTTGAGGGCTAGATCATCAGGAAGTGGCCCAAGCTCCGTCTGGAACCTGTCCGGGTCCATCAGGCACCTGGGGCGGACCCATCTAACTGGTTCTGCCTCCCTGCGGCGTGGGGAAGCGGTATGGAGGTCTAGGTGAAGGAGTGAGTGATCTGACCATGACAAGGGTTTAATGACTACATCCCCTATATCAAGACCATTCAACCACTGGCCAGAGACAAAAATCAAGTCTAGAGTGTGTCCTCCCTCATGTGTGGGGCCATGAACTAACTGGGTTAGGTCCATGGCCGTCATGGAAGCCAAGAACTCCCGAGCCAACTCAGATGTTTCACCAACGGATGGCAGGTTGAAATCTCCCATGACCAAAAGCCTGGGTGTGTCAACCGCCACCGTGGCTATCGTGTCGAGTAGCTCAGGCAGGGCAGCTGCTACGCGGCAGGGAGCCAGGTACGTAAGCAGCAAGCCCTTCTGAACCCCATGGCCCCATTTCACAAGGAGGGACTCACAACCAGCTATCTGTGGCACAGTGGTCTCCCTTGGCCCAAGACCCTCATTAATAACAACCGCCACCCCCCCGCCCCTCCCCTGAGCCCTCGGCTGATGGAATGCTCTGAAACCTGGTGGGCAAATCTCCACCAGAGGGACACCTCCCTCCGGCCCCAACCAGGTCTCCGTGATACCCGCCAGGTCCATTCTCCCCTCAACAATAAGATTGTGAATGAGGGGGCCTTTATTTACCATGGACCTGGCATTGCATAGCATCAGCCGAAGACTCGGGTCCTGAGTATCTAAGCCACCCAGTATCCGGGGTGAGCTGTAGAGACCGGGACGCGCAATCGCTTTTAAGCAGCGAGTGCGCATCCCCAATACATGATATGGTCTCTTGCTCCCGATTCCATATCTGCCCCTTCCCATCACCGTGCTGATGGCACAACCCTCATTCACATGTCCATTTTCCATAGACTGCTCCCCAATCCCTCGCCCAACATCGTCTCGCTCGTTACCCCCTGCCGGGCTATGCGCCAGCCTAGGAGGATTTCCCCCCCCAATCCCCCTTGGTTGTATTCCCAATTCCCCTTAAAACATATTTATACATTAATTTAAACAAAAAACCTCTTAAACCCCTTTTTGTTGCATGCCATCTCTCAGGGCTCCAAAGCCCGTCATCGAGGAAGGCCCTTGATAATGCAGGGGGCCATCGCCGCGAGGGGGGGGCATCTCGCAGTGCAAGCAGTTCCCTTGGAGAGTAGCCCATCACATAAATGGTGGGGTGAGGAGAGGGGGCTCCAGATCCATAAAAGTCATATTTCGAGGGGTTGAAGATGTAAAAAGATGTTGAAGAGGCTAAAGCAAGGAGGTTGAGGTTTGGGCCCCTACATTCTCCCACAATGAAGGGGCAGTCAGATTACGTGTCTGCAGGCAGGAAAGCCGACCCATCCATTCTCTCACAATGGTAGATGATAAGAAGTTCTGGTGAGCAAAACTCCGTTCCAGCCTGCTGATAAGAATAAGTTTCCATCGGACTAGCCTCAGTAGCTCCAGCCCGCCTACCATCTCTTTCCCCTCAAGCCAGAAGTCACTGGATAACAGATGGAAATAGATGATATATTGCCAAGTTCGAAGGAGGGAGCAAAACATTACCTATAAGGTAAATGATGATGATAGTAATAAAACGCCCAGAAGTTATATAGTGGCCATAAGATGTATAATTGGCCTGTAAGATGATCCCCGAGGCAGCTGGACAATAAACCTCGGTCTATTCAATCTGGGTCTGTGGAAGGGCGTGCTGCAAAAGATGGCATAGATGTCAACAAATGCCAGCAGCAACACCAGCGGCATCCTCACAGCAGCTTAGCAACTCCGGCAGCTCCAGGTTTTTCCAGCTGCCGGCATAACCCAGATAGAAATCTGGGAGGGTGCACCAAACCCCCTCTACCAAGGGGGGGTGCACCAGGCTTCCTCCATGTTCCGTTCCTCCCCGCTCTGCCAGAGCTCTGCTGGACCCCCCGACCATCTCCAGTCCCATGGGGGCCAGCATTCAGAGACCTGCCTGTTGTCAGAGTCCAGCAAGGTTCTCCACAAAGCTCCACAAAACTGCTAGAAACTTGAAGCGTGAGTAACGTTGAGAGAAGCCATCGCCGCGGCTGCCTGTCCCACATTGCTCCGCCTTTTTCCCCTCGTTGCTGAGCTGTCCTAATACCTATTCAGGCAAGAGATGGCTCGTTAGGCATGTCCAGCCTTCGGCTTACTGGGCATGGGGCCAAAACAAACAAAGTTGGCACCCAACGCCTGCAGAGACCCCCATTTCCTCACCATTTCCACAGCGTTCACCAGGGAGCTGCCATTCTAGCGCATGCTCAGATCAGAATCTTCACTTCAGATAAGTGAAACCCTCTTCCCAGCCACCCAAAGATAGTGCGTGTGCGTGCATTCCTGGTGCAAGGTATTTCCCAAATCAGAAAGAACGTCCAGGGCCCCACGTTGGGCGCCAATTGTGAGAAAAATAATTAGGCAGGAGTCCAGATTAATAACAATATAAACAGATTTATTTCGTTCTTTGCGCAAAGGTCCAAGATTTGGACAGAAGACAGAACTTCTGACACAAATAGAGGCAAAGGCCATTATCCAGAAACATGGTTTTATACAGAACATGACTCCACCTTACTCCACCCATTCTCCTCACATCATATCGTCCAACCTCCCATTATGTAACATCCTAACACAGTGTTTTCAAACTAGGAAAAATCCCAGGAGCTATCCATCATCCTGACAGCTCCACACTTCCTCTCTCTGTGTGAACCTGAGCTTTCCCATAAGATCATTTCCTACATAACAACAAAACATTTCCATATCATCACTTCCTCTCTTGTACATTCCCAGAATTTTGGTACAAACATATCCTGTGTAAGAGCTGACATACATAAAATACATTTTGTTACACAATATGATTTGTCATTACAAATAGATTCAAAATGGTTGTGCTATGGCTCTTATTACATGTCTTATTTAACAAGAATAAATTCATACTTCTCACACATACTAACACAAGCATATACCCACCTGGGCAGAAAGCCTCATCCATGCCAGAGAGACAGTCCTGCCGGCCATCGCAAACTAGAGCTTTGGGAAGGCACTGACCACTTGGGCACTGGAACTCCCCAGGAGGGCAGTCGCAGTCACGTTCATCGCTAAAATCACCGCAGTCGTCATGCCCATCACAGCGGTGCAGGTACGGCAAGCAGCGCCCGGCTGCACAACGGAACTCTCTCAGCCTGCAGGCTGGTCCACAATCTGAGACAAGTGCGAGGAGAGAGGAGATTGTTTTTTTGGGGGGGTTAGCAAAATTGGGTGGGTTCCCCTCATTTTTTAATTCGTTCAGATTAGTTCAAATAAAAGAACAGGAGGCTGTGAGTTCGATCCTAGGTAGAGGCAAATATTTCTCTCTCCTGGTCACACTGAGAATATATCTGCTGAACAGAACTCTGCATTGGCAACAGGAAGGGCATCCAGCCATTAAACACTCTGCTAGCTCCATTCAGTTGCCCGGACTCCACCTCGCAAAGGATTATGGGGTCGTTAATTGTATGTGATACATCTAAAGCATATATTAGAGGACTAGTTATGACATATATGAGTTAAAAAACAAACAGAGAAGGCAAACCAAGAAAAAATTAGAAGAAGAATATAAGAAATTTAAAAAAGAACTTCAGAAAGATACCTAAAATAAAAAGATTAAAAATATGATGGAGCTGAAGAAACACAAGATGAATATGATGGAAAATGAAGAGGTGGCAAGGAAAATAAAAATGACCAAACAGAATTTTTTTGAACATGCAAATAAGCCAGGGAGATGGTTAGCTTACAAAATGAAGAAGGAAAAAGAAAAAAAATGGATTAAACAATTGGAAGAGGTTGAAGGGAATCTACAATATCGAAATGAGGAGAAAAAAAAGATAGTGTGGGCATATTATGAGGATTTATATAACCATGAAAAAATAATTGAAAAGCATATAAAACAATTCCTGGAGGAAGTGGAACTACCTAAAATACCAGAAAAGTTTAAGAACTTGTTAGATGAGAAAATAACAATGATGGAACTAACAGAGGCAATTGAAATACAGAAAAATGGTAAAGCACCAGGACCAGATGGACTATCAGCAGAGGTATATAAGACATTTGAAGAAACATTAGGAATTGTAATGTTGTAACTTTATAATGAACTTTTACTAGAGGCCAAGATACCGGATTCATGGTCAGAGGCATTTATAACTTTAATTCCGAAAGAAGAGACTGATTTACAGATTTACATAAACCGATCTCACTTTTGAATGCGGATTATAAAATTTTTGCTTCAATAATGGCGAATAGGCTTAAAAAAAATTTAAGTGAATTTATACATTCAGACCAAAATGGGTTTTTACCTAAAAGGCAGATTGTCACTAACGTTTTTTAGTTCGTCAGATGAGCCTCCATCCTGAGTGTGTATAACCTGAGAAGTTCTTATCTTCAAATTGTCTTGTGACTGATTGATTGCGCATGTGCAGATTTCTGTTCTTTTGTTCTTCCCTTCTTTACTTTCATCTTGGTCCGGACGGACGTGTTATTTACTGGTAGGATGTGATCCATTATTTTTATACCTCTATAATAAAGTTTTTATATTTAGAACTAAATCTATCGGTTTATTTTCATGCCATGGGAAAGCAAGATCCGTTCACCTCTGGATTGCTCCTTAGCAATTCTCCCCACCGGGGGGAAAAGGTTTTGCGTGTTTTGCATGCCTTGTCAATTGGCAGCCGAGGATGGCTTAAAGATTAACGATGATTTCTCTGGCACACCGATGCGTTTAGTTTAGTTAAGGCTGATTTATTAGCACTGAGGAAGCTACTTAAAATCTGCCATGAAACGAAAGAAAGAAGAAACGCTGCTAGCTAAGGCTCTTTCTTTTGATGATGTTCAAACTCTCACCGAGGAGGAGAGAAGATGGCTTTTAACAAGATTCTCGCTTCTGCAAACACCCCAAACACCCCCCCGTTTCTGTGAGCAGATCGGAAGTCGGTGCTGTACGAGGACGTGCGTTAGAAGGACGAATGACCGAGGTCAGTGAAGTTTTTCCAAGCACTAAATTAAATACAGAGGAATGTTATGCAGAAGCCCCTGAATATGAATTATTAGGAGCCAGACCGAGAGGTCAGCAAATGTCTGAGCAGATTGATGCTTTTATTCAAGAAAGAGACAGAGCAGAAATTCTCAGACGGAGAGAAAGGGAGGAGTTATTAAGAGAAAGAAAGCAGATGCCCTATACTCCTGAAGTAACTGCTCCTGAAGCAGCAATTAAAAGTTATCATTCTCAGATTACGTTTATGGAATCTCAGCTGCAGATAGCCAAAATGCTTTATTCTGAGCTGGAAACAGGTGGGCGTGGCCCCAGTCCTTTGTCCCAGATGCCAGATCCCATTTTCCCTTCTTCTTCAAGGGAACAGCCACACCCTCAAGAGGAGATGTGGCAGGAAAGGGCTGCAGACACGTCACTTCCTATGCCACTTGAAAGAGAGGAAGAGAACTTGTATGTACTGCCTGATGTTAATGTTGCAGCACCATCTCCAGGCAGAAAAGCAAAATTGCAGTCTACCTATTTACAGGGCCATCTTAATGCTATGAAAAGAGGTTTTTCAGACCTGACACTAACACAGGAGCACTTGCAGGCTGCCATGTCACAAGTGTTTTCACAGGCTCCATCGCAAGCACCCCCTGGTGGTGCAGATGATTTTTTTAGCCAAATTCCTGTTTTAGATGAAGCACGCATGCGCTTAATGCAGAACAGGCAAAGGCCAATTCCTGCAGCTTCTGCACCAGTGGCAGACCGGGTTCAACAACCCCAGCTGCAGCCACAGCCTCAAACACGAGTGCAACAGCCACGGGTTCGAGTTCAGCAAACTCAGCCTCATCCACAACTGCAGCCAGCTCCTCTGGCACATATTCCTCAGCAGACATTTACTGTTGTTCCATTGACTGGTGATTCAAAATTGAAGCGTTCAGGCCAGAATTATAGAGCGTGGGTCAGTGAGATTGGACTTTTACTTCACAGAGAAGGTACACATTCTATTGTTTTCAATCCTCCTGCCCAGCCTTGGCAGCAGGCCATAAGGGACCTAGATACGAAAGCCTGCACCACGTTATTGATGTCAATGGAAACAGAACTCCAGATTACATTTCCACCTGATGCAACTGCCCAACAAATTTGGGCTCAGTTGGAAACATGCTACCGGCCTGTTTCGATGGAATCAACATGTTTACTCTTGTCAGAGTTTCATGCCTCGAAATTAAAGACTGGTGAATATATTGGAGAGCATTTAACTAAAATGAAAGGAATGAGGAAGGACTTGGGTGAGAGAGGCTACAATGTTGATGATTTCCAAATGATTAGCATTATCATTAATTCCTTAAATTATGAATGGAAAGATGCCATCACAAAGATTAATCAAGTGCCAATTGCTCAACGCACAGTGGATCACGTTTGCAGAATTTTGACAGAAGAAGCTTTCATGCTTGCCACTCCACATTTGAGAGGACCACCTGCATCAAGAGCTCCAGCAAAGTGCGTCTTCCGAGGAAGAGCCTACGTTCCAAGGATGCCAAGATGTTTCATCTGCAATCGTGCGGGACATGTGACCCAGGATTGTCCTCAACGGTCTCCAGCTCCTGTCCAGTACCAGCCCAGAGGAACAGATTCCAGAGGCGGCAGAGGCAGAGGCGGACGGCAAGATTGTCATGGTCCCAGGCGCGATCCTCAAGCTCCACTCATCACATTGGCGTTGACCAACGATCCACAACCAGAGTACGACAGACGACTTCTGTGGACTTTGGACAGCGGAGCAGCTTTGCACGTTACATTCAGAAAAGAACTTTTCACAGAGATGCATGATCCTGAACCTGAACTTCGTGAACTGTATTCTTTTTCCAATCATGCATGCAAGGTCGAAGGCAAAGGAACTGTCTACATTGAAGAGCTTGGTGCATTCATTCCTGATGTGTATTACATACCAACAGCAAATAGCAATTTGTTTAGTCAAGCTCATTTGTCTAGAATTTTAAAGTTCCAGGTTCACCACCTTGAAAAAGCAAGTTACATAGTTAAAGATGGAGATATTGTTGCTGAAACCATGATGATTGGTGGTGTTTATTGCCTGAAGCCAAAGTCCAAATTGAAAGGACAGGCAAGTATACAAAAGCAGAGCACAGGCCCAGAGAGAGATGTCCCAGTGAGAGATCCTGTTGCTACTCAAAAGGTTCCAAAGGCTCCTAAAGCCAACAAAAAGAAAACCGTGAAACAGGTTGCTCAGAGCAAGCCTGAGGTTCCTCATACTGTTGTAAATGTTGAACATTCACTAACTGGTAAACCTTTGCATTACAGGTGTATCCATAAATGGCATAGAAGATTGGGGCATGCCAGTTATCGTGTTCTCAGAAAAATACCGGATTTCACAAAAGGTTTGGATCTGAAGGGGTGTAAGGTGTTTTTGGATTGTGCTGTCTGCAAAAAGGCCAAATCCAAAGCAGCAGCCGTTCCAAAACACGCTACACGCCTGTCAACACGCATATTTGATTTGGTACACACTGACATTGTAGGTCCATTCAATGTGCAAACATTTGGTGGCAGAAAATATTTTCTGACAATTGTTGATAATTATTCTAGATATGGATTTGTATATCCTATGAAAGAAAAATCAGAGACCTCTCAGATCTTTAAAGACTTTGCTGCTCTCGTTCAGAATCAACACGGAGTGAGCATCGCCAAAATTCAGAGTGATCGAGGTGCTGAATTCATGTCTCAGCGTTTCCAGGACTGGATGCGTAAGAATGGTATTCTTCATCAGACCTCAGCTCCTTACACACCAGCACACAACGGAGTTGTAGAATGAAGACAAGGGGTTCTACAAACCATGATGCGTTGTCTTCTAGAAGATGCAAATCTCAGTAATCCGTACTGGGGTGAAGCAGTGAAGTATGTAAATCACATTGTCAACCATACTTGGAGCAGTGTAATTGATCAGACTCCTTTCTACATGTTGTATGGTCACAGACCAGACCTCACGAATCTCCATATTTTTGGTTCATACGCTATGGTGAACATTCCCTTAGCACAAAGAAGGAAAGGAGGTCCAACAGCAAAAAGACTGAGATTTATGGGTATTGATGACAATTCAAAATGGAGCAAATGTATTGACTCTAACCATGTTATTGTGATTTCTCAATCTGCCAATTTTGAGGAAGATGCTGACTGGTCCAGGATTCATTCAAATGATCCTGGAGTTTATTTTCCCAGAGAGGATGCCGCTGATGCGCAGTCTGATGGCCAAGATTCACAACCTGATGTTCCGTCTTCACGAGCCGCGGACGCTGATGCTAGCGTCAATGATGAGGACGAGGACGAAGAGGAAGATGATTGGACAGTCATTCCAAGGCGTTCCAAGAGGGCCACAAAAGGGATTCCTCCACAAAGGTATTCATGGCAACTGACAAACACACCCATGCCATTGATTTGCAATGCTACACTTCCTCCAGATATGTTCACACAAATCAAACATCTTCCTGATGCAGAGCAGGAGAGATGGTATGATGCTATGCAGGCTGAAATGGACAGTCTAAAGAAACTTAAGGTGTTTACGCCTGCAAAACCTCCAACAAACAAGAAAGTCATCGGAACTCGATGGGTCTACAGAATCAAGAAGAAACCAAATGGTGAGTCATTGTACAAGGCCAGACTTGTAGCTCAGGGTTTCGCACAAAGGTATCCTGAAGACTACACAAATACTTACTCACCTACAGTAAGGACTGAAAGCGTAAAAATTGCTTTAGCAACTGCTACTATTCTTGGTTTAGAAGTTTTCCAGTTCGATGTTGACACAGCTTATTTGAATGCTGACCTGGATGAAGAGATCTACGTCAGAGGACTGCCAGGTTTCCGGAAGCATGAAGGGGATACCTGGTTTCTACACAAAAGTCTTTATGGTCTGAAACAGTCTGGTTTAATGTGGTATTTATGCCTTACTGAAAAGCTAAATTTAATGGGCTTTATTAAGTCCGAAACTGATGAATGCGTGTTTACAAAAAGATCTGATGATGCATATGAGATAATTCTTGTTTATGTTGATGATATTGTTTATATTGGTCCAAATAAGCAAATGAGTGAGAAGTTTACTAAAGGTTTACAGAAGTTTTTCACATTGAAAAGTGTCACGATGTGAATTTTGATTGTCAGCTGAGATCATATGCTACACTCTATGGTACTCAGACATTCCTAGCAAAGCAGACACGTGATAGGTGATCTGCGCATGTCTAACATTCCATTGCATTTTTCTTCTCTCTGCTATAGTCCTCTGCCGAGAGAGGACATGATTTAGCTTGCAGAAATGTAGCTATTAAGATTATGGTTTTTATGTTCTTTTCTACTGAAATAAATATTTTATTAATTAGACTTCATTATCGGGTTTTATTTGATAGGGATTAGTTTCAAAGGAAAAAGATCTTATCACCTCAAGCCGTAATTCAAATCTCAACATGGTAGCAGAGGATGGTTTGAACTTTTACTAATTAAATTTCCTTTGGATTCTATCCAGAAAAGATTTATGTGTCCTAGGCCAGTTAGAGAGATTTATAGCTTTTCTTAGGAGAGCTTTATTAAAAATCTTTCAAAATGCCATTTGATGAAGAAAAGATACAGGAGCCGATTCCGGACCCACAAACAGAGGAAATTACTTCTGGAGATATTCAAACTATACCTCAAAGAGAAGTAAAATGAATTACACTACAAGGTTCCTCTTCACCTCCGGCTGCAACTGCGGAAAAGCAAACAGAACCTATCTCCGAGCAGGAAATAAAAAGAATGATGTTACAGCGCTACACTACACCCCTGGCTGAGAGCAGCAGGAACATCGCTGGAGCGGGTCCAGAGACCGCAGAACATTATCTAAGGTCAGTGCAAAGTATACAAAGCATGCCATTAATCTCTGAGGCAGATTTTAACCGTATGGGAACTAAGCCGAAGATATCTCATGATGAGACAGCACAATTCCCTCAGTCAGAAGTTTACTCTGCAGATATGTATTCCCCTGAGCAAACAATTCACGAAAGAATAATAGATACATGTTTTAAACAAGCCCAGGAGGATCAGAATAGACAGATTGAATATTTGCAACAAGAATTGCGAGCAGCGAGACGGTGCATTCTTGCACTTAATGCAAAACAAAATGTCCGCCAGCTCCTAAAACTTCCAGAGGAAGCAAAAATGGCTTCCCCTCCTCCTTCTTCATCCAACTCAGAGACACGCCCACAAATGGGTGCCACGTCGAGCCTATTAGAAGAAAGAAACGTGCATACATCACAAGGGGCTGATTTTAGAGAACAAAGACTATATGAACTTCCAAGAATTAATGTTGCAGTGCCATCTAGTGGCGACAGGGCTGAATTATTAATGCAAACTTTACATGGGCAAGATTTATTAACACAACTGGGAACTGAAGCACTGATGTCTCGTATGCATGTGCAAGCCCAACTATCAGTACCCCCTAGAGGTCCCGACACATATTTTATTCAACCTCCTGATTTAACTTATATGGGACCTCAGGCACAGAGGCAAATACAACAGAGCCCGCTGCAACAAAGATTAATGCAAAGCACACAACAGATGCAGGCACAACAAGCACAGCAAATACTTCAGCCTGCTCAAGCTGTTCAACCACAGCCACAAATTGCACAACCTGTTCCTATGGCAGCCCAACCTGCTCCAATAGCCGTCCAAGCTACACAGCAGCAACCCCAAGCTCAGGCTGCGCCACAAGCTGTACCACAACCTGCACCAGCGCCGGCCCCAATAGCGGTACAACCCGTGCCGATCCAAGTACAGCCTGCTCCAGCAGTAGCCCAAACACACCAGGCACCCGTTGCCCCAATAACTGGCAACGCAAGATTAAAACAATCAGGAGAAAATTACAAAGCCTGGGTTAGTGAGATCAGACTTTTGCTCCGCCGTGAAGGCACATATGACATGATCTTCAACCCTCCTGCACAGCCATGGACTGATGCAATAAGAAATTTAGATATCAAAACATGTACCACGTTATTGATGTCAATGCACACGGAACTCCAGTTAATTTTTGGCCCTGATGTACTGTAACTGCCCAAGAGATCTGGACTCCTTTAGAACTGTGTTTTTGCCCAACCTCAATGGAGTCCACACGTTTACTACTATCAGAGTTTCATGGTTCGAGACTTAAGCCTGGAGAAAGTGTTGGGGCACATTTAACAAAAATGAAAGGAATGCGATAAGACTTGGCCAAAAGAGGCAATGTCGTCAATGACTTCCAAATGGTCAGTATTATTATCAATTCATTGAATTATGCATGGAAAGATGCTATTACAAAAATTAATCAAGTACCTGTCGCTCAAAGAACAGTTGAGCACGTTTGCAGAATTTTAACAGAAGAAGAAGCATTTATGCTTGCTACGCCACACTTGCGAACTCCACCAGCAGCGGCCAGAGCTCCAGCCAGACGACCCTTCAGAGGTAGGGATTACGTCCCAAGGGTGCCAAGATGCCAGATCTGCGATCGTGTGGGCCACACCGGCAGAGATTGTTTTCAACGCACCCCAGCCCCTGTCCAGTACCACCCCAGAGGAACAGGCCCCAGAGGCGGCAGAGGCAGAGGCGGAAGGCAGCATCGCCCCAGTCCCAGGCGCGATTCGCAAGCTCCATACGCCACGCTAGCCATCACCAACGATCCACAACCACGTCAACAATATGACAGACGTCTCTTGTGGACTCTAGACAGCGGTGCAGCACTTCATATTACCTACAGAAAATAACTTTTTAAGGAAATGCACGAGCCAGAACCAGAATACCGTGAACTGTACGCATTCACAGACCAACCCTGCAAGGTCGAAGGAAAAGGAACTGTTTACATCGAAGAGTTAGGCACATTTATTCCAGATGTCTATTATGTACCGGCGGCAACCTGTAATTTGCTTAGCCAAAGTCATTTGTCTACTGTTTTAGATTTTCAGGTTAACCATCTAAAGAAAGCAAGTTATATTATTAAGGATGGTGATATTGTTGCTGACACAATTTTGATTGGTGGGGTCTATTACTTTTTTTTTATTTATTCAAAAAGTTTTATTGGTACAAAGTACAAACATTTTTTAAATTTTTCTCCCCCCTTCCCCCCAACCCCCTCCCTCCCCTCCCCCCCGACTTCCCAGAAAGAACACAGGATATAATCTTCAAATAAACATAGACTTAAAATATACTGACAAATTATAAATTCAGAGATTCCTCTAATTTTGTAAAAACTCCACATTGTTTAAAATCTGTTAAACCATTCTGAAATTCTAACCATATATCATTATTAAACTATATATATCTTCTTAATCTGATACTTTTTTTGAATATAATCAGTCCATCTACTCCATTCCAATATGTATCTTTCATTTGAATGTTCTTTTAGGTATGATGAAATTCTTGCCATTTCTGCCAGATGTGTAACTTTTATTGTCCATTCCTCAATAGTAGGTATATCTTCTTTCTTCCAGTATTGTGCTACCAGCAATCTGGCAGCCATTATCAAGTTCAAAATCAATTTAGTCTCTATTACAGTACAGTCCGTAGTTATTCCCAGCAAGAAAAACTGTGGTGTAAACTTAATTTTTTTCTTGAAAATATTCTGAATAAACCACCATATTTTAATCCAAAAAGCCTTAATTTTCTTACAGGTCCACCAAATATGAAAATAAGTAGCATCTTCACATTCACATCTCCAACATTTAGGTTGTAAATTTGGATACATACGAGCTAGTTTTTTTCGATCCAAATGCCATCTATAAAACATTTTATAAAAATTTTCTCTTAGATTTTGAGCTTGTGTAAATTTTACATTTCTAACCCATATATTCTCCCATGTTTCCATCATTATAGGTTCACCAATATTTTGCGCCCATTTTATCATACAATCCTTAACTAGCTCTGTTTCGGAGTCTAATTCCACTAATACATTATATAATCTCTTTATATGCATTGGTCCTTTGTTCTTTATTTGAGTTATCAAGTTATCATCTTGCTGCGAAATACCTACTTTTGAATCCTCTTTCCATCTGGTCTGCAGTTGCCCGTATTGGAACCAAGACTTAATTATTCCTTCTTCTCTTAATTGCTCCATTGATTTTAATTGTAACCTCATTCCTTCTACATAGAGAAATTCTTTATAGGTAATCTTATCTAACTTTTGCTCTATGTTTATATTCTCTATCGCGTGTCTGGGCACTGTCCATATAGGTAACTTATCATTTCATTTAATTGATATTTCTTCCAGACACGTAATAAAGCATTTCTTAATATGTGACTCTTAAAGGCTTTATCTACTTTTTTATTATACACTAAATAAGCATGCCATCCATAAATCAAGCCATACCCTTCTATATTTAGTATCCTCTCTTCCGTCAGGTTAATCCAATCTGTAATTACTGAGAGGGTAGCTGCTTCATAATACAATCTTAAATTAGGCATCTTTAATCCTCCCCTCTCTCGTGAATCTTGCATTATTTTCTGATTTACTCTCAGTTTTTTCCCTGCCCAAATGAATTTATTAATACCCTTTTGCCACTCTTTCAAATTATCATCTTTTTTGAGTATAGGAATCGTTTGAAAAAGAAATAAAAACCTTGGTAAAACATTCATTTTTACTACAGCTATCCTGCCCAGCAAGGACAACTGTAGTTTTTTCCAGTTTTCCAAATCTTTTTGTATTTTTTGCCATAATAGTTCATAATTGTATTGATATAATTTCGTATTTGTTGACATAATATTAACCCCCAAATATTTAACCTTTTTGACTGTTTCAAATCCCGTAACCCTTTCTATTTCTTCCTCTTGACTTCTGGTCATGTTTTTAGCTATTATTTTAGTTTTATCTACATTTATTTTAAAACCAGATACTTGCCCATAAGAATCAATAATTTCCATCAACCCTGTAATTGATTGGTGTGGTTGAGTTAAAGTAACTACTAAGTCATCCGCAAATGCTCGTAGTTTGTATTCTTCCTGTCTTATTTTAATACCCTTAATTATCTCAGATTCCCTTATTTTGCTAAGTAAAATTTCCATAGACAAAATAAACAGTAATTTAATTTAATTTAATTTAATTTAATTTAATTTAATTTAATTTAATTTAATTTAATTTAATTTAATTTAATTTAATTTAATTTAATTTAATTTAATTTAATTTAATTATTTAATTTAATTTAATTTAATTTAATAGATTTGTATGCCGCCCAACTCCCGGGGGACTCTGTAAAGGTGATAAGGGACATCCTTGTCTCGTTCCTTTCTCTATATTAAAATTATCTGTTAACCCACCATTAACTATTATTTGGGCTGTTTGTTTTTGATATATTGCCTTAATGGATTGTGTAAAATATTCTCCAAGCTGCATCTTTTCTATTAATTTTAATAAAAATTTCCAATTCAGTCTGTCAAAAGCTTTCTCAGCATCCAAAAACACCAGTGCGGCAGATACCTGGTTATTCCTCCCCAAATACTCTAATAAATTAAATATTTGTCTTACATTACTCTTCATTTGTCTACCTTCTATGAAACCAGTTTGATCTTGGTGAATCAATTGTTGCATAAGTATCATTAATCTGTTAGCTAATATTTTAGCAAAAATTTTGTAATCTATATTTAAAAGTGAAATTGGCCTATAGTTTTTAGGGTCTGTATGATCTTGATCCTCTTTTGGGATCAAAGAGATAAAAGCAGTCTTACAAGTTGGGGGTACTTCTCCACCTTGTTGTATATTATTAAATAATGCCTTCAGAGGTTCCACCATTTCATCCTGTAGGTTTTTATAGTAAACAGCTGTTAGGCCATCTGTACCTGGAGCCTTACCCATTTTTAGCTGTTTAATAACCACCAGGATTTCCTCTGAAGTTATCAGTTGATTTAAAATTTCAGTCTGCTCCTTAGATGCTATATGTATATACCCATTTTGCAAATATCTATCTATATCTTCCTCTTTGACCTTGTCAGGTGGGGTCTATTACTTAAGGCCAAAGCCTAAACCACAAGCACAGGCAAGTATACAAATCTCAATAGAGAGCAACACAGGCCCAGAGAGAGATGTCCCAGAGAGAGATCCTGTAACTACTCCACAAGCTCCTAAAGCCATTAAGCAAAAGGTAGACAAACAAACTGCTAAATGCATGCCTAAGGTTCCTCATTTAAATGTAAATGTCGCAAATTCATTAACCGGTAAACCTTTGCATTACAGGTGCATCCACAAGTGGCACAGAAGATTGGGTCACCCAAGTTTTCAAGTTCTTAAGAAAATGTCATTTTTTGTAAAATGTTTGGATCTAAAGGGATATAAGGTGTATTTGGATTGCGCTGTTTGCAAAAAGGCAAAGTCCAAGGCAACAGCCATTCCAAAACACGCTACACGCCGGTCAACACACATTTTTGATTTGGTACATACTGATATAGTGGGTCCTTATAGACCAACAATTGGCGGTAAAAAGTATTTCTTAACCATTGTTGATAATCATTCTAGATATGGATATGTATATCCTATGAAAGAAAAATCTGAGACCTTTCAGATCTTTAAAGACTTTGCAGTCCAAGCCTACAATCAACACGGGGTGAGGATCTGAAGAATCCAGAGTGACCGAGGTACTGAGTTCATGTCACAGCATTTTCAGGATTCTATGTGTAGAAACGGTATCCTCCACCAAACGTCAGCTCCTTACTCGCCAGCTCAAAATGGAGTAGCTGAACGAAGACAGGGAGTTCTACAAACCATGATGTGTTGCCTCCTAGAAGATGCTAATCTCAATAATTCATTCTGGGGTGAGGCTCTTAAGTATGCAAACTACATCGTCAATCGTACTTGGAGCAGTGTAATTGACCAGACACCTTTCTACATATTACATGGCTACCAACCAGATCTTACAAACTTACACATTTTTGGTTCATATGCTCTGGAGAACATTCCATTAGCACAAAGAAGGAAAGGAAGCCAAATAGCGAAGAGACTGAGATTAATGGGTATTGATGACAATTCGAAATGGGGCAAATTCATTGACTCCTGAAATATGATAACAATTTCTAATTCAGCCAATTTTGAAGAAGACACAGATTGGTCCAGGGTACATTCAAATGATCCCGGAATTTATTTTCCTAGAGATGAAATTGCTGATACAGAGCAACCAACTGACCAAAGTACACAACCTGATGTTCCATCCTCACAAGCCACGGATGCTGATGCTAGTGACAATGATGGAGACGAGGAAGACACAGAAGGACAATGGACAACCATCCCAAGACGTTCCGAGAGAATAACAAAAGGTATCCCTCCAAAGAAATACTCACTACAGTTAACAGAAGAACCATCGCCATTGATCTGTAATGTTACACTTCCACCAGAGAACTTTTCCCAAATAAAATATCTTTCTGAAGATGAACAACAAAAGTGGAACAAAGCCATGCAGGTTGAGATGGACAGTCTGCAGAAACTTAAAGTATTTACACCTGCAGAACCTCCAACAAACAAAAGGATCATTGGCACAAGGTGGGTCTACAAAATCAAACAGATGCCAAACGGTGAGTCATTGTACAAAGCAAGACTTGTAGCTCAAGGTTACGCACAAAGTTATCCTGAAGACTATACAAACACCTACTCACCTACAGTGCGAACTGAAAGTGTAAAAATAGCCTTAACTACAGCTACCATTCTTGGTCTAGAAGTTTTTCAGTTTGATGTTGAAACAGCATACCTACATGCTGATCTAGATGAACAGATCTATGTGAAATGCGCTCCCGGCTTCCGGAAGCGAGAAGGGGATACTTGGTTCCTAAACAAAAGTCTTTATGGTCTGAAACAGTCAGGTTTAATGTGGTATTTATGTCTAAAAGACAAACTAAATTCAATGGGCTTTATTAAGTCCGAAACTGATGAATGCGTGTTTACAAAAAGGTATGAAAATTCATATGAAATTGTTCTTGTTTATGTTGATGACATTGTTTACATTGGGCCAAGCAAGCGCATGAGTGAGATTTTCGTTAAAGGTTTGGAAGGATACTTCACATTGAAATCCTTAGGTCACATTAATGAATATTTAGGTGTTCAGATTGTAAAAACACAGAAGGGGTTTACTCTTTCACAAGAGAATAAGATAGAACAACTTTTGCATCATTGTAACATGAAAGATGCTACAACAGCCCACACACCTATGCAAACAGATTTTCATAATTTAAAGGATGAAGAAGGTCCTGATGTCGTGCCAAGGCTCGACATATGCACCTTGGTGGGAGGGAGAGACACTGGACTGGGGGACTGATGGTTGCCAACACAACAAACTCTTCTCAGCAGTTCAATGCCTGACGCCGGTGATTAACGTCCTGTTACATGAGACGCCGAGAAAGCCAAGCACAGTAAAGCTGAAACCGGAAAGAGACAATCTAAGCAATGACCAGCTGAGAGGGGAGGGCTTCACAGCACCGGATGGTGGTTTGGGGGGAGGGAATGGTGAGGATTTGCATAAATAGCACTGAGAGGAGGATGATCTCAGAGCTGACTTTGACCTGAATGGGTTCGGCATGGTCTGAGTTCTTATCTGTAGCGTGATTAAAAGCTGAAGTCCTTACTTTTGAAAGTGTCTTGAAGTCATTAACGCACGGGTCTGACTTAGCCAGTCCGATAGAAAGTCAGCTCTCCTTCTTCCTTTTCTGAGTGGCATGGCAGAGAGAAAGGCTGTGGATGTCCTGGAGACGATGCTTATGCCTGCAGAGTTGCAGGGGGAGGGGCAGGAGCCCCCACAGCCTGATGAAGAAACCCAGCTGGTCGTGTGTCCGGAGGAGCAGAAGAAGAGGGAGGATTTTCCTTCGGAGGCCCAGGAGCTGCCTGATACTGGAACTGGTCTGCCATCTACTGGCGAGTGGTGGCATAGTTCTGCATTAACAGGCAAGGTAGACCTACAAACGCACCCAACACCACCCCTTGGAGCCCAATTTCAGGGATGGAGGGAGCGAAGGTGGACTGGAGATGAGGAAGGTGAGTGGAGCTACTCCACAGACCCTAGGGCCAGTACCCTGGATATTTTACGGGACCGTTTTGGGGAAGGTAGCTTTAGAGATGCACCCTCTTGGCAACCTTGGGTGTCAGGGTTGGACCCCTTAACCAAGCGGCATGGGGGGCCCACTGGGTCTAGCTCGGCTATGCGCTTCCGTCTTGCCAGTCCGAGATTTGATGTGACTGGGGGTTCTGAACGGTCTAAAGGGAAGGAAAAGACATCCTCTATTGGACTACAGGATGAGTCTCACACTCAGCGCAAAGCTTCTGAAGTGCCTGGAGGAGGTCACAGAAGTGACAGGAGCTACCAGGGCCCTCGTCAAGGTGGTCGAGATGCTGCTGGAGTGACAGGCCAGTTGCCACCATGGCTGATGGGCATGTGGCCTCAACAAGCAATGTGGGGCCCACCTCCTATACAAGCCACGTTTGATGGCAGTGCTGATCGAGTGGCCTTGTTCATTAGCCAAATAATCAGCCACATGGACATGTATGGCCGTGTTTACCCCTCTCATTGGGCAATGGTGGTAGCGGTCACAACTGTACTGATGGGGGAGGCTGCTGATTGGGTTGCTGACCTCCTCAGTGAGCATGCTAGGGAACTAGCTAACCTGGGACTTTTTCTCGAGGCACTGAGAGTGCGGTTTGAGGATGTATCCGGAGCAGAAATAGTGGAGGGGAAACTATTGGCATTGAGGCAGAGAGGCCGGTCAGCACGGGACTATGTACGGGACTTTCATAAGCTAGCGGGTCGCCTACGAACATGGCCTGAATGAATGCTGGTTCAGCAATTCCGGTTGGGGTTGGACAAGGAGCTGAGGCAAGCGTGTATTTACTGGGGATTGCCTCCACGTTTGAATGACTGGTTTCGAGCAGTGGTGGAGCTGGATGTAGGCCTAAGGGAATTTAGGTCTCGAGGTGATGGTGGATGGAGTCAGCAACGAAGACTTATGGTACCATCGCCGGGCCCCAGGGCGGGGAGGCCCAATGTGCCGGCTCCAGATACACCGGCCCAGAGGCCCCCGTTCCAGTGTTTTAGGTGCAATCAGGTGGGACACCGAGCGTCAGAGTGTCAGTTGCCGTTGCCAAGGCCCCCAGCTGCAAAACAGTCGTTTGGTGGAAGTGCGGATCGAACTCGTCCAACACCTGAATGGTCCAGGAGAGCCACACAGATGCCCCAACCGGACACTCCCACTCCAACCAAAGAGACTAAAGTTCATAATCAAATCTCGGTGATGTCGGCTGATAGTGAGGATGAAGATCCGGAGGATCCTATGGTACATGATCCCATACGTCCCTTTATCATTCAGGTGAACGTCCAGAACCTGAGCACCTTGAAACGGATTTACCAGGGAGCCTTAATCGATTCGAGGTGTACTTGGTGTTTAATACGCCGTGCTGTGGTAAACGACTTGGGGGTCTGGGTTCTGAAATTACGCCAGCCCATTAAATTCGAACAAATGGATGGCTCCGTGCTGGGAGGGGTGCCGGCTACCCATGTTACTGAAAAAATCAAGCTCGAATGGGGGACCATTGGGAGATCATTAGGTTTGTAGTCGTGGACCATATGGTTGAACCAATCATTTTAGGATTGTCTTGGTTAGACAAATGGAAACCGACCATCTGGTGGGAGGGGGGGTTCCGGAAGCTAAGGTTGGCATTGGGACCGGAACCACCAACTATAGTTCAAGAAACAGGGTCTGTAGGGAAGGAGGGTGATGAACAACATCTAGAGGAACATGAGACTGGAGGGTTCCCAAGTATGTATAACGATTTGGCACAAGTCTTTAATGAGGATGAATGTGAGGTCTTACCACCTCATCGACCAACTGATTGTGCTATAGAGTTGATTCCGGGGGCGACGCTGCCAAAGCCCCGTATGTATTCCATGACTCCAAAGGAACTTGAGGAGTTACGTAGATATATTGATAAAAACCTGGCCAGGGGTTTTATACGCCCTAGTAGATCTCATATGGCCGCTCCCATTTTATTTAGGGAGAAGGATGGTGGTCTGCATTTGTGTGTTGATTTTCATGGGTTAAACGGGGTATGTGTGGAACATTTATATCCATTACCACTAATGAAGGACTTGCTCGCCACATTAGCCACGGGTAGAGTGTTTACTAAACTAGATCTAAGAGAAGCGTATTACCGGGTGCGTATCCGACCAGGTGATGAATGGAAAACAACATTCAATTGTCCATTAGGGAGCTATCAGTTCCAGGTGATGCCATTTGGGTTACAAGGCGCCCCGGCTGTCTTCATGCAATTGATAAACGAGGTCTTGCATGAGCATTTGTATCGGGGGGGTACTTGTATACCTAGATGACATATTAATTTATACAAAGACAATGGAGGAACACACCCGGTTAGTACAACAAGTGTTGAAAAAATTACTAGATGCCAAACTCTTCGTGAAACTCTCCAAGTGCGAGTTCCACCGAACTAGGTTGGATTATCTAGGACTAGTTATCGCATTTCTAGTGATGGGGTGGAGATGGACCCTCAAAAAGTAAAGGCTGTGTTAGAATGGCAAGCCCCCAAAACCAGGAAGCAATTGCAAAGTTTCCTTGGTTTTGCAAATTTCTATAGACAGTTCATTCCATCCTTTGCACAGGTGGCTTTGCCCCTAACTGATTTGTTACGCACTAAACCCACATCAACCAAACCACGACCAGGCCAAGCTCTAAATACTCACAGGAACGGATGAAAGATTAATTAAAAAATTGTATAATTATTTACTGTATATTAATTTAGAGCAAGAGCAAGTGAAAGAAACAATGATAAAATGGGCAAGGAATTTTGGATATATGATAGAATTGGATAAATGGCAGCAGCTTTGGGAAAGAAACTATAAACTGACAATGGCAACAGCATATAAAGAAAATATGTATAAAATGTTTTATAGATGGCACATGTCACCAGCTAAAATGTTTAAAGACAAATCTATGAAATGTTGGAAATGTCACCAAATACCTGGTTCCTTTTATCATATGTGGTGGACATGTGCTGAATCCAAAGCGTATTGGAGCTTAATTCAAATGTGGATAGAAAAGATATTGAAACAACAGATAGAGTTGAAGCCAGAGATATTCCTGTTGGGTATATTACCAGAGAAATACAATAAAGAATATATATATATATATAAGCTCGAAATAGATCTATAATAGTCTCCCTTTATTTTCATTTATCAGCAAAAAAAATCCTACATATATATATTCAGATCCAGCTGGCGGGCCTCGAGTTTGACACCCCTGATGTAGACTACTGCTCTTTTGATTCTGATAGGAATCGACCTGAGAGAAGCTGCTAACGCTGCCATGTCCTTGGTAAAGGTTCTAGGGGCCGAGGCCAGCCCAAAGGGAAGTGCCACATATTGGTAATGGCACTCAGCGTAGCAGAACCGTAAGTAACTTCGATGACTGGGACGAATAGGGACATGGAGGTAAGCCTTCATGAGGTCAACAGAGGTCAAGAAGTCCCCCGGCTAAGATGGAATGGAGGGAGTGCATCTTAAACCTCCTGTAAACCAGATATTGGTTTAGTCCCTTTAGGTTGAGGATTGCCCTCCACCCCACCCCACCCCCAAGGATTTGGGCACTGAAAACAAAATTGAATAGAAGCCCTGACCCCGCTGCTCCGGTGGTACCAGCTGGATGGCCTGAATGTCCAGCAAATGTTGGATCGCTGATTCCATGAGCCCTCGGCAAACCGGATCACCAGAAATGGGGCAGCGGATGAAAAACCTCGGGGGAGGGGAGAGGAATTCCAGGGAGAGCCCAGATCTGATGGTCTCCCTGACCCAAGCATCTGAGGTGGTATCGTCCCAGCGAGCGGCGAAAAGCCCCAGCCGCCCTCCAATGGGGGAATCAAGCCCCAGGCTACTTCTGCCTCCGGAAGGGCTTGGAGCCACCGCCACGACCCTGGCGCCTGAACTGTTGTTGCGGCCTACCTCTGTTACTAAAGGCTGGGCCGTCGGACTGGGAAGCGGAACGGTTGTCATAGGGCCTAAACTGATGGGGGAAACTCACCCCAGTTCCCCCCTGTCTGAAGGAGGGCCATCTAAAATAGGGTGAGGGCCTGAAAGAGGGGCGCCTGCTTTGGGAAGGGCCAGTGGGAACCCCTTGGGCTTTTGGAGAACCGCCCGTCTGCTTCCCCACGTCACCTAACTTCACCAGCTGAGGGGAGCTTCTCCAAATCTGGATAGGTCCCACCGAGCCCAGCAGAGTTTGGCACCCAGGTACAGGTAGTCCTCGACTTACAACGGCAGTGTAAGTTTAGTGACCATCGGAAGTTACAACAGCACTGGAAGTGGCTTAGAGGGGGAAAGTTTCACTTGGGGAATTTGGCACGTGCATTTCAGCTTTGCACTACTGTAATCCACTTGACTTCTAGGAAACGATACCTTTCTCAAGTCATGTTCATTTAGTGACCGTCGGAAGTTACGATGGCACTGGGAAAAGGGACTTAGGGCCGTTTTTCATGCTTACGACCAGGCAGTCTGAATGATGATCACGTGGACCATAAGGGTTACGCATGGGGGGGTGTCATGCAGTATCCCCGTGATGACGTGATCAAAAATTCAGACACATGGCAACCGACTTGTATTTATGACGGTTAGACATGGGATCACCTGTCATGAACTTCTGACAAGCAAAGTCACTGGGGAAGCCAGATGTCAGGCTGAAGCCATATTTTATTAGAAACTTTGGCCTGCCACACTTGAAGCTTTAGAATATATTCTTTGTGTGGGAATTTGGGAGGGGTGGTTGCTTGAGCACTGTAGAGATGTAGCCATAACAAATTCCTTCTAGGACTTCAAGGTCATCCTTTGTTCAGCACCTGGCCGGAAGCTGCGGGGAGGAACGGACACACTGGCAGAAGGCGACTGGTCCACATGATGAACTTGTGGGTGTGGGGACAAGGGAATGAACTTTAAACTGGGTGGAGAAACCCTAGTAGCTTCAGATTCGGGTTTCTCACAGATGTGCCAACATGGCTCTTTCAATAAATTGGAACTTTGAGGAATGCTTTGCGTCGGACTCTGATTTAGTTTTGGATGCTATTTGGAACCCTGACACCAGATGCACTTCATAACTGTATGACGAATTTAACCACTGCGGTGACTCACTTAACAACGGGCAGGTGGTCAAAACGGGGCCACATTCACTTAACAAATGTCTCTCTTAGCAACAGAAATATTGGGGTCAATTGGGGTTGTAAGTCGAGGACTAGCTGTACTTCGCAGGACATGAGACATTAGACTGAGGACTCGAGGCTGAGCCTCCCCAATCTTTCAATCCCAAGCTATGCCCACTTGATGGTCTCCTGGACCACCCAGGTCCATCCCTTTGGTCCCCTGGAAGCCTTCAGCTTCCCAGCCACTGTCCACCAGGGTTGGTCTCCAGGTATCAGATTAACAGATGAACCGAGTTTGGAAGGGACCTTGTAGGTCAGTGATGGCAAACCTTTTTCCCCTCTGTGCCGAAAGTGTGCATGCGCACACTGTCGCACATGCGCGAGTGCCCACACCTATAATGCAATGCCCCTCCTGCACGTCCTGCCCCTGCACATGCGTGCATGACCCCCATGGCCTCCCATCCCAAAACAGCAGTGGGAGGGGGGGAAAGCCTCCTTTCCCCAAACGGAGCTGGGAGGGGGGGGAAGCCTCCTTTCCCCAAATGGAGCTGGGAGGGGGGAAAGCCTCCCATCCCCAAACAGAGCTGGGAGGGGGGGAAAGCTTCCCTTCCCCAAATGGAGCTGGGAGGGGGGAAAGCCTCCCGTCCCCAAACAGAGCTGGGAGGGGGGGAAAGCCTTGCGTGCCCAAACAGCGCTGGGGTGGAATCTCCACAGATATGAGAAGGCATGGGCCACAGAAAGTGAGGAGAAAGCATGCATGTGTCTGACCCAAAAACCAGCTGGCCGGCGGGAGGCACGCGCACATGCGCAGTGGAGCTGAGCTGGTCAACAGCTCGCATGCCTGCAGAGAGGGCTCTGCGTGCCACCTGTGGCACGCGTGCCATAGGTTCGCCATCACAGTTGTAGGTCATGTAGTGTAACCCCCTGCCCAAGCAGGAGACCCTACACCATTTCTGACAGAAGGCAGTGCAATCTCTTCTTGAAAGCCTCCATTGGTGAAGCTCCCACAACTTCCGAAGTGTTAGTATGAGAATAAAATCTCATAGAGGCGAGATTTGGATCTTTTACTTGGAATTCAATCATTTAGAAATAAAACCGAGATTAAATGTCTAATAGAAAATATTTATTTCGGTACAAAAACAATAAATCCTGAATAATTACATCTTTGCTAAGAAAAACGACCATTCAGGTCAGGAGCCAAGGCAGAAGTGATTAATGGTGGATTAGGAATGTAGACATGCGCAAACATCATATCACGGGTTCTGCTTGTATTGGAAAGTACCATCATATTTAGGATAGGGGTGCATCACCCTGCATAGACTCACAACTGACAATATTCACATCGTGACACCCCTTCTTTGTCTGTTGGGCGGATATGATTATATCACTCTACACACAGTAAATGTCTCAGAAATTCATGTTGTGCTGCTGGCAATGGCTTGTTCAAAATGTCAGCTATCTGGTATTCTGTTGCCACATACTCTAACTTTATAAAACCTTGTCTTACTAAATCTCTAACATTTTTATAACGAATATCAATGTGTCTGGACCTTGAGCCTGTGAAACGTGTTTTAGAAATGTAAACTACTGATTGATTATCTTCCATCATGGTGATTGGCTGCTTCGGTTTGGTCCAGATATCTGTAACTAAAGCGTTAAACCAGGTTAGAGAATTACAAGCATCTGACATACAAGCATATTCTGCTTCTGTTGAAGAACAGGAAACAAAACTCTGTTTCCTCACATTCCAATGAACTGGACATCCATTCAGGTACATTATGTAACCTGAGGTGCTTTTTCTTGATTCCTTATCACTTGCCCAGTCAGCATCTGCATAACAATATAATTCAGCAAAATCAGAATGTGATGGTTCTAGCTTTAACTTCATGTGTTGAGTGTATTTCAGGTATCTCAATAACTTCTTGATACATAACCAGTGAAACTCTTTTGCTTTGCTTAAGTGTCTTGACAACAAATTGACACTAAGTGCTATGTCTGGTCTAGTCCAACCACTAATATATAGTAGTGAACCAATTACTGAACGATAAAGTGTTTGATCCTTGAACTCAGGACTTTCTTCATCTTTCAAATTACAAAAATCTGTTTGCATAGGTGTATGTGTTGGTGTAGCATCTTGCATGTTGCAATAATATAAAAGTTGTTCTATCTTTGTCTGTTGTGAGAGGCTAAACCCCTTCTGTGTCTTTTCAATCTGCACACCTAAATAATCATTAATGTAACCTAGTGACTTCAATGTGAAGTATCTCTGCAAACCTGTAACAAAAAATCTCACTCATGTGTTTGTTAGGACCTATGTAAACAATGTCATCAACATAAACAAGAATAATTTCGTATGCATTTTCATACCTTTTTGTGAACATGCATTCATCAGTTTTGGACTTAATAAAGCCCATTGAATTTAGTTTGTCTTTGAGACAGTTATACCACATTAAACCTGACTGTTGCAGACCATAAAGACTTTTGTTGAGAATCCACGTGTCCCCTTCTCGGCCACGGAAGTTGAATCCGGGGGCGCACTTCACGTAGATTTCTTCATCTAGGTCTGCATGTAGATAAGCTGTTTCAACATCAAATTGGAAAATTTCAAGTCCAAGAATGGTAGCTGTAGTTAGAGCTATTTTCACACTTTCAGTGCGCACAGTAGGTGAGTAAGTGTTTGTGTAATCTTCAGGATAACTTTGAGCAAAGCCTTGTGCTACTAGTCTTGCTTTGTATAATAATTCACCATTTGGTTTTTGTTTGATTTTGTACACCCATCGTGTGCCAATGACTTTCTTGTTTCTAGGAGGTGCTGCAGGTGTAAATACCTGAAGTTTCTGCAGACTGTCCATCTCAATCTGCATGGCAGTATGCCATTTATCTTGTTGATCTTCAGAAAGATATTTAATTTGTGCATAAGTCTCTGGTGGGAGTGTAACGTTACAGATCAATGGTGATGGTCTGCCTGTGCAATGCAGTGTGTATTTCTTTGGTGGAATACCTTTAGTAGTTCTCTTGGAACGTCTTGGAACGGTTGTCCAATCTTCTTCATCGTCCTCATCTCCATCGTTGTCGCTAGCATGAGCGTCCGCGGCAGGTGAAGATGGAATGTTAGATGAATCATCTCTGGGAAAATAAACTCCAGGATCATTAGAATGTACCCTGGACCAATCTGAATCTTCTTCAAAGTTAGCAGAATTAGAAACTGTAATCATATTGTTAGAGTCAATGAATTGTCCCCATTTCGAATTGTCATCAATGCCCATGTCTCTTAGCAATTTGGCCACCTTTTCTTCTAAGCGCTAATGGAACGTTCACCATTGCATATGAACCAAAAATGTGTAAGTTAGAAAGATCTGGCTGATAGCCATGCATCATGTAGAAAGGTGTTTGGTCAATCACACTACTCCAAGTGCGATTAACAATGTAGTTTGCATACTTAACTGCTTCGCCCCAAAATGAATGTTTGAGATTAGCATCTTCTAGAAGGCAGCGCATCATGGTTTGGAGAACCCCCTGTCTTCTTTCTGCCACTCCATTGTGAGCTGGAGTGGAAGGGGCAGATGTTTGGGGTATAATACCACTGCTGCGCATCCAATCCTGGAAACTTTGTGACATGAACTCAGAACCACGGTCACTTTGGATTCTGCGGCTCTTCACCCCATGTTGATTGTAGGCCTGGACTGCAAAGTCTTTAAAGATCTGAAAGGTCTCAGATTTTTCTCTCATAGGAAAGACATAACCATATCTAGAATGATTATCAACAATAGTTAAGAAATACTTTTTACCGCCAATAGTTGGGCCATAAGGACCCACAATATCAGTATGAACCAAATCAAAAATGCATGTTGACTTACGTATGGCATGTTTTGGAATAGCTGCTGCCTTTGATTTTGCCTTTTTGCAAATGGCACAATCCAAATGTACCTTACATCCTTTGAAATTCAAACCTTGTGCGAACAATGGCATCTTTTTGAGGACGTCAAAGCTGGGATGGCCTAATCTTCGATGCCATTTATGTATGCATCTGTAATGTAAAGGCTTGCCAGTAAGAGAATTAACAAAATTAACATTTGAATTAGGAACCTTAGGTTTGCATTTAGGAGCCTGTGTGGCAATCACAGGATCTCTCTCTGGGACATCTCTCTCTGGGCCTGCATTGCCATTAATGGAAGGTTTTATACTTGCTTGATCTTGAGGCTCAGATTTTGGCCTCAAGTAGAAGACTCCACCAATCAAAATTGTGTCAGCAACAATCTCATTATTCTTAACAACGTAACTTGCGTTCTTAAAGTGATGAACCTGAAAATCTAAAATAGTAATTAAATGGCTATAACTAAGCAAATTAAAAGCTGCAGAAGGAACATAATAAACATCTGGAACCAATGTATTTAACTCTTCAATGTAAACAGTCCCTTTTCCTTCGACCCTGTAAGGTTGTTCAGTGAATGCATAAAGTTCACGAAGTTCTGGTTCAGGTTCGTGCATTTCTTTGAAGAGGTGCTTTTGATAAGTAATGCTAATTGAAGCACCTGAGTCCAAAGTCCATAATAAGTGTCTATCATATTGCTGACAGGGTTGGACAGCTTGTGTGATGGCAAGAGTGGCATATGGGCCATATGAGTCGCGCCTGGGACCTGGGCGACGTTGACTGCCACTTCTGCTTCTGCTGCCTCTGAAGACTGTTCCTCTGGGCAGGGATGTACTTCTTCTGTAGGCTGTGCCTCTGGGCTGATACTAGTCCCTGTAGTCTGTTCCTCTGGGCTGTACAGGAACCTGAGTGCGTTGCAATTGAAGACAATCTTTGCTAGTGTGACCTACGCGATCACAATATTGGCAACGTAGCAACCTTGGAGTGTATTCCCTTTCTGGGGGTCGTCTAGTTGGGATTCGGGTCGCAGCTAGAGGGCGCTGCAAGTGAGGCGCTGCAAGTGCAATATCTTCATATTCTGTTAAAAATCTACAAACATGATCAACAGTTCTTTGGGCAAAAAGTACTTGATTGATTTGTGTGATGGCCTCCCTCCATGTGTAATTTAAGGAATTGGTAATAATACTGACCATTTGATTATCGTCCATTGGATAGCCACGTTCTGTGAGGTCTTTCCTCATACGTTTCATCTTTGTTAAATGTGCCCCCATGCTGTCAGTAGGTTTAATTCTAGTTCCATGAAATTGTGACAAAAGCAGGTTAGTAGATTCAGCTGAAACTGGTCGAAAACAACGTTCTAATTGAGTCCATATTTCTTGGGCAGTTGCATTTGGAGCAAAAGTTTGCTGCATTTCGATCTCCATTGACATCAATAAACTTGTTGACGCTTTTATATCTAATAATCTGGTGGCATCTGGCCAGGGGATGGGCGGTGGGTTAAATACCATGTCGTGTGTGCCCTCACAACGAAGCAAAATAGTCATTTCACTGACCCAGGCTTTGTAATTCTGTCCCGATGGCCTTAACTTTGAGTGGCCAGTTAATGGGGCAACTGGTGCCTGATAAGGTTGAAGTGCAGCTGGAACTGGCTGTAAAGGCGGGGCACCTAATGGGGCCTGCGCAGGTGCGGCCTGAGGAATTGCCTGTGGACCCAATTGGGGTTGTAGAGGAGGCGGCAAAGGAGCCTGCACTGGGGCAGGTTGTGGAGCCTGAACTGGCTGTTGTACAGCTGGTGCAGCAACGTGGGCCGGCTGCAAAGGAACAGGCGGTGCTGGAATTGGCACGAGCTGGGCCACGATTAGGGCAGGCATGGGAGCCTGCACTGGAACAAGTGGTGGTCCAACTTGGGGTTGCTGTGAAATTTGTGCTGCCACAGGAACAGGCGGAGGAATTTGTGCCTGTATTGTTTGGGCAGGTTGGAGAATTTGATGTTGGGCTATAGGTGGAGGTGGAGCAAACTGTTGTCCAAACCCTCCAGATGGCATAGGTGACAAAGGTTGTCGTTTGCCAGTCATCAGTAAATCCAGCCTTTCAATCACAGTTTGGAACATTATTTCTGTTCTTTCTATTTTTTCTCCACTAGATGGCACTGCAACATTACTTTTGGGAAAGTCTATCTGTTCAAAACGTCTTTGATCAAATCCAGCCCCTAATGATCTATAGTCATATGTCTGTTCTGGCAAGTTGAAAGTAACGCCCATTTTTGGGAGTGACTCAAATGTGGAAGAAACCGGAAAAGAGGGTCCATAATACTCTTCTGGAATGTAAGAAGGCTGGCAGACATTTTGTTTTTCATATAATCGTCTGCTTTCTAATAATTGCCTCCTTAAGTATTTAATTTCTTTCTCTTTATTATCAAGAAGATCTTTGTAACGTGCATCAATAAAGGTTTCTGAAGCTGATATGTTACTTGGGGAGGCTCCCTCATAAAAACTTTCATGTGATTGGGGCTGAAATGTCTCATACTGAGAGATCTTTGGAATAGCTCCCGTTTGAACAGCCCCCATTTGAGTAGAATTTGCTCCTGGTAGAAAGGGCGTGCTTTTGACTTGCACTGACCTTTGAAAAGTTTCTTCTTGCTGCAAAGCCTGTGTAGAGTGCGTGGGAGACACGTGTAAAGATGCAGCCGGTGAAGTTTGTAGAGATGCGATGGGAGTTTGTCTCGGAGGAGAAATCAGGATAGGAGATGAGACAGGAGGATATGGTACTTCTTGTTGAATTTTCTCCTCCTCATGATTCGGTTGATCAAGTATAAGTTGTATTTCTTTCTCCAGAGAAGACATTTCAGTAGATTTATGGGCTGTTCACTTCAAAAACAGCTAAAACATTCTTATCTATCTGACTAGGCTAAACGCAATAAAACTGTCAGAAATAATTAAAGTCCGGAACCAGAATCCTCTTGCTACCATGTCAGAGGTGATAATTTATCTCACAAAGGAGAAATAGATCTTTTCCCGGACATCAGACATTAGAAAAGAAACCGCAGTTTAAAAGTCTAAGTAAAAATATTTATTTCGGTACAAAACAATAAATCCTCATTATTCTACATCTCTCATATAAAAATAGGTCTTGCTTCAATGGAAGCCAGGAACAGAAGGAGAGATCGGAGAAAGGAATGTGCACATGCGTACAAGAACATATCAATCAATTGCCTCTTACTGTAAAAGTTATAAAGTAGCAACTTTTAAAATGGCGATGGAAGCTTGAATGGGTGTGGAAAAGTGAAAGTGAAGTGAGAGAAAGTTACTTTTTACAGACAGGCTTGGATAGGAGAGCCTGTGTGAGCTGAATTTCGAACTGATACTGTGTTTTGGAGATTCTTCTTTTTGGCAAGAAGATTAATATTACTTGGAATATTATTAGGACTTCATTAAAGCTAAATGGCTTCTAAATCTGTGAAGACAGTTCCTTCTAAAGGGGCTGGAAGCGCTGAGAGCTCACCTACTCTCCCTTCTAGATTGCAAACTTTGGCAGCTCAACCACAGCCCCTAACTCTGGCAATGCTACAAGATAGCCTTAAAGTCATGCAAATTGAGATGACTAAAATTTTTAACAAACAAATTGATGAAGCTAATGAAAAAGTTAATGACATGATTAATGACAAAATACAAGATGTTTCTGAGAAAATTGAGAAAAAAATAGAAATTGGCAACAGTGAAATCAGAACAGATATTTTGATAGCACTTAAAGGTTTGGCAAATAATGTGGAATACTTGGAGCAACAAATTGATCAAATTAGAGAAATTACGGCAGACTTGAGAGGTGAAATACAAGACGTTCAGGAAAAAAGGGAAAGAGACACAGATGAAATCACACTGCTTCACTAGAGGAACATGGAATTTGCAATCAGAGTTCGGGGGGTGAAGGAGGAGAAACAAGAAAATCTTAGAGATTTGATGATAGACGCCCTTGCCCAAGCTGTGGGCATGAGGAAAGAAGAGCTGGTGTGGCAAATTGATAAGATATATCGGGTGAATTCAAGAGTGGCTAGATTGAGAAACCTCCCAAGAGATATTGTAATTTATTTTAATAACAGAACACTGCGAAATGACATTTTACAAGCAACTTATCAAAATAAGTTACAGGTGGGAGGACAATAAGTGATGACATTGAAAGAAATTCCTCCAAAAATGTTGAGAGCTAGAAAGGAATTTTCCTTCGTAGTGGAAGAACTTAAAAGACAACATTTCCCATTCAGGTGGGAGGTTCCAGCCAGAATATCTCTGATTTATGAAGGAGAAAGACACAGATTGAACACGGTGCAGAAAGCAAGAGATTTTTTTACATACATCTTAAAGGTTGGGACACCAAGATCTCCAGAAGGGAGGAGAAAGGAGGAGAGAGCACAAAGAGAGGAGCTGCAGCTGGAGGGAGCTACAGCTGGGCAAAGTGAACCAGATATAACTTTGGCTGATAAAGCGGTGGATTTATTTGGAGAAGAACGGATAAGAGAACAAAAAGAACAAAGGCAGACTAGAGCTGTTACCAAGCGTATACAAGAATTGTCGCAGCAACAATCTCAACTGTTAACTGAAGAAGGTACTAAGCAAGCAGTGGGAGGAACAAGGCCAAAGGAAATACAGAAGCTTGACATGCAGGCAGTGTTCCAGTCGCTTGAGAAGCTCCCAGATGGGAAGTAGATTTCTAATGTGGAATGTCAATGGATTAAATTCGCCACAGAAAAGAAAGAAAATTTTTCATTATCTAAAACAATTTAACAATGATGTGACCTGCCTACAAGAAACGCATATTAGAACACAAGATCAAAAATATCTAATAAACTCAAGATTAGGAACACAATTTGTTTCAGCAGCACAGGATAAAAAAAATGGAATTGTTATATATGTAAAGAGACATTTGATTGCTAAGCTAATTGAAGCTGATGATCAAGGCAGATATCTCGCGGTGGAACTTTTAATTAAGAGAGAGAGACTTTTGGTAATTGGAGTATATGCCCTGAATCAACATCAGGAAAATTTTTATGATCTTCTACATACAAAATTGGTACAATGGGATTACAGTACTTGCATTCTTCTAGGCGATTGGAATGGTGTACCAGATGCAGTTAAAGATAAGAAAGGCCCTAAGCAAAATATTTTTTTAAGAGCAAAATTGCCCAAACCCTTTTTTGAGATGATGAAAGATTGGGAGCTGAGAGATATTTGGCGGGAAAGAAATACAGACGAAAAGGATTTTACCTTTTTTTCCGATAGACACCAATCTTTTTCAAGGATTGATTTTATTTTGATTACTAATAATCTTTTTTCTAGGGTGAAGAAGACGAAGATATGTCCAAGAGTATTGACAGATCATAGTCCGGTTTGGATGGATTTAGAACAGTGGTTCCCAACCTTTCTAATGCCGCGACCCCTTAATATAGTTTCTCATGTTGTGGTGACCCCCAACCATAAAATTATTTTCTTTGCTACTTCATAACTGTAATTTTGCTACTGTTATGAATCGTAATGTAAATATCTAATATGCAGGATGTATTTTCATTGTTACAAATTGAACATAATTAAAGCATAGCGATTAATCACAAAAACAATATGTAATTATGCCAGATCAGAAATTCTCGGGCCAGTCTTTGCAAGAGCACAAGGAATATCATCTTCCACAACAAGTCTACTTCTGTATTTAGACTTGATAACCAACAAGTGTACAGCAATATTTCTCAATCTCAGCAACTTTTAAGGTGCCTGGACTTCAACTCCCAGAATTCAAAGCAAAGCTGGCTAGGGAATTTTGGGAGTTGAAGTCCAGGTATATTCAAGTTGTTGAGGTTGAGAAATTGTGGCCTGCAGTGTCGAAAAACTAGAAATCAGATAAGCTTCCAGCAAAGTAATCCCTGTTTAGTAGCTTTCTCCCAGGACTCCAAAGTTTCAGGAGGCAAACAGGGGGCAAAAAACCCCATGATTGGTCCAAAAACATTGCCAGGGTCCCCAAAGCCAGTTTCCTCTTTTAAGCTCTTTCTTCTTAAAACAGCCCCATATTCCTTCCACCCCCATGGGGCCTGCTCACCCACCCTTTCCAAAACCCCTGCAAAGATAACAATTTTAATTTGCAAGGCTCTTATTTCAACAGTTTCTTTTTCTTTCTTTCTTTCTTTCTTTCTTTCTTTCTTTCTTTCTTTTTCTTTCTTTCCCTCTCTCTCGCTTTTTTCTCTTCCTTCCTTCCTCCCTCCCAACCTTCCTCTTCTTTCTTTTCTCTTTCTCTTTCTCTTTCTCTCTCTCTTTCTTTCTTTTCTTTCTTTTTCTTTCTTTCCCTCTCTCACTTTTTTCTCTTCCTTGCTTCCTTCCTCCCACCCTCCCACCTATCATTCTTCTTCTTCCTCTTCTTCCTCTCCTTCCCTTCCTTCCTTCCTTCCTTCCTTCCTTCCTTCCTTCCTTCCTTCCTTCCTTCCTTCCTTCCTTCCCTCTTTTCTCTTCTTCCCTCTCCTAGCCCTCAGCACTGCAAGATCCGCGCATGCCAAACTCTCTGGCAACCCGGACAAATAAGCACATTATGGTTATTCAGTCACTCCAGGAAAGCGGAGCTAGCAGGGAGGGGATCCTGCCCGCCCTGCCTACATTTGTAGCAAAGCCAGCCTGCCCCACAGAGCCGACCTTGTCCAGGAAACCAGCCAGCCAACCAGCCCACCCCACCCTCGCCTCATCTTCTCCAAAAGGCGCCCTCCGCTTGGGGGCAACCATTTGGTGAAAGGTCCCGGTGCAAAAAAAAAAGGCTGGCCCCAAGAGACCCGGACACACCCCGGAGAGAGCAGCCCTGGAAACCCGGCCATAATTTCCTGCTTCTCCCCCATCCCTCTGCACCCCTTCCCCAGTCTGATCCATACCCCACCCGGGAGATGGGGGGCTGCAAATCCCCACCACTGCGCAGCGATCCTGTCCACGACTCCTTGCTCCCCATTGCGTGTCTTTGGAGAAGTTGCTCAACAGGAGGAGGGTAGAGCTGGAAGAAAAAGGGGGGGCTGCCAGTCATAGGGACCCCCGATTAGAAACCCCCTCCCCCTGCTCTCTCTCCTCCCTCCTGGAGACCGCCAGCTGCAGAACCCGCCTCTCCATCGCGTTGCTGGCCGTCCTTTTCTGAGTCACGGGAGGGAACGGCCAACCAACAACCACTTAAGTTTAAAAGCACACAACGGTGGGAAGGAGGACAGCTGGCTCGGGCTCGTCTGTCTGCCCTCTCGCCCTCGGCTGGCCTGATCATACGGAGCAGGGTGGCGGAGACCCAGCAAACAAAGACGCAAACAGGGAGGGAGGGAAGAGAGAGACTGAGAGATATTAGCACAGGGCTAGCCTGATCATATGGAGCAGGGTGGCGGCGATGGACCATGCTCCGGCACCACCTCCTTCTCCAGTTCCCTCCGGCTTAGCTCCTCCTGCCCCCAGTGGTGGTGCCCTCAGTACCGAGGCTGTATGATCAGGCTAGCCCTGTGCTAATATCTCTCAGTCTCTCTCTTCCCTCCCTCCCTGTTTGCCTCTTTGTTCACTGGGTCTCTGCACCAGCAGAGGGCGAGACGGCAGACAGACGAGCCCGACCCAGCTGTCGTCCTTCCCGCCGTTGTGCACTTTTAAACTTAAGTGGTCGTTGGCTGGCCATTCCCTCCCGTGACTCCCTTTCCCTTCGACACCAGCGGGAAGAAACTGCTGCTGTGAGCAGGAGACAGGGGTGGCCACAGATGTCTTAAGCACCGGCTTGAACTCTCCGCCCCTTAGCTGATGCCTTCAAAGCTCAGCTGCCAGGCATCACAAACACCTCTCGCTGAATGGCACCTCTCCCGACCAATCTGAGGGCTCGGGTGAGTTAAGCCGATATGGCCAGGCTTGTGGCAGTGGGGGGGGAGCTGAGGATGCCGGGGCGACCCCTGGGAAATGGTCATTCGACCCCCAAAGGGGTCCCGACCCCCAGGTTGGGAACCACTGATTTAGAAGATAGTAATGGACCTAGAAGGTCATGAAGGTTAAATGAGAATTTATTTAGATATGAAGAAAATGTGATGGAATGTAAAAAATTAATGAAAGAATTTTTTGCTAATAATATGCAAAAGGGCACGTCGTTGGAAATGGTGTGGGATGCAAGTAAAGCCTACATGAGAGGTTTTTTGATATATTTGAATAATAAACAGAAGGAAAAAGGGGGAGAAAAGGAAAGAATTAGAGGAGGAGATTAAGAGACAAGAAATAGCTTTAATTTCTAATCCAAGAGATAAAAAAATTAAAGAAACGATTAACTTATTGAAGGGTCAATTTAATATGTTAATGGCTGATCAAGTAGCAACAAATTTACAATATGCTAAATTTAATACTTTTAGTAATGCTAATAAACCAGGAAGATGGTTGGCTTACATTTTAAGAAAGAAGCAAAAATCAAGAACTATTGAAAAAATAAGATATAAGGGTAAAGAATTTTATGAACATGGACTTATTAAAAAATCTTTCTTAGAATTTTATTCAGATTTATACATGGAGGACAAAGTTAAAGAAGAAGATATAGATAATTACTTACGGAAACAGAATATTTATATAACTACAAAAGAGCAGAGGGATATGTTAAACCAATTAATAACTTTAGAAGAAATAACAATGGCAATTAAACAGTTAAAAGTGGGTAAAGCCCCGGGGACAGATGGGTTAACTGCTGTTTATTATAAAAAATTACAGGAAGAAATGGGGGAGCCACTTAAAGAATTATTTAATAATATTCAAAAGGGAGGTAATGTTCCCCCAACATGGAAGACATCTTTTATTTCTCTGATCTCAAAAGAGGGCTTAGATGGTACAGATCCAAAAAATTATAGACCAATTTCACTTCTAAATATAGATTATAAAATTTTTACAAAAATTTTAGCGAACAGGTTAATGACAGTTATGCAACAAATGATACATTATGATCAAACAGGGTTTTTAACTGGTAGGCAAATGAAAACTAATGTTAGACAAATTGTTAATTTACTGGAGTATTTGAGAAGTAATAACCAGATCCCCGCAGCATTAGTATTCTTAGATGCTGAGAAAGCTTTTGATAGATTGAATTGGCGGTTTTTATTAAGATTAATAGAGAAATTACAACTGGGAGACTATTTTGTACAATCTATTGGGGCAATATATCAAAAACAAACGGCGCAGATAATAATCAATGGTGGACTAACAGATATTTTTAATATAGAAAAGGGAACAAGACAAGGATGTCCCCTATCTCCTTTGTTGTTCATTCTGAGTTTAGAAATATTACTTAATAAAATAAGAGAGCTTGATACAATAAAAGGAATAAAAATTAGACAGGAAGAATATAAGCTTCGAGCGTTCGCAGACGATCTGGTTGTTACTGTAACTCAACCATTACAATCTATTAGGATTTTGATGGATACAATTAATTTATATGGACAAGTGTCGGGTTTTAAAATAAATACAGCTAAAGCAAAAATAATAGTTAAAAATATGACAAAAAACCAAAAAGAAGAAGTAGAAAAGGTAACTGGTTTTGAGATAGCTCAAAAGATTAAATATCTAGGGGTTAATATTATGTCCACAAATACAAAATTATACCAACATAATTATGAACCACTTTGGTCAAAAATACAGAGGGATATGGAAAGCTGGGAGAAATTACAATTGTCATTGTTGGGTAGGATAGCTGCAGTTAAAATGAATGTTTTACCAAGGTTTTTATTCCTCTTTCAAATGATACCAATACTTAAAAATGATGAAGTTATAAAGGAATGGCAGAAGGGTATAAATAAATTTATCTGGGCTGGGAAAAAGCCAAGGGTAAATCAGAAGATTATGCAGGATACACGTGAAAGAGGTGGTTTAAAAATGCCTAATTTAAAATTGTACTATGAAGCAGCGGCTCTCTCAGCAGTTACAGATTGGATTAATTTAACGGAAGAGAGTGTATTAAACATTGAGGGATATGGTTTGGTTTTTGGGTGGCATGCTTATTTAATATATGATAAAAAAGTAGACAAAGCTTTTAAGAGCCATATATTAAGAAATGCTTTATTGCGTGTCTGGAAAAAGCATCAATCTAAATTAAATGATAAGTTACCCTTATGGACAGTACCCAGACATGCGATAGAAAATATAAATATGGAACAAAAATTTGATAAAATTACATATAAAGAACTTCTTTCTGAAGAGGGAAATATATTTCAATTAAAATCGTTTGAGAAATTAAGAGAAGAAGGTATAATCAGAACATGGTTTCAATATATACAATTACAAGTTAGGTGGAGAGACGATCAAAAAACTGGTATTTTGAAAAAAGAGGACAATTTGATTGTACAAATAAAAGATAAGGGCCCAATGCATATAAAGAGACTATATAATATTTTATTGGACTTAGATTCAGAAACAGAATTAGTCAAGGATTGTATGATAAAATGGGCTCAGAATATTGGTGAACCGATAATGATGGATACATGGGAAAAGATATGGGTCAGAAATGTTAAATTCACGCAGGCACAAAATTTGAGAGAAAATTTTTATAAAATGTTTTATAGATGGCATTTAGACCCAAAAAAGTTAGCTTGTATGTATCCAAATTTAGATTCTAAATGTTGGAGATGTGAATGTGAGGATGCTACATATTTTCATATATGGTGGACTTGTAAAAAGATCAAGGCATTTTGGATAAAAATATGGTGGTTTATTCAGAATATTTTCAAGAAAAAGATTAAGTTTACACCACAATTTTTTTGTTGGGGATAATAACGGATTGTTCTGTTATAGAGACTAAGCTGGTTTTGAATTGTATATCCGCTGCCAGATTGTTGGTGGCACAATACTGGAAGAAAGAAGATATACCTACAATTGAAGAATGGATGTTGAAAATGACACATTTGGCCGAAATGGCCAAGATTTCATCATATTTAAAGGACCACTCAAATGAAAGATATATATTGGAATGGAATAGGTGGACTGAATATATTCAAAAAAAGTATCAGATTAAAATAACTTAAATAGTTTATTAATGTTAGAAATTTGTGAAATGATATACTATACTTTCAAGCTTTTGGATTGTTAAAGAGTTAAGGTGAATGGGTATTTTTGAACTAATAATTTCTTTTTTTCTTTTATAGTAAGTTTTATGTTAGTTTTCTTGGATTTATACCTTGTGCTTTTTCTGGGAAGTCCGGGAGGGGGGGAGGGGGGGAAGGGGGAGGGGGGGAGGGGGGAGGAGGGGAGAAAAATGGGGGGAAAATGTCTGTACTTTGTACTTATAAAACTTTTCAATAAAAAAAAAGAACATATCAATCACGGGCTCAGGAATAAACCATTATATTAGCTAGGGATGCTGCTACATATAACATACATACATATAACAGGCAATAAAAATCACTGCGTGACAGCCCTCCACGGACGTCTCCATTACCTGACCTTCGACGGGAAGCGTTACTCCTTCCGTGGGGTCTGCCACTACATCTTGGTGCAGGTGAGGGACAGGCAGGGAGGGGGCTTGGTCCCCCCATTGATTTTGCTTGTAAGAAAGTCATGAAAGGGGAGTCACGGGTGACCCTGGGACATTGTGACCGTCGCATCAAGGACCCCACAGTCCATCCTTCCTCCTCCTCCTCCTCCTCCTCCTCCTCCTCCTCCTCCTCCTCCTCCTCCTCCTCCTCCTCCTCCTCCTCCTCCTCCTCCTCCTCCTCCTCCTCCTTTCCCTGCTAGCACTGATGATATTCTCTAGTTGTGTTAAGAAATGTCTACAAGAAAACCATCAAGCTCAGAGAGCACCAAGGACTGCACAGTTCTCCTCCTCCTCCTCCTCCTCCTCCCTGCAAACCCCCTCCTCCTTCCAGCCCTGATGATGTTCCCCAGTGGGCTCATTCCCTGCCAAGCGCCTGGTCACCTTGCCTCTGTCCCTCTCTGTTGTCCCCGCCCCCCAGGGTCTGTCTCGGTGAACGGCCAGGACGTTGCCCTCCCATTCGGCAATGCCGACCTGACTATCCACCGTGCCTCCTCTGCCTTCCTGCTCCTCCAGGCCTTTGGGGCTCACCTGCTCTGGGGCCTGCACTTCCCCGCTGCCTACATCACTCTGCAGCCCAGTTTCGCCCACAAGGTGAGTCTTGGGAGGGCTTCTGCCAGCCGTGCCTCCTGGGGATGAGGTGGCCAGGGGTGGGGAGGGGGTCGCCACTCGCCTCCCCCAGATGTGGGGAGGAATTTATTTAAAACCAGAGCGGTGGTTGGGCACAACAAGGTGTAGGGCAGACGCCTCCTTCCTCCAGGGAGTTGGTGGCGCCTTGGTCTGCACAGTGGCATCCTTCTCTTTCTGGAGTCCTCCCCCTCCCTCTCCTCCTCCTTCCCTTCCTGTCCCCTTGCCTCCCTTCCCTTCCCGTTTCTCTCTCTTTCTCTTTTCTTCATTTCTTCCTTCCTTCCTTCCTTCCTTCTTTCCCACTTTCTTCTCCCTCCCTCCTTTCCTTCCTTCTTCTTTTCCTGTCTTTCTGTCTTTCTGTCTTTCTGTCTTTCTGTCTTTCTTTCTTTTTTCTTTCTTTCTTTCTTCTTTCTTTCTCCTTTCCTCTTTCCCTTCTTCCTTCTTTCTTTTGTTTCCTTCCTTCCTTCCCTCCCTCTCTCCTTTCCTTCCTTCTTTGTTTTCCTTCCTTCCTTCCTTCCTCCTTCCTTCCCTCCCTCCCTCCTTCTTCCTTCCTTCCTCCCTTCTTCCTTCCTCATTCCCTCCCTCCCTCCCTTCTTTCCTCCCTCCCTCCCTCCTCTTTCTTCTTTCTTTCTTTCTTTCTTTCTTTCTTTCTTTCTTTCTTTCTTTCTTTCTTTCTTTCTTTCTTTCTTTCTTTCTTCTTTCTTTCTCCTTTCCTCTTTCCCTTCTTCCTTCTTTCTTTATTTCCCTCCTTCCCTTCTTTCCTTCCTTCCTTCTTTCCCACTTTCTTCTCCCTCCCTCCCTCCTTTCCTTCCTTGTTTTCCTTCCTTCCTTCCTTCCTCCTTCCTTCCCTCCCTCCCTCCTTCTTCCTTCCTTCCTCCCTTCTTCCTTCCTCATTCCCTCCCTCCCTCCCTTCTTTCCTCCCTCCCTCCCTCCTCTTTCTTCTTTCTTTCTTTCTTTCTTTCTTTCTTCTTTCTTTCTTTCTTTCTTTCTTTCTTTCTTTCTTTCTTTCTTCTTTCTTTCTCCTTTCCTCTTTCCCTTCTTCCTTCTTTCTTTTCTTCCTTCCTTCCCTCCCTCCCTCCTTTCCTTCCTTTTTTTCTTTCCTTCCTTCCTTCCTTCCTTCCTTCCTTCCTTCCTTCCTCCTTCCTTCCGTGCTTCCTTTCCTTCCTTCCTTCCCTCCCTCCCTCCTCCCTCCTCCCTTCCTCATTCCCTCCCTTCCTCCCTTCCTCCCTCCCTCCCTCCCTTCCTTCCTTCTTTCCTCATTTCCTCCCTCCCTCCCTCTTCCCTTGCCTAAATGATATCACACCATAAGAACTGAACCTCGAGTCGATTCTGGACGATTCAGCTCCGGGTGCCAAATGCAGAATTGCCACCTGGGCCGGCTTTTTGCCTGCTTTCCTCCTCCAGGTCTGAGGCCTTTGCGGGACCTACAACTGGAACCAGCAGAACGAGTTCACCACCCCGGAGGGCTATCTGGAGCCCGGTGTGGGTGCTTTCACCCACAAGTTCCAACTCCCCCACGCCTGTCCCCCTACCGCCGACGTCCTCTTCGATGCCTGCAGCACGTACACCCAACGGCGGCAGTATGCCAAGATGACTTGTGCGGCCGTCCACAGCCCGCTCTTCCAGGTGAGAGAAGAGGGCTGTTGGCCAGGTGTGCTGTTGGGAGGGGCCTATGGGCAAAGGAAGATCAATCTGGAGCTCTGTTATCAGCTGCAGAGGCCTTTCCTAAAGGCCTTTCCTGAAGGCCTCTGCAGCTGATAACAGAGCTCCGGATCGATCCGGAGCTCTGTTATCGTCTACACAGGCCTTCAGGAAAGCCTTCCTGGCTGCAGAAGAAATGGGCTGAGGTGTGTGAGGCCTGGCTGCAACTGTCCAAAGCAGAAGAAGTTCCTGAAGACCTCTGACAGCGAAAAGGAAACTGGGGGTGAGCACACAAGTGAACTTCTGGTTGGCCCATTGGGCCATTTTTCGCTGTCCCCAGGGTTCAGGAGGCTTTCCTGAAGCCTGGGGAGAGCGAAAATGGCCGAAAAGAAAGCCAAAAATCAGCTGGAGCTGACATAGGGCAACACCTCGCGTGCCCTCCTATATGGCTCCGCGTGCCACCTGTGGCACACGTGCCATAGGTTCACCATCACTGCCCTAAGGTGTCCTAACTTGGACACAGCAGTGAAGTCCTGAAGTCTCTCTACAAGGCAGTTTCTAGACCCTCGTTGGGTCAAGGAGGGTGCCCACCATGTCGCTCCCTCGCCATGTCAATCAGCTCAGACGGACCACCCCAGGGAGCTTCCTCAAGGGTCACCAATTTCTCCCGTCCTCCTCACCAGCCCTGTCACAACCTGGTGGAGCGGGAACCCTTCTACCAGATGTGCCTGGAGGACGTGTGCAGCTGTTCAGCCGAGGAGGGCTGTCTTATTTATTTATTTATTATTTATTATTTGCACTTATATGCCGCTCAACTCCACATGGACTCTGAGCGGCTAACAACAAATAGTCTTTGTGGTGCCCTGGCTGCCTATGCCCGCCAGTGCGCTCAGGAGGGAGCCCTGGTAGCCTGGAGGAACCAGAGTTTCTGCCATAAGTGTCCTAGGGGGGTTGCTGCGATCAGGGAGGAAGGGGTGAAGACATTGTCAACGGGAGAAAGGAAAACCTGTGGGAGGCTAACCAAGGCTTGGACTTTGAGTGGGTTGGCCCGGTTCCCACCATCTACACCGATGCTGGCACTGAGTGGCCTCCAGCCTGGAAAAATGGAGAGTGGGAAGTGGTGGGAGGATGAGGAAGAGGAGGAGAGCCAAGGGGAGCAGATATGATCAGGCTGACCTCCTCATGAGTGCTTGGCCGAGAAAAGGGATATGCTGCTCCAAAATGGTGCCCAGAGAAATTAAGGATTGATTGATCACCCGGGGTCATTAGGAATTGGGCCGACTATAAATCTAATTGAACTCAACCCAACCCAACCCAGTCCAACCCAACTTAATCCAACCCAACCCAACCCAACACAACTCTACCCAATCCAACCCAACCCAACACAATCCAATCCAATCTAACCCAATCTATTCCAATCCAACTTAACCCAGCTCAACCCAACCCAATCCAACCCAACCCAATTTAATCCAAACCAACTAAACCTAACCCAACCCAACACAACACAACTCTACCCAACACAACACAACACAACACAACACAATCCAATCCAACCCAACACAATCCAACACAACCCAACCCAACACAATCCAATCTAACCCAATCTATTCCAATCCAACTTAACCCAGCCCAACCCAACCCAACCCAATTAAATCCAATCCAATCCAACTTAATCCAACCGAATCCAATCCAACCCAATCCAACCTAAACCAACCCAACCCAACCCAACTCTACCCAATCCAATCCAACCCAACACAATCCAATCCAACACAACCCAACACAATACAACCCAACACAACACAATCCAATCTAACCCAATCTATTCCAATCCAACTTAACCCAGCCCAACCCAACCCAACCCAACCCAACCCAATGCAATCCAACCTAACACAACACAACACAACACAACACAATACAACACATACAATCCAGTCCAACCCAACCCAACCCAATGCAATCCAACCCAACTCAATCCAATCCAACCCAACCCTACCCAATCCAACACAACCCTACCCAACACAGCCCAACACAGCACAACACAAGCCAAGCCAAGCTAAACCAAGCCAATCCATCCCAAGTCAACCCATCAATCAATATTACAGTACTTGTGGTAGAAACTGGTCCAAGGGTGGCCTTCAACATGGCATCACCTGGAGCTGAATCCAAACTGCTGGAAGCCCCTCAGAAGGCAGCTTTGGAATTTGCGTGCAGGCTCCACAGATCGTCAGACCTGCTGTTGAGGGGATGGAGGTGGAAAGCCCACCCACCCACCCACCCGTAGCTCCTAGGTCTTAAAGGGTCATAAGGAGGTCTGGAGAATCTGGGAGGGTTTGCTCTCCTTGCGGCTATCGCTCATGGATTGGGTTGGGTTGGGTTGAGTTGGGTCAGTTGGGTTGGGTTGTGCTTAGCTGGGGGAGACCCCCCCCCCAAACATGTCTAAATAGTCTTCTTGGCCACAGCATGGACGCCCTGCAGCCCCACCCTCCCTGCTTCCCCCCTGTTCCCACTTGAGCATATTGCCTTGGGATTTCCTGGTGATTTCTTTTCCAAGCATGAGTCTACCAACCCCTCTTTGGTTGCTCCACTCCTGCCCCCTAGCCAGCTCGGCCCCTTGTGACAGGACCTCTCGGCAGCCCGTCTCCAGTGGATATTCAAGATGGAATCCAAGATGGAGTCCAATTCACCTCCCAGTTTTGGAAGGAGATCCTGGCTCTGTTAGGCTACGCCCAGGGCTTAAGCTCCACCCATCACCCCCAAACAAATGGGGCATGTGAACGAACTAACTCGGTCCTGGAGCAATACCTCTCCCTCTTTCTTCACAGCTGTGCAGTGCTCCGGGGGCCAGGTCTACCGAGAATGCGTCACCCCCTGCAGAAGAACCTGCACCGACCTCCCGGTGGAAAAATTTGGCATCTGCGAGGACCTCCACTCCACCTGCATGGCTGGATGCAACTGCCTGGAAGGCCTGGTGCTGGACCACGAAGGGCAGTGTGTCCAGCCGACCATGTGTCCTTGCCTGCACCAGGAGAAGGCTCACCCACCCGGCAGCAAGATCCAGAGGAGTTGCAACAGCTGGTAGGTGGCAAGCGGGACCGATGACCATCACGGTTTTGTAACATGTACCATTCCGGTGCTTCGGTCCGCGCGGAGACCCCTGGGAGGGGGGGCTGAGGAGGGGGAGATGATTCTTCAGAAAAGCTTTTAAGCCAGTTGTGGTAACTGGTGGGTGAAGACATCCGTGTGGGTGCAAAAGCAGAGATAGACTTCTCAGGAGCCAGAAGGAAGCTCAGTGGTTCTGCTTTATACCGGTCCGTTCTGTCTTCTGGACTTAGCATGGGGCAGTCAGTTGCTCATGTAGAAACAGAGAAACTACCATATTTTTCAGAGTATAAGACGCACCTTTTTACCCCCAAAAAGAGGGTCAAAAACTGGGTGCGTCTTATACACCGAATGGTGCATTTTGGGGGGGGGGAGTTGATGCGACCCTGCTTTAGTCGCCACCGCCGGACCGCAGGGACGCTGCTGCCACAGCCAACGCCGGAGCGCATGGCTGCTGCCGCCACCGCGCAGGGACCTTGCCGCCACAGCCGCCGGAGCGCATGGCCGCCTCCTCCGCTGGAGCGCATTGCCGCCGCCGCCGCTGGAGCGCATGGCCGCCGCCTCCGCTGGAGCGCATTGCCGCCGCTGCCGCACAGGGACGCTGCCGCCACAGCCGCTGGAGCGCATTGCTGCCGCCGCCGGAGCGCAGGGCCGCCACCGCCGCCCCCTTGCAGCCCTCACCCCCACCGCAGGACCCGACGCCGACGCAGTCGGTGGGGGGGGTTTGGGCAGTAGCGGCGGTGGTGGCTCGCTTCGGGTAGCAGCGGGGACGCCAGCTGGGACAGCGCTGGGGGCGGGGACAGCGGCGGCGGCTGGGACAGCAGCTGGGACAGCGGTGGGGGCGGGGACAGCTGTCCCCACCCCCACCACTGTCCCAGCTGCTGTCCCAGCCGCCGCCGCTGTCCCCGCCCCCAGCGCTGTCCCAGCTGGCGTCCCCGACGCTACCCGAAGCGAGCCGCCACCGCCGCTACTGCCCAAACCCCCCCCCACCGACTGAAGCCTGCTCCCGAGGCACCGCTGCTGCCGTCCGAAGAGAGCTGACAGGTGAGAACTTTTTTTTAAGGGTTTTTTTAAAGGGTTTTTTTTTAAGGTTGCCAAGTGGAGGAGGAATTCTGGGAGTTGAAGTCCACAAGTTTGAAGACCCTTGCACCCCCTTGGCAAGTTTAAGCCTTGTGGACTTCAACTCCCATTCCTGAGCTAGTATGACTGGAGGAGGAATTCTGGGAGTTGGTCCACAAGGCTTAAACTTGCCAAGGGGGTGCAAGGGTCTTCAAACTTGTGGACTTCAACTCCCAGAATTCCTCCTCCAGTCATGCTAGCTCAGGAATTGGAGTTGAAGTCCACAAGTCTTAAAGCTGTCAAGTTTGAAGACCCCTGGGTTAGGGGTTAGGGGTGCAAGGGTCTTCAAACTTGGCAAGACTTTTTACAACCATGTACACTTTTTACAAACTTCAAACTTGACAGCTTTAAGACTTGTGGACTTCAACTCCCATTCCTGAGCTAGCATGACTGGAGGTGGAATTCTGGGAGTTGAAGTCCACAAGTCTTAAAGCTGTCAAGTTTGAAGTTTGTAAAAAGTGTACATGGTTGTAAAAAGTGTACATGGTTGTAAAAAGTGTACATGGTTGTAAAAAGTGTACATGGTTGTAAAAAGTATTCTGCTACACTGGTATTTTATTAAATAATATATTACTACACCATTTGGTTCAGAATACTTTTTTCCTTGTTTTCCCCCTCTAAAATCTAGGTGTGTCTTATACTCCGGTGCGTCTTATACTCCGAAAAATACGGTACCTTCATAGCTGCCGGATTGTTGTTGTTGTTGTTGTTGTTGTTGTTGTTGTTGTTGTTGTTGTTGTTGTTGTTGTTCTTCTTCTTCTTCTTCTTCTTCTTCTTCTTCTTCTTCTTCTTCTTCTTCTTCTTCTTCTTCTTCTTCTTCTTCTTCTTCTTCTTCTTCTTCTTCTTCTTCTTCTTCTTCTTCTTCTTCTCCTTCTCCTCCTTCTCCTCCTCCTCCTCCTCCTCCTCCTCCTCCTCCTTGTCTTCCTCTTTTTCCTCTTCCATTTCCTCTTCCTCTCCTCCTCTTTATCTTCCTCTTTTTACTCTTTTCCTCCTCTTCCTCCTCCTCCCCCTCCTCCCCCTCCATTTGTCTGGGGTGATACAGTCTCCTGTCTTAGGCAGGGTATCAGGTGTGCTTCCATTCAAAATCCAGGAAAGAAAGACCCCAACTCCATAATGATAGAGAAGAGTACTTTTACTATATGAGAACTGATAGTGACAAAATGAAAGCAAGATCTGAGGCAAAAGGCGCTTAAATTGCAGATACAAATAATCCCAAATCCTTCCCCACATAACCCCCCCGGGAAAATCATCCAATCCCGGCACCCCAAGATGTCATGTGGGCACACGTCCAGGTGGAGCTTCCACATCTGGTCTGCCAAAGCCGCTGACCTTGAGCAGGCTGTAAACATGTCCATGCAGCCTGGCCCTATGTGATGAGAACTTTCCTCCCTAAACCCCTAATCAGACACACGAAGAGACATCTCCAGCGCAGCTCCCCCTCCCAAATACCTAAGCTTCCCTCCTCCCCCCGTTTCTATGGCAGCCGAAGCAAGCAGGCAGCGTGGAGGCTGACACAGGGGATTGGACTAGAAGACCTCCACAGTCCCTTCAGTTCTAGGTTTCTCTTCCTCCTCCTCCTCCATTTGACACCCCCCCCCCCAACATTTCAGCACCAGAACGGCATCGCCTCATACATCAAATCTCCCTCAGAGAAACATTTTTCACCAACAGGGCTACAGCCGTGATCCGTGCGCTGGTGTTCTTGCGTACTTGCACACAGCCACACCCCGGTGCAGCCCCATGCCGTCTGCATCGCGTGATTCGACGGAGTGACAAGAGATGTTTGATGAAATCACCCTGTGACCTGTCTTCAGTCTCTCTCACAGGATAGGTTGATTTCTTTGAATGTCTCTGCCACACGATTCCAGCTTTTCTCGCACTTGTGGATGGGAGCATTCTGGCTACCCTACGAGTAGGATAGAACTTAGAACAACCTAGAAATAAGGAGGAATTTTTCCAACAGGGAGACCAATCAACCCGTGGAACAGAAGTTGCCTTCGTGTCACGATGTGAATATTGTCAGTTGTGAGTCTATGCAGGGTGATGCACCCCTATCCTAAATATGATGGTACTTTCCAATACAAGCAGAACACGTGATATGATGTTTGTGCATGTCTACATTCCTAATCCACCATTAATCACTTCTGCCTTGGCTCTTGACCTGAACGGTCGTGTTTCTTAGCAAAGATGTAATTATTCAGGATTTATTGTTTTTGTACTGAAATAAATATTTTCTATTAGACATTTAATCTTGGTTTTAGTTCTAAATGATTGAATTCCAAGTAAAAGATCCAAATCTCGCCTCTATGAGATTTTATTCTCATCCTAACATGGTAAGCAGAGGATTCGGTTCTTGGAACCTAATCTTGACAGATTTATTGCGTCTAGTTTAGCTAGATAGATAGATAAAGTTTTTTATTGCCTCCGAAGAGAGCCAACTAATAAATCTTCCGAAATGCCTTTCCCGGAAGAAAAAGGAAAAGATATCTTTGATCCGCCGGACAAAGAAGAGGAGAAAATTCCTCCCAAAGAAAAACTCCAAGATGTTTCTACTCCGATAAGAGGAATTTCCAAGCTATCTATGCAAATTTCTCCTACGCACCCTCCCGCCGCTGGAGCCCAAGTAGACGTTTTACAAGGAAAAGATTTTATTCAAAGGTTAGTGCATGATGTAAAAAGCACATCCTTTCAACCTGGAGCAAATTCTACCCAAATGGGGGCCATTCCAAAAATCCCTCAAGATGAGAAAATTCAGTCCTACCAAAGTGAAAGTTTTTCTGAAGAAACATACCCCCATGATCTGTCAAGTACAGACAAATTTATTAATGCACACTATATAGAAACTATAGAAAGACAAATGAGAGAAATACAATATTTAAGGAGGGAGTTATTAGAAAGCAGACAGCAAAGTAAAAAACAAAATGTCTGCCAGCTCTCCCACATTCCAGAGGAAAATTATGTGCCACCATTTCCGGCTTCTTCCTCAACTTTTGAGACACGCCCAAAAATGGGTGCCACCTCAAACTTGTCAGAGCAAAAATATGTGCGTACGTCACTAGGGGCTGAACTTAGCCAACAAAGAGAATATGAACTGAGGAATTTTGAACTTCCTAAAAGTAATGTTGCACCGCCATCTAGTGGCGAAAGAACAGAAATGCTACTGCAGAATCTATGTGAGAGGTTTGATCTATTAATGAGTGCACAAGGGCATTTTCAGTCACCTGTGCCACCTGGAGGTTTCGGATCACAGTTTGTTCCACCTCCACCAATTATTCAACAACAAATTCTTCAACCTGCCCAAACAATACAGGCCCAAATTGCCCAGCCTGTTCCTGTGGCAGCACAAATTCCGCAGCAAGCCCAAGCTGCCCCACAAGCTGGACCAGCTCCAGCACCGGCTGCCCAAGCCGCACAACAACAACCCCAAGTGGGACCACAACCTGCTCCAGCGCAGGCTCCTTTACCGCCACCTCAACAACCCCAAGTGGGACCACAGGCGATTCCACAGGCCGCACCAATGCAGGCCCCATTAGCTGTAGCTCAAACTTACCAGGCACCAGTTGCCCCATTAACTGGCAACGCAAAATTAAAGCAGTTGGGACAAAATTATAAAGCCTGGGTCAGTGAAATAACAATTTTGCTTCGTCGTGAGGGCACACAAGATATGGTTTTCAACCCACCCCCTCCACCTTGGCCAGATGCCACCAGACTTTTAGATATTAAAGCATCCACAAGTTTATTGATGTCAATGGAAACAGAATTGCAGCAGACTTTTGTTCCTAATGCAACTGCCCAACAGATTTGGGCTCAATTAGAATGGTGTTTCCGCCCAATCTCCATGGAAACCACATGCTTACTTTTGTCACAATTCCATGGAATGAAACTTAAGCCTGGCGAAAGCATTGGGGCACATTTAACGAAAATGAAAGGGATGGCAAAAGACCTCGCAGAACGAGGCTATGCAATTGATAATTTTCAAATGGTCAGTATTATCATCACTTCATTGAATTACACATGGAAGGATGCCATTACACAAATTAACCATGTACCTGTTGCTCAAAGAACTGTTGACAATGTTTGTAGAATTTTAACAGAGCACAAAGCTCTTACACTAGCCACACCACATTTGCAACGCCCACTAGCAGCGGCCAGAGCTCCACCCAGACGACCCTTCGATAGGGAATACGTCCCAAGGATGCCAAGATGGCAACTTTGTGATCGTGTGGGTCATATCAGCAAAGATTGTTTTCAACGCACTCAAGTTCCTGTCCAGCACCAGTACCAATACCAGCCCAGAGGCACAGTCTACAGAAGTACGTCCCTGCCCAGAGGAACAGTCTACAGAGGCAGCAGAAGCAGAAGTGGAAGTCAATGTCGCCCAGGTCCCAGGCGCGACTCACAAGGCCCATATGCCACTCTTGCCATCACACAAGGTGTGCAACCACGTCAGCAATATGACAGACATTTGTTATGGACTTTGGACTCTGGTGCAGCAATTAGCATTACCTACCAAAAGCATCTTTTCAAAGAATTGCACGAACCAGAACCAGAATTTCGTGAACTTTATGCATTCACAGAACAACCTTGCAAGGTCGAAGGAAAAGGAACTGTTTACACTGAAGAGTTAAATACACTGGTTCTAGATGTTTATTATGTTCCTACTGCATCTTTTAATTTGCTTAGTCAAAGTCATTTAACTACTGTTTTAGATTTTCAGGTTAATCACCTAAAGAAAGCAAGTTACATTATTAAGGATGGTGATATTATTACTGACACCAATTTTGATTGGTGGAGTCTACTACTTAAGGCCAAAATCTAAGCCTCAAACTCAGGCAAGTATAGAAATCTCAATACAGAGCAATGCAGGCCCAGAGAGAGATATCCCAGAGAGAGATCCTATGATTGCTACACAGGCTCCTAAAGCCATTACACCACAAGTAAACAAACAAATTGCTAAATGCAAACCTAAGGTTCCTCATTCAAATGCTAATTTTGTTAATTCATTAACCGGAAAACCTTTACATTACAGGTGTATTCATAAATGGCATCGAAGACTGGGGCACCCAAGTTTTGAAGTTCTTAAGAAAATGCCATTTTTCACACAAGGTTTGAATTTCAAGGGGTGTAAGGTGCATCTAGATTGTGCTATTTGCAAACGGGCAAAATCAAAGGCAGCTGCCATTCCAAAACATGCTATACGTAAGTCAACACGCATTTTTGATTTGGTTCACACTGATATTGTGGGTCCTTACAGGCCAACTATTGGCGGTAAAAAGTATTTTTTAACTATTGTTGATAATCATTCTAGATATGGTTATGTCTTTCCTATGAAAGAAAAATCTGAGACCTTTCAGACCTTTAAAGACTTTGCAAAATTCATTGACTCTCGAAACATGATAACAGTTTCTAATTCAGCTAACTTTGAAGAAGACTCAGACTGGTCCAAGGTACATTCTAATGATCCTGGAGTTTATTTTCCCAGAGATGAATTTGCTGACTATAGCAAACCTGATGTTCCATCTTCACCAGCCACGGATGCTCATGCTAGCGACAACGATGGAGATGAGGACGACAAGGAAGAAGTTTGGACAACCGTTCCGAGACGTTCCAAGAGAACTACAAGAGGTATTCCTCCAAAGAAATACACACTGCACTGCACAAACAGACCATCGCCATTGATCTGTAACGTTACACTTCCACCAGAGACTTTTGCACAAATAAAATATCTTTCTGAAGATGAACAAGAAAAATGGCACACAACCATGCAAGTTGAGATGGACAGTCTGCAGAACCTTAAGGTATTTACACCTGCACCATCTCCAACAAATAAGAAAGTCATTGGCACAAGATGGGTCTACAAAATTAAACAAAAACCAGATGGTGAATCATTGTACAAGGCAAGACTTGTAGCACAAGGTTTCACACAAAGTTATCCAGAGGACTATACAAACACTTATTCACCCACAGTGCGAACTGAAAGTGTAAAAATAGCTTTAACTACAGCTACCATTCTTGGACTTGAAGTTTTCCAATTTGATGTTGAAACTGCCTATCTACATGCAGACCTAGATGAAGAAATCTACGTGAAGTGTGCCCCCGGATTCAACTTCCGTGGCCGAGAAGGGGACACGTGGATTCTCAACAAAAGTCTTTATGGTCTGAAACAGTCAGGTTTAATGTGGTATAACTGTCTCAAAGACAAACTAAATTCAATGGGCTTCATTGAGTTTTATTGCGTTTAGCCTAGTCAGATAGATAAGAATGTTTTCGCTGTTTTTGAAGTGAACAGCCCATAAATCTACTGAAATGTCTTCTCCGGAGAAAGAAATACAACTTATAGTTGATCAACCGAATCATGAGGAGGAGAAAATTCAACAAGAAATACCATATCCTCCTGTCTCATCTCCTATCCTGATTTCTCCTCCGAGACAAACTCCCATCGCATCTCTACAAACTTCACCGGCTGCATCTTTACACGTGTCTCCCACGCACTCTACACAGGCTTTGCAGCAAGAAGAAACTTTTCAAAGGTCAGTGCAAGTCAAAAGCACGCCCTTTCTACCAGGAGCAAATTCTACTCAAATGGGGGCTGTTCAAACGGGAGCTATTCCAAAGATCTCTCAGTATGAGACATTTCAGCCCCAATCACATGAAAGTTTTTATGAGGGAGCCTCCCCAAGTAACATATCAGCTTCAGAAACCTTTATTGATGCACGTTACAAAGACCTTCTTGATAATAAAGAGAAAGAAATTAAATACTTAAGGAGGCAATTATTAGAAAGCAGACGATTATATGAAAAACAAAATGTCTGCCAGCCTTCTTACATTCCAGAAGAGTATTATGGACCCTCTTTTCCGGTTTCTTCCACATTTGAGTCACTCCCAAAAATGGGCGTTACTTTCAACTTGCCAGAACAGACATATGACTATAGATCATTAGGGGCTGGATTTGATCAAAGACGTTTTGAACAGATAGACTTTCCCAAAAGTAATGTTGCAGTGCCATCTAGTGGAGAAAAAATAGAAAGAACAGAAATAATGTTCCAAACTGTGATTGAAAGGCTGGATTTACTGATGACTGGCAAACGACAACCTTTGTCACCTATGCCATCTGGAGGGTTTGGACAACAGTTTGCTCCACCTCCACCTATAGCCCAACATCAAATTCTCCAACCTGCCCAAACAATACAGGCACAAATTCCTCCGCCTGTTCCTGTGGCAGCACAAATTTCACAGCAACCCCAAGTTGGACCACCACTTGTTCCAGTGCAGGCTCCCATGCCTGCCCTAATCGTGGCCCAGCTCGTGCCAATTCCAGCACCGCCTGTTCCTTTGCAGCCGGCCCACGTTGCTGCACCAGCTGTACAACAGCCAGTTCAGGCTCCACAACCTGCCCCAGTGCAGGCTCCTTTGCCGCCTCCTCTACAACCCCAAGTGGGTCCACAGGCAATTCCTCAGGCCGCACCTGCGCAGGCCCCATTAGGCGCCCCGCCTTTACAGCCAGTTCCAGCTGCACTTCAACCTTATCAGGCACCAGTTGCCCCATTAACTGGCCACTCAAAGTTAAGGCCATCGGGACAGAATTACAAAGCCTGGGTCAGTGAAATGACTATTTTGCTTCGTTGTGAGGGCACACACGACATGGTATTTAACCCACCGCCCATCCCCTGGCCAGATGCCACCAGATTATTAGATATAAAAGCGTCAACAAGTTTATTGATGTCAATGGAGATCGAAATGCAGCAAACTTTTGCTCCAAATGCAACTGCCCAAGAAATATGGACTCAATTAGAACGTTGTTTTCGACCAGTTTCAGTTGAATCTACTAACCTGCTTTTGTCACAATTTCATGGAACTAGAATTAAACCTACTGACAGCATGGGGGCACATTTAACAAAGATGAAACGTATGAGGAAAGACCTCGCAGAACGTGGCTATCCAATGGACGATAATCAAATGGTCAGTATTATTACCAATTCCTTAAATTACACATGGAGGGAGGCCATCACACAAATCAATCAAGTACTTTTTGCCCAAAGAACTGTTGATCATGTTTGTAGATTTTTAACAGAATATGAAGATATTGCACTTGCAGCGCCTCACTTGCAGCGCCCTCTAGCTGCGACCCGAATCCCAACTAGACGACCCCCAGAAAGGGAATACACTCCAAGGTTGCTACGTTGCCAATATTGTGATCGCGTAGGTCACACTAGCAAAGATTGTCTTCAATTGCAACGCACTCAAGTTCCTGTACAGCCCAGAGGAACAGACTACAGGGACTAGTATCAGCCCAGAGGCACAGCCTACAGAAGAAGTACATCCCTGCCCAGAGGAACAGTCTTCAGAGGCAGCAGAAGCAGAAGTGGCAGTCAACGTCGCCCAGGTCCCAGGCGCGACTCATATGGCCCATATGCCACTCTTGCCATCACACAAGCTGTCCAACCCTGTCAGCAATATGATAGACACTTATTATGGACTTTGGACTCAGGTGCTTCAATTAGCATTACTTATCAAAAGCACCTCTTCAAAGAAATGCACGAACCTGAACCAGAACTTCGTGAACTTTATGCATTCACTGAACAACCTTACAGGGTCGAAGGAAAAGGGACTGTTTACATTGAAGAGTTAAATACATTGGTTCCAGATGTTTATTATGTTCCTTCTGCAGCTTTTAATTTGCTTAGTTATAGCCATTTAATTACTATTTTAGATTTTCAGGTTCATCACTTTAAGAACGCAAGTTACGTTGTTAAGAATAATGAGATTGTTGCTGACACAATTTTGATTGGTGGAGTCTTCTACTTGAGGCCAAAATCTGAGCCTCAAGATCAAGCAAGTATAAAACCTTCCATTAATGGCAATGCAGGCCCAGAGAGAGATGTCCCAGAGAGAGATCCTGTGATTGCCACACAGGCTCCTAAATGCAAACCTAAGGTTCCTAATTCAAATGTTAATTTTGTTAATTCTCTTACTGGCAAGCCTTTACATTACAGATGCATACATAAATGGCATCGAAGATTAGGCCATCCCAGCTTTGACGTCCTCAAAAAGATGCCATTGTTCGCACAAGGTTTGAATTTCAAAGGATGTAAGGTACATTTGGATTGTGCCATTTGCAAAAAGGCAAAATCAAAGGCAGCAGCTATTCCAAAACATGCCATACGTAAGTCAACATGCATTTTTGATTTGGTTCATACTGATATTGTGGGTCCTTATGGCCCAACTATTGGCGGTAAAAAGTATTTCTTAACTATTGTTGATAATCATTCTAGATATGGTTATGTCTTTCCTATGAGAGAAAAATCTGAGACCTTTCAGATCTTTAAAGACTTTGCAGTCCAGGCCTACAATCAACATGGGGTGAAGAGCCGCAGAATCCAAAGTGACCGTGGTTCTGAGTTCATGTCACAAAGTTTCCAGGATTGGATGCGCAGCAGTGGTATTATACCCCAAACATCTGCCCCTTCCACTCCAGCTCACAATGGAGTGGCAGAAAGAAGACAGGGGGTTCTCCAAACCATGATGCGCTGCCTTCTAGAAGATGCTAATCTCAAACATTCATTTTGGGGCGAAGCAGTTAAGTATGCAAACTACATTGTTAATCGCACTTGGAGTAGTGTGATTGACCAAACACCTTTCTACATGATGCATGGCTATCAGCCAGATCTTTCTAACTTACACATTTTTGGTTCATATGCAATGGTGAACGTTCCATTAGCGCTTAGAAGAAAAGGTGGCCAAATTGCTAAGAGACATGGGCATTGATGACAATTCGAAATGGGGACAATTCATTGACTCTAACAATATGATTACAGTTTCTAATTCTGCTAACTTTGAAGAAGATTCAGATTGGTCCAGGGTACATTCTAATGATCCTGGAGTTTATTTTCCCAGAGATGATTCATCTAACATTCCATCTTCACCTGCCGCGGACGCTCATGCTAGCGACAACGATGGAGATGAGGACGATGAAGAAGATTGGACAACCGTTCCAAGACGTTCCAAGAGAACTACTAAAGGTATTCCACCAAAGAAATACACACTGCATTGCACAGGCAGACCATCACCATTGATCTGTAACGTTACACTCCCACCAGAGACTTATGCACAAATTAAATATCTTTCTGAAGATCAACAAGATAAATGGCATACTGCCATGCAGATTGAGATGGACAGTCTGCAGAAACTTCAGGTATTTACACCTGCAGCACCTCCTAGAAACAAGAAAGTCATTGGCACACGATGGGTGTACAAAATCAAACAAAAACCAAATGGTGAATTATTATACAAAGCAAGACTAGTAGCACAAGGCTTTGCTCAAAGTTATCCTGAAGATTACACAAACACTTACTCACCTACTGTGCGCACTGAAAGTGTGAAAATAGCTCTAACTACAGCTACCATTCTTGGACTTGAAATTTTCCAATTTGATGTTGAAACAGCTTATCTACATGCAGACCTAGATGAAGAAATCTACGTGAAGTGCGCCCCCGGATTCAACTTCCGTGGCCGAGAAGGGGACACGTGGATTCTCAACAAAAGTCTTTATGGTCTGCAACAGTCAGGTTTAATGTGGTATAACTGTCTCAAAGACAAACTAAATTCAATGGGCTTCATTAAGTCCAAAACTGATGAATGCGTGTTCACAAAAAGGTATGAAAATGCATATGAAATTATTCTTGTTTATGTTGATGATATTGTTTACATTGGTCCTAGCAAACACATGAGTGAGATTTTTGTTTCAGGTTTGAAGAGATTCTTCACATTGAAGTCACTAGGTCACATCAATGATTATTTAGGTGTACAGATTGAAAAGACACAGAAGGGGTTTAGCCTCTCACAACAGGTCAAGATAGAACAACTGCTACACTATTGCAACATGCAAGATGCTACACCGACATACACTCCTATGCAAACAGATTTTTGTAATTTGAAAGATGAACAAAGTCCTGAGTTCAAGGATCAAACACTTTACCACTCAGTAATTGGTTCACTACTATACATTAGTGGTTGGACTAGACCAGATATAGCACTTAGTGTCAATCTGTTGTCACGACACGTAAGCAAAGCCACAGAATTCCACTGGTCATGCATTAAGAAGTTACTGAGATACCTAAAATACACTCAATACATGAAATTAAAGCTAGAACCTACACATTCTGATTTTGCTGACTTATATTGTTATGCAGATGCAGATTGGGCAAGCAATAAGGAATCAAGAAAAAGCACTTCAGGTTTCATAATGTACCTGAATGGATGTCCCGTTCATTGGAACGTGAGAAAACAGAGTTTTGTTTCTTGTTCTTCAACTGAGGCAGAATATGCGTGCATTTCTGATGCTAGTAATCAATTAATCTGGTTCTACGCTTTAGTTACAGATATCTGGACCAAACCGAAGAAGCCAATCACCATGATGGAAGATAATCAATCAGTTGTTTACATTTCAAATACACGTTTCACAGGTTCAAGGTCCAGACACATTGACATTCGTTATAAAAATGTTAGAGATTTAGTAAGACAAGGTTTCATTAAGCTAGAATATGTGCCAACAGAATATCAGATAGCTGACATCCTGAACAAGCCATTGCCAGCGGCACGACATGAATTTTTGACATATTTAATGTGTGTAGAGTGATATAAGCATATCCATCCAACAGACAAAGAAGGGGTGTCACACAGTGATTTTTATTGCCTGTTATATGTATATGCAGGGAGCAGCATCCCTATCTAATATAATGGTTTATTCCTGAGCACGTGATTGATATGTTCTTGTACGCATGTGCACATTCCTTTCTCCGATCTCTCCTTCTGTTCCTGGCTTCCATTAAAGCAAGACCTATTTTTATATCAGAGATGTAAAATAATGAGGATTTATTGTTTTGTACCGAAATAAATATTTTTACTTAGACTTTTAAACTGCGGTTTCTTTTCTAATGTCTGATGTCCGGGAAAAGATCTATTTCTCCTTTGTGAGATAAATTATCACCTCTGACAAGGGCGCACTCCCCGGCGCAACGATCCTGCGAGCAGACCCACTGACCCGTCGGCACGTGCTGTGGGAGCAAGCAACACAGGTCTGTCTGAGTGGGGAGGGGTATTCGGGGCAAGACCCCTGCCTTTCCCCCCAAGCCAAGCCAGGCTCTTACATTTACATTGGCGGAAATTCAAATGTTCAGACAACTCGTGACCCAACTAGGGAACTTCATCAGTGTTAGAAAGGAGGGGGCTTGCAGGGGGGAGGAGGAGGAGGAGGAGGAGGAGGAGGAGGAGGAGGAGGAGGAGGCGGAGGAAGACGACGACTGTGGGGTCCTCGGTGCTCTCTGAGTTGGGTGGTTTCCTTCCAGACGTTTCATGGCCTATCTAGGTAACATCATCATGTTTTGCAAGTCATTTCCTTCCAGCACTGATGATGTTCCCTAGTTGGGTCATGAAATACTGTAGCTGCAAGGAAACCGCCAAGCTCACAGTCCTCTTCCTCCCCCTCCCTTCCCCTCCTCCTCATCTCCTCCTCTCTGCCGGGGGATGCAAGACCCTTCCTCTAAATAGAGTCCCGGGACGCATTTGCAGCCACTCACGCACTCCTGTCAGCAGCGGTCTCCGGCCGCCGTGCCCGCCGCTGCGCAGCTGGCTGGACAGGAGGACACGCAATCCATGTAGCGCTGTCCCAGGCCACATGGCTTCTCTGTGGGAAGGGGGACCGCAACAGATGGATTGGATTTTGGGGGAGAGCAGGGGACCCTGACTGAATCCGAGAATGACAGAGTTGGAAGGGACCTCGGAGGACATCTAGTCCAACCCCCTGCTCGAGCAGGAAACCCTTACACAGAATCACAGAATTGGAAGGGACCTTGGAGGTCTTCTAGTCCAACCCGCTGTTCAAGCAGGACACCCTTACAGAATCCCAGGGTTGGAAGGGACCTAGCAGAGGTCATCTAGTCCAACCCCCTGCTCAAGCAGGAGATCCTTACAGAATTGGAAGGGACCTTGGAGGTCATCTAGTCCAACCCCCTGCTCAAGCAGGAGATACTTACAGAGCCGAGATGGTGCAGTGGTTAAATGCAGCACTGCAGGCTACTGCTAGTTCAGTAGTTCAGCTGTTCAAATCTCACCGGCTCAAGGTTGACTCAGCCTTCCATCCTTCCGAGGTGGGTAAAATGAGGACCCAGATTGTTGGGGGCAATATGCTGAACTCTGTAAACCGCTTAGAGAGGGCTGTAAAGCACTATGAAGCGGTATATAAGTCTAAGTGCTATTGCTATTGCTAATTGGAAGGGACCTTGGAGGTCATCTAGTCCAGCCCCCTGCTCGAGCAGGAGACCCTTACAGAATCACAGAATTGGAAGGCACCTCGGAGGTCTTCTAGTCCAACCCCCTGTTCGAGCAGGAGACCCTTACAGAATCATAGAATCACAAAGTTGGAAGGGACCTCCCTCTGTCCTCCCTCCCTCCCTCCCTTCCTTCCTTCCTTCCTTCCTTCCTTCCTTCCTTCTTTCCTTCCTTCCTGTGAGGACAATTAACCCATGAAACAGCTTGCCACCAGAAATCCTTACAATGGCATTATCTCCTTGGAGCAGGGGTGGGTTCCATTTACCTTTGCTACCGGTTCGCATCGCGACGTTTCGCGCCCGCGAGCTCGCTCTGCGTGCGCGCCCGCATCCCCTCATGCGATTTGGCTTCTGTGCATGCTCAGAAGCAGGAATGAGCCTGAAACACAGCTGAGGAGCTGATCAGCTGTGCTTTGGGCTAAGAAATAAAGGTCAGAATTCACTCGCAGGCGGGCGGGAGGGCCCTTTTTCAAGCCACGGAAGGGGAAAAATTTGCACAAAATCCCCAAAAAAGATGGCGGCGCACACGTACCATACAGTGACGTCACCAGCAGGTCGCTACCGGTTTGGGCGATCCGGTCCGAACCGGGAGGAACCCACCCCTGCCTTGGAGGTGTTTAGTTCGGGGATCTGGAGACCCTGTCGGATGCCTCCCCCCTCCCTGGCCTGCAGCCCCTTACCACAAAAATCAGCCCTTCTCCAGCTGATGAAGACCCCTCGCTGGGCGCACTCGCGGGCGTAGCTGGCGAAGGTCTCACAGGTGGTGTCGGGCCCTGCCCATCGGCCGCACAACAGGTACTTGCAGGTGTTGTAGAAACTGTGGGGGTCCACCTGCCGGGGGGTGAGGAAGGGTGCAAAGCCTCAGGAGAGGCGGGGAGGGGAGGCAGTCTGTACAGGTCATCCTCGACTTCCGACCATTCTGTTTTAGTGACCGTTCGAAGTGCTGACCGCAGTGTGAAAAAAAGAAGCATTTTTCACACGACTGTTGTGGCGTCCCCATGATCGAAATTCAGATGTTTGGCAACTGACTCATAGTTGCGACGGTCTCAGCATCCCGGGAAGGGAGGGGGGGTTACCCAATTGCCCTTTTGGTGACTGTGTGACGAACCTAACAACTGCAGGGATTAAAATGGGACAAAAGTCACTTCCCAAATGTTTCGCTTAGCGACAGAAATGTGGGGCTCCCTTGGGCTCGGAAGTGGAGGACTGCCTCGCAACCGTCGTGGCCGGGGGAAACACCTGAGCGGTGTGTGGGTGTGGGTGTGGGTGTCTTTGTGCACAAGTGACTCCTCACCTGCATGTGACACTGGCTGAAAGGACTAGAGAGGAACTTTTGGCAAGTAGCCTCAGCAGCCTCCTGAACATCGCCGTCCTGCACAGCGTCGCACCGGTGCGGTTCCTCCGCGGCGTCTCTGCACGGACTCTGCAGCAAGCAAAGGAAGAATGTAATTGATTACCGTATTTTTCGGAGTATAAAACGCACCTTTTTACCCCCCAAAAGAGGGTGAAAACTTGGGTTCATCTTATACACTGAATGTAGCCCCACCCAGCCACCCCCACCCTTTGGCCTCTGCCTCCCAGCAAGTTACCTCCTTGCAGCAAAGAGAACAGAGCCTGTTAAGCCAAGCAACTGATTATCAGCTTCCCGACCCTCAGCTGAGTGAGGCTGTAGGCCCGCTGGCCATGTGCTAAACTGAAAGTGAAACTAAAGCTGCAAGGAGGAAAATTGCTGGGAGGGAGAGACAGAGGCAGAATTTTATTTTCTTGTGCTAATCAGACTGCTGAAACTGGATGCAAGGAGGTAAGTCAATAACTATAGATGTCTGTAGAATGTTCAAATTATTAGACTTATTTTTAAAAGACTGCTTTATTATTGTTCTAAACAACTTAACAAAATGAAGAAGCTTTTTAAAATAAATGCTTGCTCTGAAGAGGCCCAGTGCTTTTGTATCTTCTTTTAAATAGCAGAGAATAATGTATACTTCCAGAAAGCCACATCAATTTTAACAGCATCTGTACAAGTATAATCTGAAATGTAACAGTGTCCTGTTTTAGTTTTAAGATAAGGCAGCTGAGTTAAACCCTGACTTAATCATGTTTGGAGTAGATCTACCGTATTTTTTGGAGTATAAGATGCACCTTTTTACCCCCCAAAAGAGGGGTACACTGAATGCAGCCCCAGCCACCCAGCCACCCCCACCCTTTGGCCTCTGTCTTCCAGCAATTAACCTGCTTGCAGCAAAGAGGAAAGAGCCTGTAAAGCCAAGGAAGTCAGTAGCAGCTTCCCGACCTACAGCTGATTTGCCACGTGGGGAAATGAAAGTGAAACTAGCTGCAAAGAGGCAAATAGCTGAGAGAGACACACAGATTTTTATTTTATGCTGGATGCAAGGGGGTAAGTGAATAAGTATAAATGTCTGTAGAATGTTCAAATTATTAGACTTATTTTTTAAAGACTGCTTTATTATTGTTCTAGCCAGGGGTCTCCAACCTTGGCAATTTTAAGACTTGTGGACTTCAACTCCCAGAATTCCACAGTCAGCTTTGTTAGCTTTGCTGGCTGTGGAATTCTGGGAGTTGAAGTCCACAAGTCTTAAAGTTGCCAAGGTTGGAGACCTATAGACAACTTAACAAAATAAAGAAGCTTTTTAAAATAAATGCTTGCTCTGAAGAGGTCCAGTGCTATTGTATCTTCTTTTAAATAATAGAGAATAATGTATACTTCCAGAATTTTTAATTAATTTTAACAGCTCTGTACAAGTATAGTCTGAAATGTAACAGTGTCCTGTTTAGTATTAGAGTTAAATCCTGACTTACCTTGGAGTAGATCTATTTAAATAATTGGGAGGAGTTAGTGTGACTACATTTAAGAAAACTTTCTAGCATAATGTACATTTCTCCAATTCTTTGCTATTTCTATAGGTCAGGCACACATGCACAGAAATACACAGCAAACAGTGTATATCATCTTTGCTGTTTGCTGTTTGGCAAATTGCTTGGAGGCAGAGGCCTTTTTTCCTTGTTTTCCTCCCCCAAAACTAAGGTGCGTCTTATACTCCAGTGCGTCTTATACTCCGAAAAATACGGGTATATAAATAATTGGGAGGAGTTAGTGTGACTACATTTAAGAAAACTTTCTGGCATTAATATACTGCCATAATGTATATTTCTCCAATTCTTTGCTATTTCTATGGGTCAGGCACACATGCACAGAAATACACAGCAAACAGTGTATATCATCTGTACTGTTGGCTGTTTGCTGTTTGCTGGGAGGCAAATTGCTGGGAGGCAGAGGCAGATTTTTTCCCCCTTGTTTCCCCCTTGTTTCCATTATTCTGTTATTCTTTTGTTCTGTTATTCTGCTACTCTGTAATTCTGCTATTGTGCTATTGTGCTATTTTGCTATTTTGTAATTCTACTATTCTGCTATTGTGCAAAATAGCACAATAGCACAATAGCAGAATTACAGAGTAGCAGAATAACAGAATAATGGAACAAAAGAATAACAGAATAATGGAATAGCGGAATAACAGACTAGCAGAATAACAGAATAGCAGAATAACGGAATAATGGAATAGCAGAATAACAGAATTGCAGAATTACTGAATAGCAGAATAACAGAATAATGGAATTGTGGAATAACAGAATAGCAGAATAGTAGAATTACAAAATAGCAGAATAGCAGAATTACAGAGTAGCAGAATAACAGAATAATGGAACAAAAGAATAACAGAATAATGGAATAGCGGAATAACAGACTAGCAGAATAACAGAATAGCAGAATAACAGAATAATGGAACAAAAGAATAATAGAATAGCAGAATAATAGAATAACAGAATAGCGGGAAAATGGAATAATGGAATTGCAGAATAACAGAATAACAGAATAGCGAATAACGGAATAGCAGAATAACAGAATAATGGAATAGCGGAATAGCAGAATTGCAGAATTACTGAATAGCACAATAGCAGAATAACAGAGTAACAGAATAACAGAATAATGGAATTGTGGACTAACAGAATAACAGAATTGCAGAGGGAGGGAGGGAGGGAGGGAGGAGATGGATGGGGAAGGGAGGAAGGGAGGGAGGGAGGGGATGGATGGGGAAGGAAGGGAGGGAGGGAGGGATTAGATGGATGGGGAAGGAAGGAACAAAGGAAGAAAAGCAGGGAGGGAGGGAGGGAGGAAATAAGAAAGAGAGAGAATGGGAGCGAGTGAAGGAAGGGAGGAAGGAAGGAAGGAAGGAAAAGAGAAGGAAGGGAGGGAGGGAGGAGATGGATGGGGAAGGGAGGAAGGGAGGAAGAAATGGATGGGGAAGGAAGGGAGGGAGGGAGGGAGGAAGAAATGGATGGGGAAGGAAGGGAGGGAGGGAGGGAGGGAGGAGATGGATGGGGAAGGAAGGAACAAAGGAAGAAAAGCAGGGAGAGAGGGAGGAAATAAGAAAGCGAGAGAATGGGAGCGAGTGAAGGGAGGGAGGAAGGAAGGAAGGAAGGAAAAGAGAAGGGAGGGAGGGAGGGAGGGAGGGAGGGAGGAGATGGATGGGGAAGGAAGGAACAAAGGAAGAAAAGCAGCGAGGGAGGAAGGGAGGAATAAGAAAGAGAGAGAATGGGAGCGAGGGAAGGAAGGAAGGAAGGAAGGAAGGAAGGAAGGGGATGGATGAGGGAAGGAGGAAAGGAGGGAGGAAGAAAGGGATGGGGAAGGAAGGAAGGAAGGGGCAATAGGAGGAAGCCTATTTCTCAACCCCTCCTACAACGGTGGTGAGTGTTTAAAAACGGTCCTTTTTTCAACGCTGCTGTAACTTTGAACAGTCACTAAGTGAGCTGTTGTAAGTCAAGCAACCCCTGCAAGTTACGCTGACCCGATCCACATATCAAAGGTTAAGGTCTGCGAGCCCAAAAGCAAGTCCATTCCATTCGGTCTCCCAGTGGAACGGCCTAAACAACACCCCCACACACACACACGTATAAAATCCTTCAAGCTGCCCCCCCACATCAAAGTCTACCGCGGTACCCCACTTTTTTCGGCAACCGCCCCCCCCCCCAAATTATTTTCCTTCACAGAATACGGAATTTCTCCTTTCCTCGCAGCCGTCAGGATCTCATTTTGATTTATTCTTGGGAGACCACCCCGCCCCACCCTGGCTCAAGTCGGAGACACCCCACCCCCATTCTTCCCCTGAGAGCTTGTGGACCCCACAAAAATAGGGGGAGTCCAGTTAGGAGGGTTGAAAGCTTGCATCCCGAGGGCAAAAGGTGAAACCGTAACATAGGATCTCTCCCAGTGGGAACTGAATTTGCCACACAGCAACCCCTTTGTCCCCGGGGGAGGGTCTCCTCTCCCCCCCTTTCCCGGGTCTGCAGACGGACCTGGGCTAAGCTTCCCTTCCTGGACCCAGCATATCCCTTCGAAGAATTTGGAGTCTCCACGGGGTGTTTCGAACTCGGCGTACTGTGGAAGGCAGATCAAAAGATTTGTTACGCCTCGCATGGATGGTCTGAGAACCGGAGCTGGGAAGGTCCCTCGTGAGCAGCTTGCAATCTGATAGTAGATAGATAGATAGATAGATAGATAGATAGATAGATAGATAGATAGATAGATAGATAGATAGATAGATAGATAGATAGATAGATAGATAGATAGATAGATAGATAGATAGATAGAATAGGCAATGATAGAGAGAGAGAGATAAGAGATAGACAGACAGACAGACAGAGAAGAGCGAGAGAGAAAGAGAGAGAGAGAGAGACAGACAGACAGATAATGATAGATAAATAGATAGATAAAATAGACAGACAATGAGAGAGAGAGAGAGAGAGAGAGAGATAAGAGATAGACAGGCAGACAGACAGAGAAGGAGAGAGAGAGAGAGAAAGATATAGACAGACAGATAATGATAGATAAATAGATAGATAAAATAGACAGACAATGAGAGAGAGAGAGAGAGAGATAGGAGGTAGACAGAGGAGAGAGAGAGAGAAAGAGAGAAAGATATAGATAGACAGACAGACAATGATAGATAGAGAGAGAGAGGGAGAGGGAGAGGGAGAGAGAGAGATAGATAATGATAGAGAGAGAGAGATAAGAGACAGACAGGCAGACAGACAGAGAAGGAGAGACAGAGAGACAGAGAGAAAGAGAGAAAGATATAGATAGAGATAATATAGATAAATAGATAAATAAATAAATATAATAGACAATGATAGAGAGAGAGAGAAGAGATAGACAGACAAACAAAGAAGAGAGAGAGAGAAAGAGAAAGATATAGACAGACAGATAATAATAGATAAATAGATAGATAAAATAGACAATGATAGAGAGAGAGATAAGAGACAGACAGACAGACAGAGGAGAGAGACACAGAGAGAGAGAGAGAGAGAGAGAGAGAGAAAGAAAGATATAGACAGACAGACAGACAGTCAGACAGAGAGATGATACAGACAGACATAAATTAGATAGATAGATAGATAGATAGATAGATAGATAGATAGATAGATAGATAGATAGATAGATAGATAGATAGATAGGATAGAAATAAATAGAAAAAGAAAAAGAAGGCGTGGCCAGCGGCGCGGCGGTACGGAGCTTTCCCCGTGTCCTGTGGGAAAGCCCCGAATCTGCGCCGCCCGGGGATGGACCGGGTCAGAACCACCCAGGTGGGGTGGGGAAGAAGAGGAGCGCCTGTCGGCGGATTGGGGGGGGCTGCAAACCCCCCAGGGAGCCAGCTTTGTCTCCTCAACGGGCGGCGTACAAAGACGTCTATCCAAAATGCCGTCCTTTAGCTGCGGCGGTTCACTTCTGCAAGGATTTGAAACGGCGATTGGAGTCATCTGGGAAGGAAAGCTTTTTGAAATATGTGCTGGAGAAGTTGAAGAAGACGGAGGCTGGTGAGTCACACTGCCCAAAGAAAATTTTAAAAGAAACGTTCTAATTTAAAGGGGGAAAAAAAGTGACCGGAAATCAGGAAGCGGCTGTTAATATGTGGATACAATGGTGAAACAAAATTAAAAGGACCTGTAACTAAAGCCCAACTATTAAAGATTTAGAACTGTGTTTTAAAGACTGGACAATGATGAAAGAAATTTGGAAAGCAAATTTGGAAGGAATAATTGGAAAATTAGAACTGATTGAAAACGGAAAACTTTAATAGGAAAGAGAAAAGAAATTTGATTGGAGCGTGCCATCTGGTGGTTGGAAAAATTGTCGTTGTGGAAATACTTTTATGGTGTTTGGACAGCAGCGGCCTTGAACAAAGAACAGCTGTGGACTTTGAATAGAGCAGCTGTTATTGTATAAAAGATAACATTGGATTGAGATGGAGAAGGGGAAAAACTGGACTGAAACTCTCAACAACAAATAAAGGAGTGGAAAGACTGTTTGGACTATTTGGATAAGAAGGAATGTGAATAAAGATTGATAAAAAAGGAACAGAAGGACCTGGCTTTTTGACTGTGGATTATATCTTTGTTAGCAGCTGGATGGCCTGTAAAATTAAAATTTGTAATCCTGAAACAGTTTGACTTTGTTGAATATTAAAGATGGAGAAAATTGACTATAAAGAACTGGCTGAGTTTATGAAGGAGCTTTTTGAAGATTTTAGAAGAACTGTATTTGGAGCTTTTGAGACAGGAAAAAATGAAGTACAAATGGAAAAAAAACTGGATATGAGAATAGAAGAAGAAGAGAAGAGCGAAGAAGATATTATAAATGATGATGAAAAGGGAAATAATACTGAAAATGCAATGTTGACTAATGATTATGATAAAGATAAATATTCCACTGGGTTAAACAGTGAAAATAGAAATAAAGATAATAGTTACAATGATAATAGAGATGATGATATTAAGAATAATTATGTTCAGATTGATGACAAGGATTTTGAGATACATAAAATGGAAAAAAGAATGGAGAAAAGCAGATATATGCAGAAAGTAAATTTAAGAGAGAAGAAAAGAGCGTGGGGAAAGAGAACTTACTGGTATAAAATTAAAAGACAGAGGGAAGAGAATTTAATTTGATGGGGGTGGAGGAAATATATATATATAAATGAATTAGTCGAAAAATTAAAAGGGAATGGATGAAGATATTGAAATATTATGGTAATGTTTTTTTCTCTCTCTTTTTCTTCTTATTTGAGTTACTGTTCTATTAAGAGCTGAATCTTTTTTTTCTTGTCCTTTTATATGTGGAAGAAATACAAATATAAAAACGAATTAGTTGAGAAACTAAAAGGGAATGAATGAAGACATTGAAATATTGTGGAAATGTTTTTTTTTTCCTTTCTCTTCTTATTCAGAGTTATCATTTTATTAAGAGTTGAATTTTTTTCTGTCCTTTTAAATACAGATTAATATTATTCAATGAATTAGAAGACTTGATATTTTAGATAAAATAATGTTAACCAATATGGGAAGTATGAATGACAAATATGAATACTAGAATTTAAAAGATATATTTTGATTGTGTACTCTTTTTTTTCTTTTTACATATGAACTTGTCTAAATGAAAAACTTTAAAAGGGAAAATGTACTATGTTAAGAGTGGAATACTTAATTCAATAATTTAGAAAGATTTTTGATGATTAGTAATTGAAAAAGCATATTATGACATTGTATTATCTTGCTTTTCTTTTTTTTTAAATGAGATATGTATAAAGGGAAAATTTAAAAATCATATATTCTAAGTGTTAAATGTTTAATTTTGAGGGTAAAATTAAAGAAGAATGTTTTTGATTAATATAAGAAATTGGATTGTATAAATTGGGCATTTAGTTTGTGATAAAATAGACAGGAAAAAAAAACATAAACAATGAATAAAGAGACAAAAAAGTGGAGGAAGCAAATTGGGCCTAAAATTAAGAAGCAGGAGAATAACAACTAATGTGGGAATTAATGAATAGCGGAGAAACTTAGGAATAGAATTGGAAAAATAATTGGTGAATATCCCAGATGACTAAACTAGATTTTCTTTCTTTTTCTTTTTCTTTTTTTTTTTTGTGGAGGTAAGATGAAGCTAGAAGCATATACCTAAAAACAAAGTACTATACAAATATAACAACAATAATAATAAAAATTCTTAGAAGGGAATGAAGAGCTCAAATGTGCCGATGCCTGGATGACGTTAGGACCTGGATGGGGAGAAACAGACTCAAACTCAACCCCGACAAGACTGAGTGGCTCTGGATATTGCCTCCTAAGGACTATGACAACTGTCCCTCCTTGGTTCTTGAGGGAGGAAAATTAACTCCCTCAGAACAGGTTCGCAATTTGGGAGTCCTCCTAGATCCACAGCTAAAATTAGATCAACATCTTACAGCTGTGGCTAGGGGGGCTTTTGCACAGGTTCGCCTGGTGCACCAATTGCGACCATACTTGGAGAAGGAAGCTCTGCTCACGGTCACTCATGCCCTTGTCACCTCTCGATTGGACTACTGCAATGCGCTCTACATGGGGCTACCCTTGAAGAGTATTGTTGTGACCCAGCACCGCAACCCCCAGAAACACACACACACAATCGTTGGGAGGCAAACAAAAAGGTTCCTTTTACTAATAAAGTTCCTTAGCAAAACTCAGAGGTTTTAGAAGTCCAAAACAACACAAACGGAAAGTCTCAAGGAATAAGGTTCTTTGGGTTACTTGAGGGTTAATTAGCACACAGACAAAAGTTCAAAGCAAGACTCATTAATTCTTCTCTTATCTGAACAACTTGGCTGGCTTCCCGGAATAAAGCTGGCAGAAGCTGGTGTCTTCGATAAGATTCCCAAACAAACGTAGAACTGAAACTCTGGATATGCCGTGGTCATTGATTCGTTGTTCTCAGCAGTGAGCACTAATTGCCCCGGCCTAATATAGGCACTGAAGGGCGTGGCCCAATTAGCCCTCACTGCTTCCTCCGATTGGACCGATGCTTACTCAGCCAATCCTGTCTTCTGGCTGCTCTGCGAGCTCTGGCATCCAGCATGGGTTCTTCATCTCCTGATGAAGCACTCTGCTGCGCAGGTGCAGAAGGTCCTGGGAGATCGTCCTGCTCTGGCACCGAGTCCTCATCACCAGCCGTCTCTGGTGCCAGGCACATGGGCTGGTACTGCTGCACCATGAGCGGCTCCACGTCCTCCGGATCCTCCAGACTCGGCGCCGGACGCGGCCAAGGCACAACACTATCCCTCACCGCAGGGCCCTTCCCCCGGGTCTGTCGGTCCGGATGCGGCCGGGACGGGAATTGAGCGTGGAAGGCCCGGACCAGATCCGGAGCATGAACGGCGGTCGCATCCTCCCATGTGAAGTCTTCAGGGCCGTACCCCTGCCACTCAATGAGGTACTGGAACCGGCCCTTCATCCAGCGGGAATCCCGAATACTGGCAACTTCGTATTCGGGTGGGTCAGCGGGAGTGCGGATCACCGGCTGAGGCGGAGCGGGAGGGCGGAGCGGACAGGCAGGACGTTCGGGAACAAGGAGGGACCGATGGAAGACGGGATGGATCCTGAGAGAGCGAGGCAACGTCAACCGGTAGGCCACGGGGTTAATGACCGCTTCCACCGGGAACGGACTCAGGAATCGGTGGTCAAGCTTGCGAGCCGGTTGGTCGGAGGGGAGATGCTTCGTGGACAGCCAGACGCGATCCCCGACCGCCAGAGGTGGAGTTGCTCGCCGGGAGCGGTCAGCGACCCTCTTGTAATCGTCCTTGGCTTTATTCAACGAGCGTTTGACCAGTTGGTGAACGGCCTGGAGCTCGGACAGGAATTCCTCCGCCACAGGAACAGGAGAGTCTAGGAGCATGAGCGGAAAGAAACGGGGATGGTAACCAAAGTTGGCGAGGAATGGAGAGGCGTGCGTGGAGGTGTGCTGAGAGTTGTTAAAAGCAAACTCGGCCACGGCAAGGTATTCCGCCCAGTTGTCCTGCTGCTGGTTGACAAAACAGCGCAGGTACTGTTCAAGGATGCCGATGACTTTTTCAGTGCCCCCATCAGTCTCTGGATGATGCGCTGACGAGAGGCAGACTTGGACCTCCAGGGCCGCCATCAGACCTTTCCAGAACTGGGCCGTGAACTGGGCTCCCCGATCCGACACGACCCAATCCGGCAGACCATGCAGGCGGAAAACATGCTGGATAAACATGCGGGCCGTGGCACGAGCTGTCGGCAACCCTCGACAGGGGATGAAATGTGCCATTTTGGTCAGCATATCGACCACTACGAACACGGTCGTGAAGCCGGCGGACGGGGGCAAGTCCGTCAGGAAGTCCATAGAGACGGCCCCCCAGGGTCTCTCGGGCGTCAGCAAGGGCTGCAACAGGCCCGGCGGCGCTCCAGGGGCGTACTTGGCCTGGCGACAGTGAACACAAGACGTCACATAGGCCTGGACGTCATCACGGAGTCGGGGCCACCAAAAAGTCCGAGCCACCAGGTTCAGAGTCTTGAAAAGGCCGAAGTGGCCAGCCGCAGGGCTGTCGTGGCACTGCTGCAGGATGAGGCCACGGAGCGGACCGGCGGGAACGTAGAGCAGGTCCCGGAAACGGAGGAGGTCGTCCGCAAACGTCCAAGGGGACTCAGGCCCTATCTCCTGCCTCCGTTGTGCCGCGTAAACGTCGTGTCGCTGCGCCTCCCGGATCTGTCCTCGGAGGTCCACGGGATCCTGGGTAGCTGCAAAGGACTCGACGGGCAGGACCGTCCGGGGCGGCAGCGGGTCCTGGGCTTGGGCGTATTCCGGCTTGCGGGACAGCGCGTCCGCCTGCTGATTCCGGCCGCTCGGGATGTACGTAATGCGAAAATTGAAGCGGGAGAAAAAAAACGACCAGCGTATCTGGCGCTGGTTGAGCTTCCTGGCCGTCTGCAAGAACTCCAGGTTCTTGTGGTCTGTGCGCACCTCCACTTGATGACGAGCCCCCTCGAGGTGGTGCCGCCAGGTCTCGAAAGCCGCCTTGATGGCCAGCAACTCCTTCTCCCAGATAGTATAATTGCGCTCCGACGAGGTTAATTTCCGGGAATAATAAGCGCAAGGGAAGAGATGGCCGCCATCTTCCCGGGTCTGTAGCAAGACGGCGCCCACGGCAATGTCGGACGCATCCGCCTCCACAACGAAAGGGCGGTGAGGGTCTGGGTGCTTGAGGATCGGCTCCTGCATGAAGGCATCCGTGAGGATCTTGAACGCCTCTTGTTCGGAATCGCCCCACCGGAAAGGGACTTGTTTCTGCAGGAGTCGAGTGAGAGGCGCGGTCAGAGTGGCGAACCCCGGGATGAAGGTCCTATAATAATTTGCGAACCCCAGGAGTCGCTGAACGTCCTTCACCCGGCGCGGGGGTTGCCAGGTTTTCAGGGCCTCGACCTTGCCACGGTCCATGGCGATGCCTTCTGGCGAAATCCGATGGCCCAGGAAATCCACAGTCGTCTGAAAAAACTGGCATTTCTCTAATTTCGCGTATAGCTGGTGGTCTCTCAACCGCTGCAGGACTTGACGGATATGTTGGATGTGGCTGCTCCGGGACGTGGAATAAATCATAATATCGTCCAGGTACACGACAACGAACTGGTCCAGCAAATCTCTAAAGATGTCGTTCATGAAATGCTGGAACACAGCCGGAGCGTTGGTCAAGCCGAACGGCATGACCGTATACTCAAAATGACCGTAGCGGGTCCCGAACGCCGTCTTCCACTCGTCCCCCTCACGAACACGCACCAAATTGTAAGCGCCACGTAAGTCCAATTTGGTGAAGATGGTCGCCGAGCGGAGGCGTTCCATCATGAGGGGCATGATGAGGGGCAACGGGTACCGGTTACGCACTGTGATGGCGTTCAACTTGCGATAATCGCAGCACAGGCGCAAGTCCCCGGTTTTCTTCTTGACGAAGAGGACGGGGGCAGACAAGGGCGACGAGGAGGGTCGGATGAAACCCCTGGCCAGGTTTTTATCGATAAAGTCCCGCAGTGCGGCCAGTTCGGGTTCTGACATGGAGTAGAGGCGGCCCACAGGGAGCGGAGCGTTGGGAATCAGGTCCACAGGGCAATCGTAGGGCCGGTGCGGGGGCAACTGGTCCGCCTCCTTTTCGCTAAACACATCTGCGAAGTCTGCAAACTCAGCTGGGAGTGAAATGTCCGGAGGGTCAGGTACCGCGCCCGCGCAAACCTGGCGCGTATGGTCCACACACTGGAGACTCGGGAAGGCAATGAAGTTCTGGGACCATACAACCTGAGGGTTGTGGGTGCGCAGCCACGCCAGTCCGAGAACCAAAGGGAAATGGAGTCCCGACGTCACATAAAACTGGATGGCCTCCTCGTGCCGTCCAATGCAAAGGCGCACTGGCTGCGTGATGGTCTTAATCGGACCGGACAGCAACACCCGGCCATCGATTGTTTCCACCCTCATCGGCGGGTCCACGGGGCACAGGGGAACGGCAAGATGCTGGGCGAACGCCTCGTCAATGAAATTGGTGGTTGCCCCGGAGTCCACCAAAGCGTGTGCGGAGATGCCGCGGTCCCGGTGGTCAATAAAGACCTTGGTGTCCAAGAGCAGATGCCGCGGAGGACTGGGATCCACGTCAGCTGAGCCGGAGTCCTTCGGTGTGCATGCCCGACCCAGCGTCTCTGCTAGGCCGGGCGCTGGCCGTTTCCCGACGGCGATGGCTGGGACGATGGAGCAGGACCAGAAGCGGTGGGCCCCCGACCCTTCCTAGGGCACGAGCGAGCGAAATGGCCCGGGTCGCCGCAATACAAACACAACCCCCCTGCCCTGCGTCTGTCCTTTTCCGCGCCGGTCAAGCGGGGCCGAACAGCGCCAAGGTCCATAGGCTCGTCACAGGGAGCCGGGGCCGACGGAAGTCCACGGGGAACAGGAGGTGCCTGAGCAGCTCGACGTGGAGCCGGAACAGCGGGGACGTCAGGTGGCGCGAGAGGCGCCGGAGCAGCACGGCGTGCGTTCCTCGCTTGCAACCGGGCATCAATTTTCAAGCAGAGCCGCACCAGTTCTTGGGTGGTTGCAGGAATGTCCACGCGTGCCAGCTCGTCCTGGATGCTGTCTGCCAAGCCCTCCTGGAAGGCATCCAACAACGCAGCCTCATTCCAGGCCGAGTCTTGGCTGAGGAGACGGAACTCACTGATGTACTCCCTGAGTGGTCTCCGGCCTTGCCTCAGCTGCCTTAATTGCCTGCACGCTGTCTGGGCCTTAATGGGGTCAGCGAACATCTCCTCCAAATGAGTGCAGAAACGCCCAAAGTCCTGGAGGAGGGGACTGTTCTGGACCAGTAGAGGGGTGGCCCAACGTGCTGCATTTCCAGACAGCAGGCTAATTACAAACCCCACCTTGTCCCGGTCGTGGGGGAAATCCTCTGGCCTCAGAGACATGAACAGCTGGCACTGGCCCAGGAACGCCGGGAACATAGCCTCGTCACCATGGAACTTATCCGGCATGGCTATCGGGCAGCGTGTCCGTTGGGCTGGGGCCAACGCAGGAGCAGCTGCCAACTGATTTTGCTGCATTGTTAACTGAGCGTTCATGATTGCCAGCTGCTGCCGAAGTTGAGCATTCTCGTCCTGAAGCTGCTCCATGATGCAATCTGGGCTTGTGTGTGGTCAGTTTGGGCTGAGAACAAACTGTTGTGACCCAGCACCGCAACCCCCAGAAACACACACACACAATCGTTGGGAGGCAAACAAAAAGGTTCCTTTTACTAATAAAGTTCCTTAGCAAAACTCAGAGGTTTTAGAAGTCCAAAACAACACAAACGGAAAGTCTCAAGGAATAAGGTTCTTTGGGTTACTTGAGGGTTAATTAGCACACAGACAAAAGTTCAAAGCAAGACTCATTAATTCTTCTCTTATCTGAACAACTTGGCTGGCTTCCCGGAATAAAGCTGGCAGAAGCTGGTGTCTTCGATAAGATTCCCAAACAAACGTAGAACTGAAACTCTGGATATGCCGTGGTCATTGATTCGTTGTTCTCAGCAGTGAGCACTAATTGCCCCGGCCTAATATAGGCACTGAAGGGCGTGGCCCAATTAGCCCTCACTGCTTCCTCCGATTGGACCGATGCTTACTCAGCCAATCCTGTCTTCTGGCTGCTCTGCGAGCTCTGGCATCCAGCATGGGTTCTTCATCTCCTGATGAAGCACTCTGCTGCGCAGGTGCAGAAGGTCCTGGGAGATCGTCCTGCTCTGGCACCGAGTCCTCATCACCAGCCGTCTCTGGTGCCAGGCACATGGGCTGGTACTGCTGCACCATGAGCGGCTCCACGTCCTCCGGATCCTCCAGACTCGGCGCCGGACGCGGCCAAGGCACAACAAGTATTTGGAGACTCCAGCTGGTGCAAAATGCGGCTGCGCATGCTGTGGTGGGTGTGTCAAGATACACCCACATAACACCCATACTCCGCCAGCTGCATTGGCTGCCCATTGGTCTCCGGGTACAATTCAAGGTGTTGATCATCATCTTTAAAGCCCTACATGGCTTAGGACCAGGTTACCTTCGGGACCGCATTCTGCCTCATACTTCCCTTCGACTGGTTAGGGCCCACAGAGTGGGTCTCCTCCAGGTCCCGTCAGCCAAACAATGCCGGCTGCCGGGCCCTAGGGGGAGGGCCTTCTCTGTGGGGGGCCCCGTGCTCTGGAACCAACTTCCCCCAGAGATCCGAATTATCCCCACCCTGCTGGCCTTCCGGAAAGCCATCAAGACATGGCTCTTCCTGCAGGCAGGGGTTTGAGACTAGTTTTTATCCGAGATCTCCCCCAGTATGTATGTTGTTGAACATCTTTTAGCTTTTTTAATGTTTAAAAATTGTTTTTAAATGAATGTTTATTGTTTAGTGTTCTTTTAAAATGTTGTACGCCGCCCTGAGTCCTTAGGGAGTAGGGCAGCATAGAAGAACCTAATAATAAATAAATAAATAATAATAAATTTGAGATTGTATCATCAGTCTGTTAAACATAAGAAGATAAAAGAGTACTCAGGGGAAGGTTAAGAGGGTGTAAGAGGAAGTAGATGGGGAGGAAGAGAAGGAGTAGAGAGAGTAGAGGAGGAGTGAAGGAGTAAGAAAGTAGGAGGAGAGGATGGAGGTAGAGAGGGGGAGTGCAATGGAAAGAAAAGTAGAATAGACTGATGATTGATGATATAAGCGTATGTATAAGATGTTGATTTTTGAATGATGGAATATAAATGTAAAATTGTGTATTTTATTGTAATAATTGAAGGTATATGTTCATTGAAATGTAAAAGTGGTGGAGGAAAAAATAAAAAAATGGGAAAAAAAGAAATAAATAGAAATAGAGATAGATAGACAGACAGAGAAGGAGAGAGAGAGAGAGAGAGAGAGAGAGAGAGAGAGAGGCAGATAGATTTTGATAGATAGAGACAGACAGACAGAGAGAAAGAGAGAGAGACAGACAGAGCAACAGACAGAAAGGGATAGAAAGAGAGAGAGAGAGAGAGAGGGAGAGGGAGAGAGAAAGATGTAGAGAGAAAGAGAGACAGAGACACAGAGAGAGGGTTTTTTTTTCCTGGTATGGGGTCTCCTGCCTGAGCAGGGGGTTGAACTAGATCAGGGGTGTCAAACTCAAGGCCCGGGGGCCAGATCTAGCCTGCAGGGTGCCATCTGCCCCACAGGGCCACCCTGGTCACAGTGAAGGCCGGACCCGCAGTGCCTCTGCCAGCAAAAACGGAGCTTGGGAGGGCTACATGCCGCCCTCCCAAGCTTCGTTTTCGCTGGGAGAGTTGCAGGAGACCGTCGCAGCCGAAAAGGGAGTACGGGAGCCCGTTTTCTCTGGCAGAGCTCTCGGGCCGCCACAGGCACCCCCCCAACATGAGTGATGTCGAGCTGGCCATGCCCACTCTGCCCCCTCACCCACAAGGTCAAACACAACCCTGAGGCGGCCCTCAATGAAATCGAGTTTGACATCCCTGAACCAGAGGTGGGATTCAGCAGGTTCTGACCAGTTCTGGAGAACTGGTAGCGGAAATTTTGAGTAGTTCGGAGAACCGTTAGCGGAAATTTTGAGTAGTTCGGAGAACCGGTAGCGGAAATTTTGAGTAGTTCGGAGAACCAGTAGCAGAAACTTTGAGTAGTTCGTAGAACCGGCAGCAGAAATTTTGAGTAGTTCGGAGAAACGATAGCGGAATTTTTTTTTTATTCAAAAAGTTTTATTAGTACAAAATTACATAGATAATAGCTAAATATTGAATATAAAGTACAAACATTTTTTTTATCCCCCCTAGCCCACCCCCTTCCCTCCCCCCCCTCCCCCCCGGACTTCCTAGAGAGAATACAGGGCATAATATCAATTAAATAAATTTAAATTAAGTTAATAAAAAAGAACATTATTTTTTGAAAGCTTCAACTCCAAATTGTACACTAATAATATATCGTCTATATATAAAATAGAGATACAAAAAAAGAAAAAATCTCTTTAACAATACAAGAAAAGCATAACTAAGATAAAATAGAGAAAAAAGATAAAGATAAACAAACAAAGAAAGAGAAAAAAAAACTTCCTTCCTCCTCCCTTCAGTCCTCTACCTTGTGCAACATTTCCTCCGAATTAAATAAAACTTAGATAAATATTACGTAAATAATAGCTAAATATAAAATACAAAAATCTTAAACTAATATTATTAACATATTGTTACCATACATCGAATTACTAGCTTCAAAAAAATTCTAAGTTTAATAATAGATTAATAATAAAAATTAATAATAAAAATAACCTCAAAGTTGAATAAAACTTAACTAAATATTACATAGATAGTAATTAAGTATTAAATTTCATCATAATATTAATAACATAATATTATTATACATCAACCTATTAGCTTCAGAAAAATTCTAAATCTTAAAAAAAATTTTTTTAAAAAAAATAACAGTCTAAGTCCAAAATTCCAAATCTTCAAAAAATATATTAAAAAAAAGGGGAAGAAAAAAGGAAAAATACAATCATGTTAATCTCTATCCGTCCAATATATTTCAACACTGCATCTTTTTGTATCTTGATAGTTGCGTCTTTTTATAGCTCGATGATTTTGAATTTATCAACTCGCCTCCCATCTGATCCCGATCCTCCATCTCCTTTTCCCCGTCTATCTGGCTCTGGCACTCATTTTGGTTCTTTAAATCTGTTTCCTTTTGATCCGACAGGGGTGGCTTCCCCTCCTCCTCCTCTTTTACTTTCATACATCCTTCCTCTGGAATTCTGGATATATCAGCCTTTAAAACATTGACATAAAATTCAGTAGCTTTCTTTATCGTGTTAAGCCGGTATCTTTTTCCAGAAAATTTCACCGCTACTCCTACTGGTGCTTCCCATTTATATTGTAAATTTAATCTTTTGAGTTCATCAATCAGAAAAGTGTAACTTTTTCTGGCTTTAAGCATTTTAGAGGGGATTTCTTTCCAGATCTTTAATTCCTGACCATTCACCTTAAGATTGTTCTTGAACGTTGCCTGTATAATTCTATTCCGTAAGGCTCTTGTAGTAAAATATATGACAATATCCCTTGGTAGGTGTTTTTGTTTAGCATACCACGAGTTGACTCTATAAATCTTGTCAATTTGTGTAGCCAATTCCACTTTAGACATTCCAGACACCTGGTCCAAAGCATCAACCATCCTTCCTTTCAAATCTTCATATAATCCCTCCTTCAATCCTCTCACCCTTATAGCAACTTCCATAGATCTGAACTGCGTCATCAACACCTCTGTTTCAAAATTTGCAATGTCATTTTGAATTTTATCTATATATTCCACCGAGGTTGCCAAAGCTTGTTTATTTGTTTCAATACGATCTGCCAGAACTTCAATATTTGTTGCTAATCCTTTGCAAACCTCTAACACATCCATCCTAAGTTGTTGATTCATATTCTTCAAAGCAGCCTGCATTTTCTTATCTACCTGGTTTTGAAACTGGAAAGAACTTTAATTAGAAAAAAGCCAAATCCCTAATTAAAGTTCTTTCCAGTTTCAAAACCAGGTAGTCTTTTATTATTAAAAATCTATCAGTTATAACTTTAATCCAGGGTTAGGAGACAGAGAAAGAAAAGCCAGTTTTCAAAGTCAAAAGTTTCCATGAGAAAAAAAGCCTCTAGCAAAACGAAAGTCACTTTCACTTCTCCTCCCGCCTTCTTCAATCGCCATATTGTTGCTTATTAACTGTTACTTTGTTTCCTTGCCGAAGTGAAAGCTAGCAGAGGAGTTTAAGAAAAAGAAAAAGAAATTTCAGTACTTGCCCATCTCAGTCCTGTTTCTCTCTGTCTGCTTCTTTAAATCAAAAAATAATTATAAATCCCATTCTGGAAGCAGCGGTGGTCACGGCATCTTGCTCCACAAAAGCGGAGGTTTCCAGGTTCCCGGAGCAGGAGACAGGCTGCATGGGGAGCCCTCCCTTCGCGCCCCTGGATGGCTCCTAGGGCACTAGGGGGGCTCTACCCAACCTGTCAAGCTCTCATCTCTCCCCTTTGCCCGGGGAAGATATTTCAAAGCCGCCAGACAGCTGTTCTGGCGGCTTTTTACGAGAATCGGAAAGGCGCCCAACAAGGAGCGTCCGCGATGGCGCGATCCAAACCAGAAGTCCCCACGATAGCGGAAATTTTGAGTAGTTCGGAGAACCGGTAAATACCACCTCTGACTGGCCCCTCCCCCATATATTCTCTGCCTCCCGAGTCCCAGCTGATCAGGAGGAAATGGGGATTTTGCAGTATCCTTCCCCTGCCATACCCACAAAGCCACGGCCACAAAGCCATGCCACGCCCACAGAACCTGTAGCAAAAAATTTTTTTTGAATCCCACCACTGTAGTCTAGATGACCTCCGATGTCCCTTCCAACCCTGTTATTCTGATATTCTGTATCCTGGAGACCGGTCCTCTCTGACCCACGTTGCCAAACATTGGACCTCCTGCCACTCAGTGTGTGTGTGTGGGAGGGGGGGGGAGGAAAAAAAACACCCGTTCTCCAAAACTCTGGTTCCCAACAGAAGCGGTTGGGCCGAAGGGTTTGGTGTGGGTTTTTTTGTTGTGGTTCCTGTAGTTGTGGTTCCTGCACAACTTGTCGAAGCTGAAATGGAGATCATTCTGTACACTTCTGAAGAAATTCCTTGTGTGTCCAATCACACTTGGCCAAGAAGGAAGGAAGGAAGGAAGGAGAGAGAGAGAGAGAGAAAGGGAAAGAAAGGAAGAAAGAAAGAAAGAAAGAAAGAAAGAAAGAAAGAAAGAAAGAAAGAAAGAAAGAAAGAGGGAGGGAGGGAGGGAGAGAGAGGTAGGTAGCCAGGCAGGGTGGGAGGGAGGGAGGGGGAGGGAGAGAGGCAGGAAGGAAAGAAGGAAAAAAGAAGGAAGGATAAAGAAATAGAGGAAGGAAGGAGAGAGAAAGAGAAAGGGAAAGAAAGAGGGAGGGAGGGGGAAGGAGGGAGGGAGAGAGGCAGGCAGGCAGATGGAGGAAGGAAGGAAAGAAGGAAAGAAGAAGGAAGGAAAAAGAAAGAGAGAAAGGTAGGAGAAAGAAAGAAAGGGAAAGAAAGAAAGAGGGAGGGAGGGGGAAGGAAGGAGGGAGAGAGCCAGGCAGGTAGGAAGGAAAGAAAGAAAGAAGGAAGGAAAAAGAAAGAGAGGAAGGAGAGAGAAAAAGAATAAAGGAAAAGAAAGAAAGAAAATGAAAGAGAGAAAGGAAGGAGAGAGAGAGAGAGAGAGAGAGAAAGAAAGAAAGAAAGAAAGAAAGAAAGAAAGAAAGAAAGAAAGAAAGAAAGAAAGAAAGAAAGAAAGAAAGAAAGAAAGAAAGAAAGAAAGAAAGAAAGAAAGAAAAGAGGGGGAGGGAGGGAAGAGGAGGTCCTTTTGCTCTCCCTTTTGGGGGTGGGGGGCGATGGCACCCCAGCTTGAGTAGAGGGAGGGGGTCCCGGGCTTAAGATTTGGGGAGGGGGTCTCCCTTCCCCCTCCCTTTTCTGGGGGGTGGGGGAGGGAGAGCGGAGAGACCCCCGACCCTTTCCCGGCGGGGCGGGGAAGCCTCAGCGCCGCTAGGAGCCGCCCCCTCCCCTCCCTCCTCCTCCCCCTCCCCACCCCTAGCCCCGCCCCTCCCGGCCCCGCTGCCTTCTGGGCGCTGTAGTCCCGCGGCCTTCCTTTGCGCCCAGCCGAGCCGTTTCGAAGAGGGCCCGAGCCGGGGGGCTTCCAAGCAAGCGGGTGGGAGGTCGAGGGGGGTCTTCCTGGCCCGGAGGAGCCGATCCTGCCTGGAGGGGGCGCGAATCCCACTCCCCCTGCCCTCCCCGAGACTTCTCGGTGGGTCTTTCCGCCCACCCCCCCACCCCTTTGGATGGTAAGGTTGGGGAGGGGGGGGGGTCGCGCTTGCGGGAGGGGAGGGGTCGCGAAGGAGGGAAGGGGGGCAATGTAGACCCCCCACCCCACGCCCCCCAGGCCTACCCCCCCCACCCCCACCCAAAAGAAGGACCTGCGGATGGAGGGTGTTGGGGGGGGAGAAGAGAAGGAATTTCCTCGGTCCGGTCCAAACCGGTCCGAGGATGGGAGACCACCAGTAGATCCAAGCCCGACTTTCCATGGTCCCCGATCGGGGCTCCCTCCGGGTGGGGAGGGGGCTTTATTAGGGCTAGAGGGAGGGCTTCTTCCGCTCGGGGCGCCCGCGGGCGCCTCTGGTTGGGGAGGGGGCTTTATTAGGGCTGGCGGGGCCACCGTGGTGGGGAGGGGGCTCTGTTAGGATTGGGGAAGGGGCTTGCTCCGTTTGGGGCGCCTCTCCTTGGGGAGGGGGCTTTATTAGGGCTGGGGGAGGGGACTTGTTCGGCTCTGGGAGCCCGCGGGCGCCCTTCCTTGGGGAGGGGGCTCTGTTAGGGCCGGGGGAGTGGGGAGGGGTCTGCTTCCTGGACCCAATCCTGGAAGGCGCGGCCTCGTGGGACCCCCTCCTCCCCCTTCCATGCCTCGAAGCTGGAGGTGCCAATTAGGGGAGGGGTCCCCTAGGGAGTTGTGGGACCCCCTCCTCTCCCACCGGGTGGGGAGGGGGAGGGAAAGGGGACGCCCCCCCCAAAAGGGGTGCACCAGGGCACCCCGATGTTTGGCAGAGGAAACGCCAGAGGGGAGGGGGCTTCCCTTTTGGGAAAGTTACCTCCCTCCCTTCCAGGACCCCCAGCCCTAAGGAACCCCCTCCCCCAGCACAAATGAGACCTGTGAGACTGGGATTTGAGGGGAGGGGAGTCTCACTTTGTCCATGCCCAGAGGCCTGGGAGGGGAGGGGGCGGGGGTCGATCTGCAGGCAGACCCCCTCCCCATTGGGCAGGCAGAGGGCATTTTGTGGAGGGGGCAGCGGGCAGGAAGGGGAGGGGAGGCAGGAAGTGAGGAGGAGAGGGGGAGGGAAAGGGAGGAGCAGCCTGGCTATTTGAGGAGGGGGCCCATCTCTTGCCAGGCCCATCTCCCCCCTCCCCTTACGCCCATCCTCTCTCCTGCCCCAAAACAGGAAAAAAAAGGGGAGGGGTCTTCACAAGCAGCCGAGAAAGATTGGTTCCGCCTAGCTGCTTTTACGGCTAGTTCTCGGACTTAGGACCATTCATTTAGTGACCGTTTGAAGTTGGAACCGCACGGGGGCGGAAAAAAGGGGACTTTTTCACCCTTCATGTCCCCAAAATTCAGATGCTCAGCAACCGACTTGTATTTACAACGGTCGCAGGGTCGCAGAGGGATGTGTGTGTGTGTGAGTCACGCAGCTGTCGCAAATACGAGTCGGTAGCCGAGCGTCACGCCTTTTGTGACCGTCTGACGGGCCTAGTCGATGGGATGATTCATTTAACGACCGACAACTGCAGGGATGTGTTTGAACGAAGGCTGTGCTGGGAAGTCATACAATGGAGCAGTTGTTCCACCTTGCTTAGTGGCCGAGAGGTGGGGCTCTCCTGTTGGCGGTCGTAGGTTCGAGGACCACCCGCGTTCCAAAAAAGGGAAGCCAGGTTTCGCTGAGTAGACCGTCGGGCTAACTTGAAGCGCTGGCAGCGATTCGCTTAACGGGCTGAGCCGAGAAAGGTCGTAAACGGGAGTGAGAGTCCGTATCTCGCTTAGCGATGGGAAATGGGTCGTAAGTTGAGGACCTCCTGCATTCAGGAAGCGAAAATAGAAATGGCCAAATTTTTAAAAAAAACAGATTGGCACGCCAAAACCCAACTGTGCACTGAGCACGCCAGCCGCTCACGACCCCTTCCCCTCCCCGAGCCTCCGCTGTGGAGCATTGGTGGGGTAGTGACAAGCTGGGTTTTGGCCTCTCTACCTGGGCTGGGCAGGTGCATCTACCTGGACAGGTGTGCTGATCGTACTTCCTTCCTTCCTGCCTTCCTTCCTTCCTTCCTTCCTTCCTTCCTTCCTTCTCTCACAGCCTTCTTTGTTTCCCTTTTTCATTTTTCTTCCTTTTCCCTTCCTTTTCCCTTCCTTTCCTTCTCTCCTTCCTTCCTTTCCTTCTCGCAGCCTTCCTTCTTTTTCCCGTCCTTGTTTCTCTTCCTTTTTCCTTCCTTTTCCATCCTTTCTTTTCTACCTATCTCCTTCCTTTCTTCTCTCCGTCGTCCTTTTTCCCTTTCTTGCTTCCCTTCCTTCTTTTTCCTTTCTTTTCCTCTTCTCTCTCTCCCTCCTTCCTTCTCACACAGCATTCCTTCCTTCTTTTTCCTTTTCTCATTTTTCTTCCTTCTTTTTCCTTTCCATTCCATTCTTTCCTTCCTTCATTTTTCCTATCTCCCCCTCCCTCTCACAGCCTTCCTTCCTTCTTTTTCCTTCTCATTTTTCTCCCTTCCTTCCTCCCTCAAACCGTCCCTCTCCCCTCTTTTTCCTTCCTTCCTCCCTTCCTTCCTTCCTTCCTTCCTTCCTTTTCCCTTTCTTGTCTTTTTCCTTTTTTTCCCATTCTTTCTTTTCCATTCTTTCTTTTCTTCCTATCCCTCCCCCCCTCCCTCCCTTCCTTGGTAGTCTGGCCACTCCGCCAGGAGAAGACGAAGGTTGGGAGCATGGCTGATCACCCTGCCCTAAATCGGAGGGTCTCCGTCTCTGCCCTCTGGCATTTCCCGAAGTGGATAAGGGGGCACGGAACACATGAACTTGAGCGGGGTGTTGGGATGGGGCTAACCTAAAGGGGGGTACATGCACCCTGAACCCTAATTTTGCCTTGGCCTTTTGGTTTCTCCCAGGTGCCAGCGCGGGCTGAGGAACCCTCTCTCTGTTTGGCGCCCGGGCACTGGCGTGGCTGGACGGGACGGGACAACGCCATGCGCGAGAATTACGCCACCGTGATCGCTCTGGGTAAGTCAGCAGCTAGCCAATTTCACCAGAAGCACCCCCCCTAATTTTTGGGGATGGGCCAATCCCCCATCCCAAAGGCTTTGCACCTCCCCCCGAGCCCTTTGTGGCCCTGCCCACCGGGGTCTTTCTCCTTTGCAGGCGCCCCGCTTGCCAGACCGGAGACAGCCCCACAGGATGGGGGTCTTTTACCAGCCAAGGGGGCAGTAGAGACGCCCGATACAGGTCAGTCCCTGGGGTGACGGGATGGAGGCTGACGGACAGAAGATGGGGCGAGAGGGGGGTCTTTTGACCCCAAAAGTCATTTTATTCCCATGTGGGCCCGGGTGCGAGTCAAGATATGCCTGTTGAAACTAGTGGTTAAGGAACCCGGTTAGAAACCGGGAGATGGGGAGTTCTAGTTCTGTCTTAGGCATGAAAGCCTGCTGGGTGACTTTGGGCCAATCACCAGGAGACGGGGAGTTCTAGTCCCGCCTTAGGTACGAAAGCCGGCTGGGTGACTTTGGGCCAATTTTTTGTTTTATTTTATTATTTTATTTTAAGTTCTTTTATTTTTATGTTTTGTTTCATTTCAGTCTTTTAGTTTCATTTCAGTCAGTTTGATTTAATTTATTTTATTTTACCTTGCTTTATTTTTTAAAAAAATTATTTATTTATTTATTAGAATCAGAATAGAGCTGGAAAGGACCTTGGAGGTCTTCTAGTCCAGCCCCCTGCTCAAGCAGGAGATCCTAGACCATTATATTTATAATTTATTAAATATGTATTATATATTTTATTATATAAAATATATAATGGACCAGAGGAATGCTGTCGATGTGGTTTACTTGGACTTCAGTAAGGCATTTGATAAAGTAGACCATAACCTACTACTAGATAAAGTAGAAAAATGTGGGATGGACAGCAACACCACCAGATGGATTCAAAACTGGCTAACCAACCGCACTCAACGTGTAGTGCTCAATGGAACTGCATCTACATGGAGGGAAGTATGCAGTGGAGTACCCCAAGGCTCTGTTTTAGGCCCAGTACTCTTCAACATCTTCATCAATGATTTGGACGAGGGGATAGATGGGGAACTCATCAAATTTGCAGATGACACCAAACTGGCAGGAATAGCCAACTCTCCAGAAGATAGGCTCAAGATACAGAAGGATCTTGACAGACTTGAACATTGGGCGCTATCAAACAAAATGAAATTCAATGGTGAAAAAAGTAAAGTTCTACATTTAGGCAAGAAAAACAAAATGCACAGGTACAGTATATGTGGTACCTTGCTCAACAGTAGTAACTGTGAGAGGGATCTTGGAGTCCTAGTAGACAACCACTTAAATATGAGCCAGCAGTGTGCAGCAGCTGCCAAAAAAGCCAACACAGTTCTAGGCTGTATTAACAGAGGGATAGAATCAAGATCACGCGAAGTGTTAATACCACTTTATAATGCCTTGGTAAGGCCACACTTGGACTACTGCATTCAGTTTTGGTCGCCACGATGTAGAAAGGATGTTGAGACTCTGGAAAGAGTGCAGAGAAGAGCAACAAAGATGATTAGGGGACTGGAGGCTAAAACATATGAAGAACGGTTGCAGGAACTGGGTATGTCTAGTTTAATGAAAAGAAGGACTAGGGGAGACATGATAGCAGTGTTCCAATATCTCAGGGGTTGTTGTTGTTGTTGTTGTTGTTGTTGTTGTTGTTGTTGTTGTTGTTGTTGTTGTTGTTATTATTATTATTATATTTAATCATATATTTTATTTATAAATACTTTTATTGATAAATATATATATACGATATATACCCGTATTTTTCGGAGTATAAGACGCACCGAAGTATAAGACGCACCTTAGTTTTGGGGGAGGAAAACAAGGAAAAAAGGCCTCTGCCTCCAAGCAATTTGCCAAACAGCAAACAGCAAATAGCACAGATGATATACACTGTTTGTTGTGTATTTCTGTGCATGTGTGCCTGACCCATAGAAATAGCAAAGAATTGGAGAAATGTACATTATGCCAGAAAGTTTTCTTAAATGTAGACACACTAACTGCTCCCAATTATTTAAATAGATCTACTCCCAAGGTAACTAAACTCTAATACTGAACAGGACACTGTTACATTTCAGACTATACTTGTACAGAGCTGTTAAAATTAATTAAAATTTCTGGAAGTATACATTATTCTCTATTATTTAAAAGAAGATACAATAGCACTGGGCCTCTTCAGAGCAAGCATTTATTTTAAAAAGCTGCTTCATTTTGTTAAGTTGTCTAGATTTACAGGGATCTCCAACCTTGGCAACTTTAAGACTTGTGGACTTCAACTCCCAGAATTCCACAGCCAGCAAAGCTAACAAAGCTGGCTGTGGAATTCTGGGAGTTGAAGTCCACAAGTCTTAAAATTGCCCCTGGCTCTAGAACAGTGTTTCCCAACCTTGGCAACTTGAAGATGTCTGGACTTCAACTCCCAGAATTCCCCAGCCAGCGAATGCTGGCTGGGGAATTCTGGGAGTTGAAGTCCAGACATCTTCAAGTTGCCAAGGTTGGGAAACACTGACAATAATAAAGCAGTCTTTAAAAAATAAGTCTACATTCTACAAACATTTATAGTTATTCACTTACCCCCTTCCATCCAGTTCAGCAAAAAATAAAAATCTGCGTGTCTCTCCCAGCTATTTGCCTTGTGGCAAATCAGCTGTAGATTGGGAAGTGCTAGTGACTTGCTTGGCTTTATAGGCTCTTCCCTCTTTGCTGCAAACAGGTAAATTGCTGGAAGACAGAGGCCAAAGGCTGGGGGTGGCTGGCTGGGTGGGGCTACATTCGGTGTATAAGACGCACCCAAGTTTTCACTCTCTTTTGGGGGGTAAAAAGGTGCGTCTTATACTCCGAAAAATACGGTATATATACTATATTTGATTAAATATATTTTATTAATGTAAATAATATATATTTACATTTTATTTATTTTATTATTTTAATTATTTACCGTATGTTCCGGCATATAAGATGACTTTTTACCCCTTGAAAATCTTCTCAAAAGTCGGGGGTCGTCTTATACGCCGGATACTGAAACTTCCGAGCCGGGGGAGCTCAAAAACAGCCGTGGCTGCATCCCTGCCATTCTCCAGCCAAGCGGCCGAAGGAGCCCCGGAGCCCCGACGCTGCCCTGCGTCTCGGTCTCCTGCTGCCACCGCCAGCTGCAGCCTTCCCAGGCGCCCGGCGGCTTAAGGCAAGAGGCAGGTGGGAGACGCGGGCAGGAGCCTGCTGCCGCCGATGCTACTTCTGGCATCCCTGCGCCTCTCACACCGCTCGCCGGGCGCCTCTGCTCCGCTGTCCCTCCCGCACGCGCCCACCTGCTGGGAAGGCTGCAGCTGGCGGTGGCGGCAGGAGACCGAGACACAGGGCAGCGTCGGGGCTCCGGGGCTCCTTCGGCCGCTTGGCTGGAGAATGGCAGGGATGCAGCCGCGGCCGTTTTTGAGCTCCCCCGGCTCGGAAGTTTCAGTACGATAGCAGCAGCGGCGGCGGTAGCGTGCTCTCTCCTTCCCTCCCATGCGCGTTAACCCTGCCGGCGCCACGGTCGGGGACTCAGTCGGGTGTCTGGAATCCTGCGGGAGACGGCGACAGAGGCTCCTTCTTCCTCCGAGGGGAGGGGAGCAACCCACCCACCTGGGCGAGGGAGAAAGGAGCCACGGTGGGGATTGGTTTGCAGGAAGAAAGAAAGAGAGAGAGAGAGAGAGAGAGAGAGAGAGAGAGAGAGAGAGAGAGAGAGAGGAAGGAAAGGAAGGAAGGAAGGAAGGAAGGAAGGAAGGAAGGAAGGAAGGAAGGAAGGAAGGAAGGAAGTGAAAGGAAGGAAGGAAAGAAAGAAAGAAAGAAAGAAGAAAGAAAGAAAGAAAGAAAGAAAGAAAGAAAGAAAGAAAGAAAGAAAGAAAGAAAGAAAGAAGTTAGGAAGGAAGGAAGACAGACAGACAGACAGAAAGAGAAAAAAAGAAAGAAAGAAAGAAAAAGAAAGAAAGAAAGAAAGAAAGAAAGAAATTAGGAAGGAAGAAAGACAGAAAGAAAGAAAAAGAAAGATGGTAGGAGGGGTAGTCTTATACGGCGAGTATATCCCAAACTCTATATTTTAACTGGAAAAGTTGGGGGTCGTCTTATACGCCCAGTCTTATACACCGGAATTTATTTATTTTGTAGAGTTTATTTTATTTTTGTTGTATTTTATTATTTATTATTATTATTATTTTTGTTTAGTTCAATTTAGTTTAATTGAATTATTTTATTTTACCTTATTTTATTTTTTATTATTTACCGTAGTACTAAATGATTTATTGAGAATAGTTATTGACAATTATTTATAATAATTATTTACTGTCTTAATTATTATTTTAATTTAACTTGAACTAAATTAAAATAATTCAATTTATCTTTTTTATTTTATTTCATTCGTTTTAATTTACTCTTATTTTTATGTTATTAACTTTATTTCAATTTAATGGATTTTAATTTCCTTTTTTTAAAACTTTATTTGGTTTTCATTTAATTCAGTTTAATTTAATTTAACAGAGTTGGAAGGGACCTTGTAGGTCATCTAGTCCAACACCCACCCACCCCGCCCAAGCAGGAGACCTTCCACCATTTCTGACCAAGGGCAATTAAATTTATTCTTTTACTTTATTTTCATTTAATTCAGTTTAACTTATTTTATTTTATTTTATTTTATTTGTTCGTTAGTATTTTTAATTTAATTTTATTTTAATTACTTGTACCGTGTTTCCCCGATAATAAGATATGTCCCGATAATAAGCCCCACAGGGCTTTTCGGGACATGCGTTGAAATAAGCCCCCCCCCCCCTGAAAATAAGCCCCCCCCAACTATTTCCGGGTAAAGGGGGGGACATGCCGTGAGCCCCTCTTTTTGCGGTGGCCACTCTTTTGGCCGGGAGAGAGAGAGAGATCCCTGTGTCGCCGCTGGCAGGAGCGAGTTTCAAAACGCTGCCAGAGGCAGCCCAGAACAGCCGAGCCAGTCCCGCGGGCGGTGCGCGTAGCCACCTCTCTCTCTCTCTCTCTCTCTCTCTCTCTCTCTCTCTCTCTCTCTCTCCCAAAGAGTGCCTGCCACAGAAAGCGAGAGCAAGTCCCTTCGCCTCTGCCTCCCAATGCCACCTCCCTCTGCCTCTCTCTGCTGCTGTCGCCACCTCGCTCGCCCGCCGCAGAAACAGCAGCTCCCGGCCGCGACAGCGAGAACAAGCCCCTTCGGCTCTGCCTCCCAATGCCACCTCCCTCTGCCTCTCGCTGCTGCTGCCGCCGCCTCGCTCGCCCGCCACACAAAGAGCAGCTCCCGGCCGCAACAGCGAGAGCAAGCCCCTTCGGCTCTGCCTCCCAATACCACCTCCCTCGCCATCCGCTGCCGCCTCCCTCGCTCAGTTGCCCGCCGCAGAAAGAGCGGCTCCTGGCTGCGATAGCGAGAGCGATAGCAAGCGAGAGGCGGGTGCGCACACACCCCGCGGGACTAGCTTGGCTCCTCTGGGCTCTGCCTATGGCAATTTAAAACGCACTTCTGCCCGCGAGGAAGAGGAGGCGAGCATCGATCCCTGCCTCCGCGCAGGCAGGAACGCATTTCAAAACGCTGCCGAAGGCAGCCCAGAGCAGCCGAGCCAGTCCCGCGGGGTGTGCGTGTAGCTGCCTCTCGTTTGCTCTCTCTCTCTCTCGCATCAAATGCAAACGGCAAAGAAACAAGTGGAAGAGGACATAATATTAAGAGGAACAAACTCTCCCCGCCAGTCCTGCTGGCCCAAGGTTGTCTTGTAAATAAGTTGTGAATAGGGTCAGGGAAGGACACACTTTTACACGTCTTGCACAAGAACGGTGGTTGGGGGGGAAGGGAGTGATTTTTAAACCCACTGAGCCAACCGGCGGCAGGGCGCCTGCTGCATCTGCACTGATCATGAACTCTGGCCTGACAAGTTCAGACGTTTCAGGACAAACCAGGTTTTCTCTCCAGAAATAATGAGAATACTTGAACTGTTAGGAATGAAACAGTTCTTCCCCGCCACTTCCTAAACGGAGGCAAGGGGGAGAATCGGGACAGGCAGAAGCCGCCGGGTGAAGAGCGACCAGAATCGAGGGAATCCTCTCCTGCAACAGCCAAAGTTTGGGGGAAAGAAAGAAGGACTTCTGCTGCTTCTGCTTTTGGCTGCACGGAAGGAAAGCAACAGAAGTCTTTCTTTGCCCCAAACTCCGGCTCTTCGGCTTCCAAATCCAGCCAGGGCAGCGGCCGCTCTGGACAAGCGTCTAGGACGGGCATCTCGTGATGGGGAGGGCTGCGAGACGTGTGTCCTACCTGGGACTTGTAGCTCCGTCGCGTTCCTCAGCATTGTGTCCAGGGAAGGAAGCCCATTGTACCGGTAAAAAAACTTCTCGCGAGTTCAATCAAAGTTCTCAAACTCGCGAGAAGTTTTCTTTTGAGCTTCCTTCCCTGGACACAACGCTGAGGAACGTGACGGAGCTACCGTACAAGTCCCAGGTAGGATGCTCGTCTCGCGGTGGGGCGCAATTTGGGGTGGCAGTGGGACGGGGTGGGCCGCAGGTGGGGGAGGATCAGTGGCTGTGCCTTACGTATACTCTCCCCCATCCCGCCCGAGAGGTTTGGTCACCGGCTACTTCTGTTGCTGCGCCCAGTGTCCACCGCGAGACACACCTCTTACTGGAGTTTGGCAGCTCCGTGATTTCTCTCAGCTTGTCTGTTTAGGGAAAAAAACCTTGCATAGTGCGGAAACTCTTCTCGCTGCGAGAACTTAATTTCTTGCCTCTCGAGAAGAGTTTCTGTACTATGCAAGGTTTTTTTCCCTAAACAGACAGAGAAGCCGAGAGAAACCACGGAGCTGCCAAACTCCAGTAAGAGGTGCGTCTCGCGGCCCGGCCCGCCTGCACCCCGAAAATAAGCCACCCCCCGATAAGGCCAGGGGCATTTTGGGGGGATCAAAAAAATATAAGCCCCCGTCTTATTTTCGGGGAAACACGGGTATCTTTATTTCGTTTCCTGGGGTAGGATCCGGCCATCCTGGCTTCGAACAGGCCATCAAGGCTGACCAGCGGCTGCAGGAGACGTCAGAGAGACCTGGTGGGCCAGAAGACCCAAAGGACCTTGCCAAGAGTTGTCCAGGTGAGGCAAGAGTTGTCCAGGTGAGGTGGTGTCACACCTGAGAATGCAGGATCCACACGGCGGGAGGTCAGCTTCTCAATTCTGTGGAAGGGTGCCTCTGAGTATATGTAGGGTGCATGTATCTCACCTTGGTGGCTCTAGAAGAGCCGGAGAAGATCGGTCGGTCCCGGCCTCTTCTGTTTGTGAACCTCTCTCCTGCCCTGGTTGGGGGATACCCCTGCTTCCCCCCACCCTGTGCCCTCCCAAATCTCTGGGGCAGAGACGGCCATTTTGCAAGTCTCCAAACGGTGATTTGCGACCAGCCGGAACTGCAGGTAATCCCTCTTTGTTACGGGCCCTGCGAGGTATACTGGGCTGAGCTATGGATCGGCCTCGCGTCCCTCCAGGGCTGACGGGAAGGTCTTAATCCCAGATTCCCCCATCTCCCCAATTCTAATCCACTCGGGCTGATTCTGTTTTGCACCTTCTTGACTTTGAACCCCGTCTTCCACAGGCGACTGGCTCATCCGGACGGTGAAGGTGGAAGCCGAGGACTACACAGAGTGGCCGGCTGGGCTGAGCACGGAGGCACTGCTCTCGGGGCTGCCCCTGGCCAGTGCCTGCAAGTCGGAGGGGTGCGTCTCGGGACCCGATTACAAGGACGAAGCCGGGCTGGGAGAACTTTCTGGACTGGCTCTGCAGCAGTGGCAGATGTTGAGCGAGGATAAGCCACTGGGCTGTCCACGCTGCGAGCACCCGGCGCCGCCACTCGGTGGCAGCCTCGGGGACCCCCGCCCGCGTCCCTTTGGCTGCCTGCAGTGTGGCAAGGCCTTTGGGAAGAAGGCGCACCTGACGCGCCACGCCCGCGTCCACACCGGCGAGCGTCCTTTCGCCTGCACCCACTGCGGGCGCCGATTCTCGCAAAAGATTCACCTGGGTTCGCACGAGCGGGTGCACACCGGGGAGCGCCCCTTTCCCTGCGACCGCTGCCCCAAGAGCTTCCGCAAGAAGACCCACTTGGTGCGCCACCAGCTGACCCACACCGGCGAGCGACCCCACGCCTGCGTGCTCTGCCCCCGTAGCTTTGTCCACCGTCAACACCTGCTGCGCCACCAGCGGCTGCACGAAGAGGAGGGGGCTCGCGTTGGAGACCCTGCGCAGTTGGGACAAGCTGCCCCCTCGTACGGGAACGGCCTGGAACTAGGCCTAGTGGGGAACATACCCCCGTCTGGAGAGAACCTGGCCGCCTCCGCCGTCCTGGGACAGAACTGCAGGGTTCAGGGTGACCGTACACAAGCTAGTTTCCCGTACGGGCCTGGGATAGAGCTGGGGAAGTTTCTCCCCTCCTGTGTGGGGCACACGGAGCCCGATCAGGGCCCCTTCCTCTTTAAGGCCGAGCCGGAGCTGTGTGGGGTCCCAGGTGCAGAGAGGGAGGACCGGCCCCTGGGGGAAGCCTTCCTGGATCCCGCAAGTTGTAGAGCCCTCTGCAGTGTGCAGACCGTGGAGGGTGCACCGTATCTTGAGCAGGTCGGCAAGAGCGAACCAGAGGAGGACGCAGGAGCCAGTCAACCGCCGGAAGAGAAGCCGTTCCTGTGCTCCGATTGTGGGAAAGCCTTCGCCTGGCGGAAGAACCTCACGTCCCACCAGCGGCTCCACGCCGAGGGCGGGCGCCCCTTCTCCTGTGCAGAGTGCGGCCGCGGTTTCAGCGACAAGCGCCACCTGACGGCGCATCTGCGTGGCCACATGGGGCTCCTGCCGTACGCTTGTCCCCACTGCGAGCATAGCTTTGCGCACCGTGCCGGGCTGGCCGCCCACCAGTGCGGGGGCCACACGGAGCAGCGCCCCTTTGCCTGCAAAGAGTGCGGCCGCTGCTTCGCCCACAAACGCCACCTGCAGAGACACTGGCGCAACCAACACTCGGCTGAGCGCCCCTACGCCTGCGCGCAGTGCGGGCGCGCCTTCAGCACCCGGGCCAGCCTGCTGGCACATGTCAAATCCCACGCTGGGCAGCGCCCCTTCACCTGCCCTCTGTGCGGGCGCACCTTCAGCCGCAAGTCGCACCTTGCCCGCCACGAGGCCGTCCACACGGGGCTGCGCCCCCACGCCTGCACCCAATGTCCCCGCTGTTTCAGCTCCAAGACCAACCTGGTGCGTCACCAGGCGGTGCACACCGGGCTGCGCCCGTACATCTGCACCCACTGCGCCCGCAGCTTCAGCCGCAAGACCCATCTCTTGCGCCATGAGCGCACCCACACCAGCACCCCGCTGCCCAGCGCCGCCGGTTGGGTGACCGCCTTGCCGCAGAGTTCCCTGCTGCAGCCGGCCGAGCAGCGCCTGCCTCTCCTGTTACCCATGGCGCTGGAGTCTCCCTGGCAGTGAGGGCCCCCTAAATCCTGCCCGCCTTGTGCTGTGGGCATCTCGTAGCTTCGGTGCCCTTTGTCCTTTCCGAGCAGCTATTCGGCTACAGGGGAAACATTTTGGTGGCCCGGAAAAAAAAGACAGATCCCGCAAGCAAAAAATGACATTTGTGCGTCCTTGCAATTTGCAACGTTGTGGAACGTAGAGTGGAGTTCCCCAACTTTTCCAACTTTGTGGACTGGCGCGGCGTGGGAGTCAAGGACGGTTCCGCGCGAGTGGACGGTACGAGTGGTGGCAAGATCCTTTTCCACAAATCACAGACACACACCTCCACCGCTCGCGCAGATAGTGCGCACACCCTCGCCCGCCGCTGCCATGGCCCAGTTGCAAACAGATCGCGGCTCGGTAGTGCGCCGCGGCCCTGGTGTTGGCAACCCCTGCCTTAGCGCATTGAACGACCTGAATTACACCTAATTTATTCCGATGGCCAGTCTCGGACGGCCCCGTTCTCCCTCTGCCTTTTGAGGTTTCTACAGTTGTGAACGACACAACCCCGATCCCTCGTGACCACGGTCGCAAAAGACATACCACGCTTTGTGGAAGACTGCGATCCAGAGACGGCTGACCCAACCCAGTGGTGTGTGTGAGGGGGTTCCCCATCTGAACCTCCTTTTTTTTTTTTGCAAAACACCCATAATCGGGGTGACTTTGGTTTTAAATAATAACGGAAACACTGTTTTTTTTGGGGGGGGGATGGAAAAATAAGAGTAGACAGATCATTTTAGTAGCGTCATAAAGCAAATATAAAGTACATTTTGTAATCTTTTTCTTTGATGTAAACAATAAAAAAAATTGAATTCTGCCTGGTGGTGGTTGTGGTTTCTGTTTCTGTTTCTTCTCCTTCTCCTCCTCCTCCTCCTCCTCCTCTTTTTTCCCAGAACGAAATCGAGGTCAGGGAAATGTGTTGTGCCTCGGGGGTGGGGGGTGTCGTGTTTTTAAAAGTCAAAATATACTGAAATATAAAATATAAAGGAAGAACATAAAAGAAGAAATACATTTCATACCATTTTGGAGTATTTTCAACTTTTGAGAGCACTTAAAAAAAAACCACTGGAAAAGCATTCAAATGGTGAAATTCTATGATCTCTTGTCTGTTTTATATACTAAATAAGGAAGATTAAAATATTGTGTATTTTTGGTCTCTGTGCCATCTGAGCATGAATGCCCTTGAATATTAAAAGAAAATGTCTGTCTAGATCAGGGTTGAACTGCGGGGGTCTTCGGGAGCTCTCCAGGCTGGGTTGTTTCCTTGCCGACGTCTCATGACCCAACTAGGGAACGTCATGAGGGCTAGAAGGTGACGATGTTGCATAGTTGGGTCATGAAATGTCAGCAAGAAAACCACAAAGCTCAGAGAACACCAAGGACGCCACAGCCCTCCTCCCCCTCCCCCAGGGGTGGGTTCCTCCCGGTTCGGACCGGATCGCCCAAACCGGTAGCGACCCGCTGGTGACATCACTGTCGCTGCCGTTCTGTCACACCGCCATCTTTTTTTTGGATGTTGTGCGAATTTTTCCCCTTCCGCAGCTTGAAAAAGGGCCCTCCTGCCCGCCCGCGGGTGAATTCTAACCTTTATTTCTTCGTCCGAAGCACAGCTGATAAGATCCTCAGCTATGTTTCGGGCTAATTCCTGCTTCCGAGCATGCGCGGAAGCCGAATCGCACGACGGGACGCACACGAAACGTTGGGATGCGAACCGGTGGCGAAGGTAAGTAGAACCCACCCGTCCTCCCCCCTTACAAACCCCTCTTCTTTCTAGCACTGATGATGTTACCTAATTTGGTAATAAAACGTCTGCAAGAAAATAGCCAAACTCAGCACTAAAGACCCCACACTCCTCCTCCTCCTCCTAGTACTGATGATGTTCCCTAGTTGGGTCACGAAACATCTGCAAGGAAACCACACAGCTCAGAGATCAACCAAGAACTTCACAATCCTCCTCCTCCTCAAACTCCATTGCCTTCTGGCGCTGATGATGTAACCTAGCTGGGTCACGAAACGTCTGCAAGAAAACCACGCCAAGCACCCCGCATGTCCATCATTGCCGGCCTGTTGGATTTGAACCCAAGTGCACCTTCCGAATCCTGGTTTCTTTTTTTGTTTTTTGGGGGGGAATGAAGCTCAGGGAGGGTCAGGCAATCTGGGTTTAACGTGCGAATCCAGGCTTTTTTATTTTTAATCTTTATTAAGTTTTTCCGTTAAAAACAACAAACACTACAAACAAACAAAAATACATAAAACAAGACAAACAGGAAAATAGTCAATCACTTTTACAGCTTTTTCATCGTATTGCTATATTCATTTCCAAGTAACCATATTTCTATTTTCCTTTTAACATTCAATAATATTCATTTATATTTATCTAATTCTATCTGTACCACGTTATGTCTCCTGTTGTATTTTCCAGTATTTCTAGTTTTACTTGCACATTATTTTTATTTCCCTTTTAACATTCAATAACACATCAATATTTATCTATTCTCCAGTGCGCTGTTTAGGAGAGTCCAACATGGGAAATACTCTAGCCTGATTGGTAGGGACTGAGTTTTGATTTGTTTGACGTACGCCCTCTAGGTGACCATTTGGCCAGTTTTAAAACTCAGTCGAAAGAGTAGGGACGTATGGTTTTTTTACTCCTACAAGAATGAGTTTATTTAGAGATCTACAGAATTAGTTGGACTCTCCTAACAACAAATCGACACTTCAAACAGGACCATCAACAAGGTAAATATTGGGGATAAGCTGGCATAAAGAGGAGCTCGCTCTGGAGTCCCTGCCCTTCACGGGCATTACTCCCTAGTAAGCGAGGTGGCAAACTAACTAGGAGTTCCTGCTCTCCGTGGGCAGTGCTCCATTCCAAGGAGGCTTAATTTAAGGGGCTTGTATAAGCGCACAATCGTGCCTACCGTTCCTGTCCTAATGTACCCATATATTCATACCTCTTTTACTCTTATTCATGCTTGTACTATTACATATATATTCAATCATGTTTTACTGTTTATACTTTGCTTATAATCATAGATGCTTGACAAATAAACAAATACAAATTAATTGAAGGCAGACGTGATGGTCCGTCCCTCCGCTGCTGCAGAAAGCACAAGAACGCAATTCAGGGCGAGGAGGCTTCCGCAGCTTCCCGCCTTGCGTTTTGAATCGGAGACAATGGAAACAGCTTGATGGATTGAACGGGGCCATTCTGGGAGCGTTCTTCATTAGAGGCAAGGCAGAGGCTTCTGAGCATGCCCAGAAGGGCTACAAACTTCCGGTAAAAGCAGCTTCGTGGGCGGATCCCCGCCAAGTTTAAAAGTAACAATATCCGGCCAGGAGGAGTTTCCATGCGGCAGGGGCCTTTTCTAAAGCTAATTGCTTGCCGGCAGCCCTAAGCAAAGCCGTTTACCTCCGCCTGCCTCCCGATACATCTGCTTGTTATTGTTTTGCCTCAGATTACCTCTGCTTGTCATCGTGTGGCTGCAGCTGATCTCCCGCTTGGCTCCGCTTGGTCTGCTGCCCCCCCCCCCCCCCCGCTTGCCTGCGCTCGTCTCTGCTGAGGTTTGAGGAGTCCTAACAAATCCACTGGCCTCTGTTGCTTCAGCCATCTAAAGACAGCTAACTGGTCATTAGGGCAGGGTGAGTGTACTCTCAGCTAGCCCCCCCCCCTCACAAAACAAGAAAAGGGGATTATCTTTACCAGCTGAGTTTGCTAGCCCTTATGACGAGCATCTTGCCTCTCAATTAAATCATGACTGATATTGTAGAGCAGTGTTTCTCAACCTTGGCAGTTTGAAGATGTGTGGACTTCAACTCCCAGAATTCCCCAGCCAGCGTTGCTGGCTGGGGAATTCTGGGAGTTGAAGTCCACACATCTTCAAACTGCCAAGGTTGAGAAACACTGTTGTAGAGGATTGCTCTATGGAAGAGCCTTGCGTGCCCACACCAGCAAAGCCTAAGGAAAAGGGCCATTGATGTAAAACTAAATCTAAAGGGCCTACTGCAGTTGAGGTGGCCCGCAAAGATACAGAATGCAGGCTCAGCACTGGAAAAGCAACTGGAACAGGCTCAGAAACAGGCCTTGACCCCAGCCTTTTCCCAATTGCAGATGCCTTTAACCATGGCTCCACAACCTATGCTTCTGTCCCCAACAAAGCAAATTGCCTCAAATATGACTGTAAGCCAACTAGAGGCAATAGGGACAGCTATTGAGCGGGATTGGTCCCCAGAGCGCCGGAGAACAACCCAGAACTTAGAATTAACAGAGATGTTAACAACTCAGAGAATTGAAAGGGGGGCTACCCCCACTCAGCTGTATGCACAGCCCGCTCCAAGATCCACTCCCACAGCGACTTTAACACAGACTGCTGCGGGCACGTGCTCTGGCATGGATACCTGGCAACAGTTGCCGCCTGCCTTGCAGGACATGATTGCAAATGCGTTTTTGCAGGGCATAGCCACAGGAAGACAGCAAAGGTCTCCCGTGTCACAGGTTCGGGTATCCAACCAGGAAATGTGGTCTACCGCGGGGGTCCCTTACGCTGTCCAACCCACAGAGATGGAAGAGCGGGGAGCACTGGAGGAAGGAAGCGTTCCGGATGAAGAAATGTCGGAAGACAAGGGCGTGACCCCTGAGCAGCCTATTTACACAGGTCTGTTCAAGCCAGCCTTATTTAAGACTTTGTTACACAAAGCCAAGGTTACAGCTAACCTAGGCGTGGCTGAAAAAGCATCTGAGCCGTCTGTGGGAATCGATCCGGCGGCTGGATTGTTTGAGGAACCGGAGGGGGAGACAGACTTCCTTCCCCCATCCAAGATCTTTTTGGACAACATCAAGAGGGCATGGAGCCATCCAGCTGCAGCACCAGGACCATCAACAGTAGAACGCAAGTTCTATGGGTTTGGACCTGAGATGGAGAAGCTGTTACAGTTTCCATCGGTGGACCAGCCAGTGGCGAGTTTGGTATCCACATCAGTCTTCCCAGCAGAGGTGGCAGAGGGCCTGAAACCTGAGGACCGGAAGGCAGAGACTTTGATTCGTAAGTTGCACCAGATGTCAACATGGGCCATAAGGGCATCTTCGGCGGCTTCCCTATTCAACCGCACGTCCATTATGTGGTTGAGGGAAATGCAATCCAGACTGCGCCCAGAAGATGCGAGACTCTGCCAGGACCTGAATAAACTATTGGCAGCGGCAGAGTACTCGGCGGATGCCACTCTCAATGCGGCGAAATTCGCATCCCATGCCATAGCAGCTTCCATAGCTTCCCAGCGTCTGCTCTGGTTGCACAATTGGCAGGCGGATGTACATTCAAAATGGCGCCTGGCGGCCTCTCCCTTTGGGGGAGACCGTCTTTTGGCGAATCCCTGGACTCCATCTTGGTGGAGGACCGGGATAAACGTAAGGTACTACCCAAGGCCCACCGAAAGACGGAGAGAAGGTTTACACCTTACTCCAGACGTCAGCCCTTTCGGTCTGATTCCTCCTTTGGGACACGCACCAACCAGAGGTGGTCTAACCAAAGGGCAGACAGACAGGACAGATTGTACTTTCGTGACAGACGCAGACAGTCCACCCAGACTAGACGCCCTTTCCGGGGCTCTGGATCTAGAGGTTCCCGTGGATCAAAGTTACTCGGCAGGGGAGTTTCCCATTGGGGGCAGACTCCAGCATTTCGTAACCCAATGGGAACAAACGTCATCAGATTCCTGGGCCCTAGCCACCATCAGGCACGGCCTCCTCATAGACTTTGTATCACTACCACCCAGCCGGTTTCCACGGTGCCCCACCCTGTCAGGCAGTGATTTTATATTGCCTGTTACATGTATATGCAGGGGGATGCATCCCTATCAAATATAATGGTTTATTCCTGAGCATGTGATTAATATGTTCCTAGTACGCATGTGTACATTCCTTTCTTTGTTCCTTCCTTTTTCTTCAGCTTCTGTAAGGAGCAAGACCTGCTTTATAGCCAAGATGTGATTTATTTGTTTTTGTACCGAAATAAATATTTTCTACTTTAGTATTTAACCTGCGGTTTCCTTTTATAATGTCAGAGTTCCAGGGAAAAGATCTATTTCACCTCTGATGAGAGTAATTCTTATCTAACATGGTATGCAGAGTTATGGTTCCTGGATCTTAATTAATTCTGACAGGTTCATTGCGTTTAGCTCAGCTAGATAGATAAAAATGTTTTTGGCTGTTTTGAAGTGAAAACTCCATAAATCTACTAAAAATGTCTTTTCCGGAGAAAGAAATCTTACTCCTCCTCGACCAGCCGATTGAAGAAACACAGAAACCTCAAGAAGCAAATTATTTGCCTGTCTCTTCTCCGCTTTTAATCACTCCTCCGAGACAGACTGATATCGCATCTCTGCAAACTTCTCCGGCACCATCGTCGCCCACACGATCGATCACAGCGGCAGAGGCTTTGCAACAAGAAAAAGACTTTCAAAGGTCAGTCAATGTCAAAAACTCATTTTTCCCTCGGTGCTAGTTCAACTCAAATGGGGGCTGTTCAAACGGGGGCCATTCCAAAGATTACTCATTATGAGCCACTTCCGCCCCAATTACTTGAAAGTTTTTCTGAGGGAGCCCCCTCAACTACCGTATCAGCCACAGAAAAATTTATTGATGCACGCCTCAAAGACCTTCTTGCTAGTAAAGACAGAGAAATTAAATACTTAAGGAGGCAGTTACGCCCATATGAAAAACAAGATGTCTGCCAGCCTCCTTACATTCCAGAAACTTTTCCTGGGTCATCTTTTCCGGTCTCTCCATTAGAGTCCCACCCCAAAATAGGTGTTACCTTTCATTTGCCGGAAGGGACATATGACTATACGTCAATAGGGGCTGGCTCTGATCAAAGATTTTATGAACAAAGACTTTCCCAAAAGTAATGTTGCAGTGCCATCTAGTGGACAAGATAAAACAGAACTTATGTTCCAAACCGTTCTAGAAAGGCTCGAAATTTTAATGTCTGGTAAAAGACAACCTTTGTCACCTATACCACCTGGACGTTCTGGATTACAGTTTGTTCCTCCTCCATCTATAGCCCAACAACAATTTCTTCAGCCTGCCCAAACAATACAGGCACAAAGTGCACCACCCATTCCTATGGCTGCACAAATTATGCAGCAGACTCCAGCTGCTTCGCAGGCTGGAATTGCTACAGCCCCTGCTGTTCCAACTACACAACAGCAACCCCAAATGGGACAATTGCTTATTCCAATGCAAGCTCCTACGCCTGCCCCAACTGTGGCCCAGCTAGTGCCAATTTCTCCACCGCCTGCTCCCATGCAGCCAGTCCCTGCTGCTGCACCAGCTGCTGTACAACAGCCAGCCCAGGCACCACCACTTGCTCCAGTGCAGGCTCCTTTGCCGCCTCCTCTTCAACCCCAAGTGGGTCCACAGGCAATTCCTCAGGCCGCACCTGCGCAGGCTTCATTAGGCGCCCCGCCTTTACAGCCAATTCAAGCTGCAATTCAATTGCAGCAGACTCAAGCTGCTTCGCACTTGCAGCGCTCCCTAGCTGCAACACGTCTTCCAACTAGAAGACCCCCAGAGAGGGAATACACTCCAAGATTGCTACGTTGCCAATATTGTGATCGTGTAGGTCACACAAGCAGAGATTGTATTCAATTGCAACGCACTCAAGTTCCTGTCCAATAGCAATAGCAATAGCACTTTTCTTATATACCGCTTCATAGTGCTTTACAGCACTCTCTAAGCGGTTTACAGAGTTCAGCATATTGCCCCCAACAATCTGGGTCCTCATTTTACCGACCTCGGAAGGATGGAAGGCTGAGTCAACCTTGAGCCTAGTGAGATTTGAACAGCTGAACTGTTAAACTAGCAGTCAGCCTGCAATGGCTGCATTTAACCACTGCACCACTTCAGCTCTTGCCCAGAGGAACAGATTTCAGGGACCAGTACCAGCCCAGAGGCACAGCCTACAGGAGAAGTGCATCCCTGCCCAGAGGAACAGTCTTCAGAGGCAGCAGAAGCAGAAGTGGCAGCCAACGTCGCCCAGGTCCAAGGCGCAACCCATTTGGCCCATATGCCACTCTTGCCATCACACAAGCTGTCCAACCCTGTCAGCAATATGATAGACATTTATTGTGGACTTTGGACTCAGGTGCCTCAATTAGCATTACTTACCAAAAGCACCTTTTCAAAGAAATGCATGCACCAGAACCAGAACTTCGTGAACTTTATACATTCACTGAACGTCCTTGCAAAGTCGAAGGAAAAGGGACTGTTTACATTGAAGAGTTAAATACATTGGTTCCAGATGTTTATTATGTTCCTTCTGCAGCTTTTAATTTGCTTAGTTATAGCCATTTAATTACTATTTTAGATTTTCAGGTTCATCATTTTAAGACCGCAAGCTACATTGTTAAGAATAGTATGATTGTTGCAGACACAATTGTGATTGCTGGAGTCTTCTACTTGAGGCCAAAACCTGAGCCTCAAAAACAAGCAAGTATAATACCTTCCATTAATGGCAATGCAGGCCCAGAGAGAGCTGTCCAAGAGAGAGATCCTGTGATTGCCTCACTGACTCCTAAAAACAAACCTAAGGTTCCTAATTCGAATGTTAACTTTGTTAATTCTCTCACAGGCCGACCCTTACATTACAACTGCATACATAAATGGCACAGGAGGATGGGACATGCGAGTTTTGACGTCCTTAAACGGATGCCATTGTTTGCTCAGGGTTTGAATATCAAAGGATGTAAGGTACATTTGGATTGTGCTGTTTGCAAAAAGGCAAAATCAAAGGCAGCAGCCATTCCAAAACATGCTATACGTAAGTCAACACGCATTTTTGATTTGGTTCATACCGATATTGTGGGTCCTTATGGCCCAACTATTGGCGGTAAAAAGTATTTCTTAACTATTGTTGATAATCATTCTAGATATGGTTATGTCTTTCCTATGAGAGAAAAATCTGAAACGTTTCAGATCTTTAAAGATTTTGCAATACAGGCTTACAATCAACATGGGGTGAAGAGCCGCAGAATCCAGAGTGATCGTGGTTCCGAGTTCATGTCACAACGTTTCCAGGATTGGATGCGCAGAAACGGTATTATTCACCAAACATCCGCCCCTTCAACACCAGCTCACAACGGAGTGGTAGAGAGACGGCAAGGGGTTCTCCAAACCATGATGCGCTGCCTCCTAGAAGATGCTAATCTGAAACACTCATTTTGGGGCGAAGCAGTTAAGTATGCAAACTACCTTGTTAATCGCACTTGGAGTAGTGTGATTGACCAAACACCTTTCTATATGCTGCATGGCTACCAGCCAGATCTTTCTAATCTACACATCTTTGGTTCATATGCAATGGTGAACATTCCATTAGCGCTAAGAAGAAAAGGCGGCCAAATTGCTAAGAGACTGAGATATATGGGCATTGATGACAATTCGAAGTGGGGAAAATTCATTGACTAACAATATGATTACAATTTCTAATTCTGCTAACTATGAAGAAGATTCAAATTGGTCCAAAATACATTCTAATGATCCTGGAGTTTATTTTCCCAGAGATGATTCATCTAACATTCCATCTTCACCTGCCGCGGACGCTCATGCTAGCGACAACGATGGAGATGAGGAAGATGAAGAAGATTGGACAACCGCTCCAAGACGTTCCAAGAGAACTACAAAAGGTATTCCTCCAAAGAAATACACACTGCATTGCACAAACAGACCACCACCATTGGTCTGTAACGTTACACTTCCACCAGAGACTTATGCTCAAATCAAATATCTTTCATAAGATGAACAAGATAAATGGCACACTGCCATGCAAGTGGAGATGGACAGTCTCCAGACTCTTAACGTATTTACACCTGCAGCACCTCCTAAAAACAAGAAAGTCATTGGCACACGATGGGTGTACAAAATCAAACAAAAACCAGATGGTGAACCAGAGGTGGGTTCCTACCGGTGTGGTCCACTCTATAGCACCGGTAGCGGCCCGCTGGTGATGTCACAGTACCGGTGCGGTCGGTTGCCGGTGCCTGGGCGCCACCATTTTTTTTAAAAAAATTCTTCTGCGCATGCCCAGAAGCCAAGCTTCCGGCACTGTGCATGCGCTGCCTTCCTACCCCACAGTGAGTCCAAGCAGGGGAGGATGGCTGAGGGAACGCGTGAGACGCTGAAAGAACGGGCGGAAGGAGCTATCTCCATTCCCCTCCCTTCAGCAGTCCGAGAAGCCACGAATGCGCGGTGATGATCCCAGGCATTTTTGCACGTTCGAGGCTTCTCGAGCTGCTGAGGGGAGGGGGAATGGGCGGCAGGACCTATCTCAGTTCCCCTCCCTTCAGCAGTCCGAGAAGCCACGCCCACCCAGTCACAGGGCTGGCAAGCCACGCCTACCCGGTCACATGGCTGGCAAGCCACACACACAAAATAAGCCACGCCCACAGAGTGGTAGTAAAAAAATTAGGAACCCGCCCCTGTGGTGAACCATTACACAAAGCAAGACTAGTAGCACAAGGTTTCGCACAAAGTTATCCTGATGATTACACACTCGCCTACAGTGCGGACTGAAAGTGTGAAAATAGCCTTAACTACAGCTTCCATTCTTGGACTCGAAGTTTTCCAATTTGATGTTGAAACTGCCTATCTACATGCAGACCTAGATGAAGAAATCTACGTAAAGTGCGCCCCCGGATTCCGTGACGACCTCCGTGGCCGAGAAGGGGACACGTGGATTCTCAACAAAAGTCTTTATGGTCTGAAACAATCAGGTTTGATGTGGTATAACTGTCTCAAAGACAAACTAAATTCAATGGGCTTTATTAAATCCAAAACTGATGAATGCGTGTTTACAAAAAGGTTTGGGAATGCATATGAAATTGTTCTTGTTTATGTAGATGATATTGTTTACATTGGTCCTAACAAACACATGAGTGAATTTTTTGTTTCAGGTCTGAAGAGATTCTTCACATTGAAGTCACTAGGTCACATCAATGATTATTTAGGTGTACAGATTGAAAAGACACAGAAGGGGTTTAGCCTCTCACAACAGGTCAAGATAGAACAACTCCTACACTATTGCAACATGCAAGATGCTACACCGACATACACTCCTATGCAAACAGATTTTTGTAATCTGAAAGATGAACAAAGTCCTGAGTTCAAGGATCAAACACTTTATCGCTCAGTAATTGGTTCATTACTATACATTAGTGGTTGGACTAGACCAGACATAGCACTTAGTGTCAATTTGTTGTCACGACATGTAGGCAAAGCCACATAATTCCACTGGTCATGTATTAAGAAGTTACTGAGATACCTAAAATACACTCAACACATGAAATTAAAGCTAGAACCTACACATTCTGATTTTGCTGACTTGTATTGTTATGCAGATGCTGACTGGGCAAGCGATAAGGAATCAAGAAAAAGCACATCAGGTTTCATAATGTACCTGAATGGATGTCCCGTTCATTGGAACGTGAGAAAACAGAGTTTTGTTTCCTGTTCTTCCACCGAGGCGGAATATGCGTGCATTTCTGACGCTAGTAATCAGTTAACTTGGTTCTATTCTTTAGTTACAGATATCTGGACCAAACCGAAGAAGCCAATCACCATGATGGAGGATAATCAATCAGGTGTTTACATTTCAGAAACACGTTTCACAGGTTCCAGGTCCAGACACATTGACATTCGTTATAAAAATGTTAGAGATTTAGTAAGACAAGGTTTCATTAAATTAGAATATGTGCCAACAGAATATCAGATAGCTGACATCCTGAACAAGCCATTGCCCGCAGCAAGACATGAATCTTTAACATATCTAATGTGTGTAGAGTGATATAAGCATATCCATCCAACAGACAAAGAAGGGGTGTCAGGTAGTGATTTTATATTGCCTGTTACATTTTATTTATTTATTTATTTATTTATTTGGTATTCTTATATGCCGCCCAACTCCCGGAGGACTCCGGGCGGCGTACAACAGAAAAAATACAAGAAACCAATTTATAAATATGCATTAAAAACAGATATAAAAATTAAAACCGTAATGTTAAAAACATCCAATATCCATTCAACATCATACATACTTGGGGTGAGCTCAAATGGATTACGCTCTACCCTCAGCCTGCAGGAAAAGCCATGTCTTAACAGCTTTCCGGAAGGCCAGCAGAGTGGGGATAGTTCGGGTCTCTGGGGGAAGTTGGTTCCAGAGCGCAGGGCCTGCCACAGAGAAGGCTCTCCCCCTAGGGCCCGCCAGGCGACATTGCTTAGCCGATGGGACCTGGAGGAGGCCAACTCTGGGCCCTAACCGGTCGAAGGGAAGTGTGAGGCAGAATGCGGTCCCGGAGATAACCTGGTCCTAAGCCATGAAGGGCTTTAAAGATGGTGATCAACACCTTGAATTGGACCCGGAGACCGATGGGCAACCAATGCAGCTGGCGGAGTACAGGTGTCACGTGGGTGTACCTTGGCACACCCACCACAGCACGCGCAGCAGCATTTTGCACCAGCTGAAGTCTCCGGATACTCTTCAAGTTTAGCCCCATGTAGAGCGCGTTGCAGTAGTCCAGGCGCGAGGTGACAAGGGCATGAGTGACCGTGAGTAGAGCCTCCTTCTCCAAATATGGCCGCAACTGGTGCACCAGGCGAACCTGTGCAAAGGCCCCCCTAGCCACAGCGGAAAGATGGTGATCCAATTTTAGCTGTGGATCTAGGAGGACCCCCAAGTTGCGGGCCTGATCCGAGGGGGTCAGTTTCGCTCCCTCGAACATCAAGGAGGGCCAATTGTCATGGTCCTTAGGAGGCAATATCCAAAGCCACTCAGTCTTGTCGGGATTAAGTCTGAGTCTGTTCCTCCCCATCCAGATCCTAACGTCGTCCAGGCACCGGCACATTACATCAACTGCCTCCCTGAAATCAGACGGGGTGGTGATGTACAGCTGGGTGTCATCAGCGTACTGGTGGAAACGCACCCCATGTCTGCGGATGATCTCCCCCAGCGGTTTCATGTAAATGTTAAACAGGATGGGCGAGAGAACCGACCCCTGAGGCACCCCACATAATAGGGGCCTAGGGGACGATCTCTGTCCTCCTGTCAACACCGACTGCATCCTGTCGGCGAGATAAGAGGAGAACCACCGTAAAACGGTGCCTCCCACCCCCAACTCACTGAGACGATGCAGAAGGATACCATGGTCGATGGTATCGAACGCCGCTGAGAGGTCAAGTAGGACCAGGATGGAGGAATTACCCCCATCCCGGGCCCGCCAGAGATCATCCATCAAAGCGACCAAGGCAGTTTCTGTACTGTAGCCGCGCCTGAAACCCGACTGATAAGGATCTAGATGATCTGTTTCATCCAGAAGCTGCAGAAGCTGAGTAACCACCACCTTCTCCACAACTTTCCCCAGAAAGGGTAAGTTGGAGACCGGACGATAGTTCTTCAAATCAGCTGGATCCAGGGAAGGCTTCTTCAGGAGGGGTCTCACCACCGCAGCTTTTAACGACTGCGGTACGGATCCCTCCCTCAGAGAAGCGGTGACCACCACCTGGATCCAGCCGCATGCCACCTCTCTGCTGGCCGAGACCAACCAGGAGGGACACGGGTCCAATAAACAGGTGGAGGTACCCATCGCCCCCACAGCTCTGTCCACATCTTTGGGAGAAACAGACCCAAACTCTTCCCATAACGGTGGACTAAGACTAGCCCCTGTCAACTCTATGGACTCTGCCCAGCTAGAGTCCAGGTTCGACCGAATCTGAGCGACTTTATCCGACAGAAACTCAGCGAATTCCTCCGCTCTGCCTTGTAAGTGTTCCTCGCTCCCCCCTTTGGCAAGGAGGGAGCGAGTCACCCTAAACAAGGCGGCTGGGCGAGAATCTGCGGACGCAATAAGAGCGGAAAAATAAGATTGTTTTGCCGCCCTTATCGCCACTAAATAAGATCTGATGTAAATTCTTAATAGTGTTCGGTCAGACTCGGTTTTGCTGGCTCTCCAGCGGCGCTCTAGACGTCTCTTCTGGCGTTTCATCTCCCGGAGCTCCTCGGTAAACCAGGGAGCTTTCCGGGATCCACTGCCGCGGAGAGGTCGCTTAGGCGCAATTCGGTCTAACGCCCCTGATGCTGCGGTGTTCCAAGCAGCCAACAGGGAGTCAACCGAGTTGTGTACCAGGGTTTCAGGTATTTCCCCGAGCTCCCTCTGGAATCCTTCCGGTTCCATTAGGCGCCTGGGGCGGAACCACCTAGTCGGTCCCGCCTCCCTGCGGGGGAGGAGTGGGGCTGCGAAATCCAACCTCAGTAGGAAATGGTCTGACCATGACAGTGGGGTGATGACTATGTCCCTGATCTTCAGATCATCTCTCCACTGCCCCGAAAGAAACACTAGGTCGAGCGTGTGACCGCCCTCATGAGTCGGACCCTGGATTACTTGGGTCAGGTCCATGGTTGTCATGGAATCCATGAACTCCTGAGCCACCCCAGAGGTTTCGCCAGCCGATGGCAAGTTGAAGTCCCCCAGGACCATAAGCCTAGGGAACTCAACTGCCAAGCCGGCTACTGCCTCAAGTAGCTCAGGCAGGGCCTTACTTACGCAGCTGGGAGGCAGGTACGTTAAGAAAAGGCCCACCTGTACCCCTAAGTCCAACTTCAAAAGGAGCGTCTCACACTCAACAATCTCCGGGGCAGGGATCCTACGAGGATGCAGGCTTCCGTGCGTTATTATTGCCACTCTTCCCCCCTTCCCTGGGGTCGAGAATGAAGCTGCACCGAGAAACCAGGTGGGCATATCTCAGAGAGAGCTACTCCCCCCTCCTGACCCAGCCAGGTCTCGGTAACACATACCAGGTCTGCCCCCTCCTCCGTGATTAAATCACATATCAGGGGGGCTTTGTTGGTAATTGACCTGGCATTAAGCAGCAGCATGTATATGCAGGGGGATGCATCCCTATCAAATATAATGGTTTATTCCTGAGCACGTGATTAATATGTTCCTAGTACGCATGTGTACATTCCTTTCTTTGTTCCTTCCTTTTTCTTCAGCTTCTGTAAGGAGCAAGACCTGCTTTATAGCCAAGATGTGATTTATTTGTTTTTGTACCGAAATAAATATTTTCTACTTTAGTATTTAACCTGCGGTTTCTTTTTATAATGTCAGAGTTCCAGGGAAAAGATCTATTTCGCCTCTGATGAGAGTAATTCTTATCTAACACACCCCAACAGATCCCTCCAAGCGGGAGCTGTTAGAACAGGAGATCAATCATCATCTGGAGATATCAGCCATCAAGAAGGTGCCACCCGGGCAAGAAGGTCTGGGGTTCTACTCGATGATTTTCCTGGTTCCAAAGAACTCTGGGGGATGGAAAGTCATCCTGAACCTGAAGCAGCTGAACGTCTATGTGGCATAGAAGCGCTTCAAGATGCAGTCCCTGAAATCCATCCTGACCTCCATCGACCTCAAGGCTTACCTCCATGTGCCAATACACCCCTCTCACAGACAATACCTCCGTTTCTGCGTAGAGGGGGCACACTTCCAGTACAGAGCGCTACCCTTCGGCCTTTCATCCGTGCCCAGGACTTTTACAAAACTGCTGGATGTGGTGACAGCAAACCTAAGGGCGCGTCCTCTAAGACTGCAATGCTATATCGACGATATCATAATCCAGTCAAGGTCCCCACAAAGAGCACGAGCAGACCTTCGGACCACCATCCGAACCCTGCAAGCACACGGGTTTTCTGTCAACTTCCCGAAAAGCCATTTGGTTCCCACCATGTCGCTCCTTCATCTGGGTACCATCATCAACATGGAGTCCTGTGAGGTGTACCTATCACCAGACCGGCGGGACAGCATAGCAGTGTTGTTGTTTCTCCTTTCCAGTTTGCTAGGGAAGTTCGTCTCCTGCATAGAGATTGTACCTTGGGCGAGGCTTCACTACAGGAGTCTCCAGTGGTGTCTCCTCCCCTACCAGAGGGCGAAGACCAGCCATTCAAAGACCCTAATTCCTCTCCCTATGAAGGTCTGGCAATCACTAACATGGTGGCTGTCCCCAGCATTAAAGCGGGACTGCCTATTCAGAGAGCTGGATCGAGTGGCTATCACAACGGATGCCAGTCTAAAGCGGTGGGGAGCACATGTGTTCTCCCAGTTGGCTCAGGGCCACTGGTCACCGTCAGAAGTGGCCAAACCCAACATCAATTTCCTGGAACTGCACGCAGTGTTCCTCGCCCTACGACGCTTTCAGCCCTTGGTGTCAGGACGCCACGTGCTGATCTTGATGGACAATGTAGCTACCCGCTCCCACATAAACCATCAAGGGGGCACGAGGTCCAAGCGCCTCATGGCGGAGGCGGAATTGATAGGCAGTTGGGTGGAACAGCACCTCGAGTCTATTTGGGCAGAACACATATCGGGGGTGTCGAATGTGCAGGCAGACTGGCTGAGCCGTTCTACAGTGGACCCAGCAGAGTGGTGCCTACACCCACGCCTCTTCAGGGAGTTATTGCGAAGATTCGGGGAGCCAGTCCTGGATCTGTTCGCGACACACCTCAACACACACACCCCACGTTTCTTCTCCCGCTTCCCGTCACCAGGAGCGGAGAGTCAACGCGTTATGCAGCCCATGGCCGAAAGGCCTGCTATATGCCTTTCCTCCCACTCCGCTCATCTCGAAGGTGGTATGGAAGAGAATTCTGGAAAAAGCAGAGATACTACTAGTAGCTCCGCACTGGCCCCGCAGACCATGGTTTGCAGACTTAGTGGAACTCTCAGTATCCCGACCATGGAGAATACCGGACCAGCAAGTCTCCCTCAGCCAAGGGGCTCTGCTACATCCAGAACCCCAATGGTGGCACCTCACCGTCTGGCACTTGAAGGGGTCATCCTGAGACAAGACGACCTTCCAGACAACGTAATAGCCACTATTCAAGCATCCAGACGGGCCTCGACTACTCGCATATACAAAGCTACTTGGGCGGCTTACTGTGAATTCTGCATCAGAAACCAACTCAACCCCTTGTCAACCTCACTACGTCAGGTCTTGACCTTTCTCCAGGCAGGGTTCGACAAGGGTTTAGCCCCCAACACCTTGCGGAGACATGTGGCTGCACTGTCAACAGTACTCCACTTGAACAACTTTAGATCCCTCTACCACCATCCTAGTATCAGAGGTTTTCTAAAAGGCGCGGCCAATCTTCGACCACAGGTGATCCATCGATTCCCCACCTGGGACCTCACCCTGGTTCTACAGGCACTCACCGCTCAGCCATTTGAATCTCTTCGTCATCTGTCTTTCAAAACTGCCTTTTTGGTGGCCATTACCTCAGCCAGGAGAGTGTCAGAACTGACAGCACTCTCCGTCAGACAGGATCTATGTCATTTCCACCAGGACAGAGTCGTCCTGCGCCTCGATCCTGCTTTCCTAACAAAGGTGAACACATGGTTTCACAGGGCACAAGAGGTGGTCTTACCGGACTCTCAGCAACCAGAGCTCAGTTGGCACAAACTGGACGTTCGTAGGGCCCTTGAAACTTATGTTCATCGGACATCACCATTCAGGAAAACGGAGGCCCTCTTCGTTTCCTTTCTTCCGGCCACAATGGGACAGAAGATATCATCACAGACACTGAGCTGCTGGCTTAAAGCATACCTCACTGAAGCATACGGAAGCCAGGGCAAACCCGCGGCCGAAGGGATTACCGCACACTCCACCCGTAGCGCGGCAACCTCGGCAGCTTGGCACACGCAGGTCTCAGCCGAAGACATCTGCAAAGCGGCTACGTGGACTTCTCCGTCCACGTTTGTGAAACATTATCGCTTGGACTACTTTGCATCGGCAGAGGCAGATTTTGGCAGAAGGGTTCTTCAGAGGGTTGCCGACACCCCTGTTCCCCTGGTCCAGCCGTCTCCCGCCCTGGATATTTGAGCTTGGGTATATCCCATGTTGGACTCTCCTAAGCAGCGCACTGGAGAAGCACCGTTGTCTTACCTGAACGGTCTTCTCTGTGCGCTGCGTGGAGAGTCCAAACCCGCCCGGGCTAATAAGGCCCAGGGTCGCAGTTATTCTTAGTGACATTCAGTTAATTACATTCCTCCTTTACACCTTCGTTTAAAACTGGCCAAATGGTCACCTAGAGGGCGTACTTCAAACAAATCAAAACTCAGTCCCTACCAATCAGGCTAGAGTATTTCCCATGTTGGACTCTCCACGCAGCGCACAGAGAAGACCGTTCAGGTAAGACAACGGTGCTTTCTATCGGTACAAAATTGAATCACATGGAGCATTCTCCAGATCCATTTCTTCCATTTTACTTACATATAATTCACTTAATTATCATAGGAAAAAGAGATTATGAACTGTGGTGTTGCTTCTGACGGGCCTCTCATATATCTTAGCCGAATGATAAGGAAGACATCGGACAATTGTTTCCTTATGGTGAGAGCGCCCCGAAACAGGCTCGGGGAACCTCTTTTATTGGATACAAACAAAGAAAGGGTGTATACAATGATATCATAAGGCACATTATTAAATAGGTCCAATACAAATATTACAACATGGCAAAAAGCTCTGCCCTAGGGCGGAACACAGGTGGGGGGAAGTGGTGATGAGCAGGTTAGAGAAAAGGTGGGGGGAAGAGTACATTCCTGCTAAGTGAGATATTGTTATCTCGTCCTGGTACCGTTTCTGTAAGGCTGCTTGGTAATGTTACCGTGCTGGTACGGATGTACACGTGGTCAGGGAAGATTGCCACAACATCTCCACATGGCCAAGGAAGACTATTGCAACATCTCCTCTGTTTTTATTTTTTAAAGGGAGGAATCTTCCTCTTCACTCATGGCAAACACCTTTTGAGACAGGCTATGCTCGTCCTCAGGTTCCAGAAGGGAAATGGTGTCGTTGATCAAAATATCCTTCCTAGCTGAGGGAATGAAGTTTTTGCACATTTGTAAAAGGGAGGGAAGACATTGGATGCAACAGCATAATAAAACAAGCAAAACAACTATAGTTATAATGGTTTTCAGAATGCCTCCTAACCAACTAAAATTGGGTAGCCAAGAGGTCAACCACTCCCACCATGACTCGGAGTCATCGTATGTCTGTCTTACTGTTTTCACTATGTCGTGTAGTTTGGAGATACTTGTTTCAATATCTCCGGATTGATTCAAATAATGACAGCAGGTAGAATTCAACCATACGCATAAACCTCCCTCCTTACTCAACAAGTAATCTAAAGCCATCCTGTGTTGAGTTAATATGCCTGCTAGTGAGTCAACTTCCACCTGCAGGGCACGTAGCCCCAAAACAGTGGTGTTTGCTAAAGTTTCCATTTGTGCAGATAAAATACGTAGTTTTACGTTCCAGGTCACTCCCAGTTGTGGTATGGCTAAGGCAACCAGCCTTTCTCCTTCTGTCAAATAAGTGTTGTCAGGATCATAACCAAGATCAGCATTGTATTCTCTTCTTTTTCTAGCCCACCCAAATTGTTTTTCCCAGGCACTATTGGGTTGGGACAAGGGGTGTGCTGAAATGCCAGCAGGTGCTAAGGTTCCAATGGTACAGGTGCCATTCCACACGGGTGGCAGTACCTTGCCTGCCCAGTGGCCACAAAGCTAATGTAAACCAGGCGGTAGCCTGTACAGATAAAACCCATGGTGGGCAGTAATTTGTTCCTGTACTTTATAAAAGGCAACCGCTCCTCTTCGGTTGGAAAATAAATCTATGACATCGTTGTCGGTGGTCCTGCACTGAAACAATGAAGGCAATGTTAGATTAGAACAATTATAGCCAGTTTCTACAATTTCAAAGGTATGGTTACAGTTCGGGTAGTCCCCTAGCGAAAAACGGGCCAAGGGGATGTGTTTGCTGTTACCGTTTTGTGTCACTGCTCTGTAACCTTCGTGTGAGGCGTTCCACCATGTTATGCAAATAGGAGCCAGCGGGGGCTGGACTCTATGTGTTAGAATGTACTGGGCAGAATCATAGATAACATGAGTGCGATTGCTTGTTGTGCCAAATACCGTAGTAGCATTCCATCCTGTGATATTCAATGTCCCAGTGGCCATTATGGGCCAGCACTGCATGTTGGAAGCAAGGCCATGTGTACAAACCCAACAGTCAGACAGATTATTGATTCGGGTATGACTATGAATGAGATGATGAAACTCATTTGCATGCCAGTCTACTGTGCGTGTGGTGCGGTGGTGAATGCGTGGTCGTGCAATCACCCCCCCATGGTTCCCAATCAGGAGGGTGAATGTAGGCGTCCTTGGAGGTCCATTCTCCCGTTCTAGTGGAGGCATCGCACCAATACTGCCCTACGGTTGTGTTAGAAGGCTGTAACACCGTAAGGAGAATGCGACGGGGTGACCAGGTTTTCTGAATTATAATGTTGTGTGTGGTTTTCAAAATCTGCTCATTTCTAATCCAATACATATAAAGTAAAAAAGCAAGGTTAGCAATATCAGTACATTGGATTATAAATGGCGTGTTGGGATATTGCGCTTGGCGACGGGGCACCACCTCTAACTTGGGTGATGCGGAAGCTTCACTACGTCCAAGCAAAATAAGCAAAAATACAATAATGCTTAGCAAGGTAAATATAACACCATGATATGAGCATGTTCTGGCATCCACCGGCTTAACAAACTCCTGCCACAAGGACAGGGGATAATGCGGTGGATTGCGGCGAAACAAAGGACATCCTTCAGGCGGGGAATAGGGTGGATGGTGTCCTGCCCCGTTCTCCTGGTCGGGGCAGGAGACAACCTCTGTGAGTTGTCCCTCAATCGGAGGTACTTGATTGGACATCATCCCTGGGTGCTGATGTTTTTGGAAGAAAAGGTCTTACGTGCCGTCCAGGTACCCAGAGGACTCGATCAGGAAGTTGAATGGCGGCGTATCCTCGTCCCCAGGTGATGAGATCGGCAGGTCCTCACCAAGTCAGGTCCGGAAGGCAGCGATAATAAACAGGTGGTCTGGGCAAGGAGACTGGAACAGCTGCAAAATGACGAGTTGCTGCTGAGGATGGCGGGCTGCCGGTGAGATTCAAAAAGTTCAGGGTATATAGGCAAAGGTTAAGTGTATTTTGCAATGCCGGGAGACCAGGGGGTGTTTTTCCCCTATTGCCAATATATCTATCCAGGGCATGTTTTAATGTCTGATGGGCTCTTTCAATCAGAGCCTGGCCCTGGCTGTTGTAAGGAATGCCAAATTTGTGGACAATGCCCCATTGGTTACAAAAGGCAGCAAAGGCTGCACTAGTGTAAGCGGGCCCATTGTCTGTTTTTAACTCTTTTGGGCGTCCCAGCGATGCAAAGGTCCGAATACAATGATTGATAACATGTTTGGTGGCTTCACCCCTCTGGGGGGGATGCCATAATGTAGCCTGAATATGTGTCCATGGAAACATGTAAATATTTCCAAGGGGCAAATGAAGGATATTGGGTAACATCCATTTGCCAAATTTGGCAACACTCTGTTCCCCTGGGGTTAACCCCCATAGGGATGGAGTTTGCCTGTTGGCTACAAGTGGGGCACTGCTGAACAATGGCAGAGGCCTCATTTGCAGTGATGCCAAATTGTTTGATGAGTGCTTTCTTGTTTTGATGAAAATAGGAATGGCTTTCCCACGGGGTGGGAGCTGTTAAGGTCAAAAGAGAAGAAAAGTTTGCAGCAGCCGCTGCTGTGGCATCCGCCACGTCATTGCCCTCCTGGAGAATCCCAGGAAAAGGTTGATGACTTCGAATATGAGAAACATGAAAAAAATGGGTGCGGGCCGAAATTAACTTTTGCAAGGATAAAAAAAGTGAAAGTAATTGTGGTTCCAATGAGGGAGAAAGATAGGCCTCATAGATTGATTTCACAATCTGAGTTACATAGAGGCTATCCAAAATCAGGTTAAAGGGTTTATTTGGAAAGGTAGAAAAAGCCAAAATGGAGGCAGCAAGCTCCGCACGCTGAGCGGAAGTCTGCGAGGGGGGGTAACTTTAGTACACCACCGACCATTGTGCTGCCAGGCGCAGGCTCCATACGTTTTGCTTCCGTCGGCAAAAATAGTCAAGGCCTGAGGAAGCAGGCTAGAAGAATATGGAGTGCGCCATTGCAGGGGAACTGTTTTCAAAAGAGCCAATCTAGGGTCGGGGGGTGCATGGCAAGAAATTTTGCCTGGCCAATCAGCAAGCGCATATTGAAGAATATCAAAGTTAGCAAGCAAAGTCTCCCAAGTCGATAAAGAACAAGGGACATAAATCGTGGAAGGTTCAATTCCGGCCAGCAACTTTGTTCTGGCACGGGCTTTTGTAATTAGGGCTGCAAAAAGAGCAGGTTTCTGAGAAATAGTGGATCTTGGGGTGTGAGACAAATGAACCCATTCAATAATCAATAATTTTGAAGTTTTCTGCACCACGGCCCCCGTTGGGAGGCCAAGAGTGTTACATATGATAAAAGCTAAGGGGGTGTCGTCCTGAAGACGGTCCACCCAGATTTTAGTAAGGGCCTCATTCACGTCTTTCAACACTTGCAGATGTGCTTCATCCAATTTAATAATATCCGCAGGGCTTTTGCCCATTGTTAATGCAGAAAACAACGGAGCCAATTGAGGGGTTGTGAGCCCCATATATGGGCGTGCCCAGTTAATGGAGCCCAAATACTGCTGCAACTGTACTAATGTGGGGGTGAGTGGCAAATCCAATTTTGGAAGTACAGGCACGGCATGAGAAGCCAAAAGCTTATGACCAAGGTACGAAAAAGGTTGTACTGTTTGAACCTTCTCTGGAGCCATGTGCAGGCCATATTTATGGAGAAGGTTAGTCAAAAAAGGTAATGTTGCTAACACAGTACCCGAGGGTCCACATGCTGCAACCAAAATATCATCCATGTAGTGATATACCAAAAAGTGGGGATATGCCGTTCGGTACGGCTGCAGGGCTTTATCTACAAAATATTGACACATGGAGGGACTATTGAGCATCCCTTGAGGTAAAACCGTCCATTGATAACGAGAAGCAGGTTTAGCATTGTTGAATTCTGGGACGGTAAATGCAAACAATTGGCGATCTTTCTCATGGAGTGGTATTGAGAAAAAGGCATCCTTTAAATCAATAACCATGAGATCCCAATCTTGGGGAATCAAATTTGGATTGGGAAGGCCGCACTGCAGCGCTCCCATGGGTTGGAGAATCTTATTGACTGCGCGCAAGTCATTTAAGAAATGCCATTTTCCAGATTTCTTTTTTATAACAAACACCGGAGTGTTATACGGGCTCAGGGATGGCTCAATGTGCCCTTGTTGTAATTGCTCCTGTACTAAATCTGTTAAAGCCTTTAGCTTCTCCTGGGTCAATGGCCACTGATCGACCCAAACAGGGGTTTCAGTTTTCAAAGTTAAGCGCAAAGGGGCAGGAAGCAAAACAGAAGAGGACATGACAAGCAAAGTGAAAAGCAGTTACTGCAAGATTAATTTGGCATTAAACTGATGCATGAGATCACGGCCCCACAAATTAAGATGAAGCGGAAGAATGACAGGTTTAATATTTCCTGTTGTACGCCGCCCGGAGTCCTTCGGGAGTTGGGCGGCATATAAGAAATACCAATAAATAAATAAATAAATAAATATAGGCAGTGATAGCAGAATCGGGTGAAAGTACTGGAAGCCACTCTTTACTAACTTTTGCAGTTTGGACACCGCCCACGCCTCTTACGGCAGGAGAGGCCTCTACTGGCCAATCCGAGGGCCAGTCTTCTTCTCTGATGACTGAGACGTCCGCCCCGGTATCTAAAATTCCAAAAAAGGAACGTTTTTTAATTTGAAACTCAGCTGATGGACGGGCATTTTGCATTGTTCTCTCAATTGCCATCAAATGCTGATAGTCCTCAGGGTCGGTTTCGAGGGGGACAGGTATGGCTGTAGCCACTAGGTCCCCTTTAGAAACACAAACCGGGACATTAGGAACGAAAACCAGGGCAACAGAAGAAAAATCAGAGGAATCTTTTAGAAAAGGGGTTGCTAAAACTCCTTGAGAGATGAAGTCTCGATGAGGAAAAACAAGCAAAGGCATTAGGGCAGGAAGGGGGTCAACATGCATGGGTGTAACAGGAAGGAAATAAGAAGTGCCAGGTATGTCAGCCTCAACTGTCTCACCAGCAACAAGATTAATAAAAGCAGGTAGAGAAGACGTGGCAGACATGACAGCGTCAGCCTTGCGAGCGGGGCTGGCTGAATGCCCCAATTTTAGTTTCCCGCCTGGGGAGATGAATTGGTGCGACACTGATTGGCCCAATGAAATCCCTTTTTGCATTGGGGGCAGACCGTTCTTGGCCCAGCCCCTCGGGTATTTGATCTGGTCGCACCTCCCCCCCAGGGGCACGGCATTGTGCCTTAAAGTGGCCAGGTTTAACATCAATTCTACTCGGGCTTCCTGATTATCAATTTGGCGCACGAGTGCCTTTTGTAAGTCATCCAAAAAATCCGAATAAGATTGGTTAGGTCCTTGGTGAATCTTTGAAAAGGATTTAATTGGACCTTCCATTACATCATCCACCTTTCTTAGGGCCATCATGGCTGCACGGGACACCAGAGTCCTGGCTTCAGGAGGTGCCTGTGCCTGCTGAGGGGCTGTGGCAAAGCCATCATGTCCCAACAAGTGTCCGGAAGTCACCCCATTAGGAAGACCCTGCCCAATTATCCTCTCAATTTGTTTGCGATATTCCGAAAGCCAGACTGTATACTGTGACGGGGTTAATAACATCGCAAATAACAGTTTCCAATCCTCCAAAACCAACATATAAGTATTTGCAGTTGTTGCCAACAGCCCTTGAGTGTAGGGGGACTGAACCCCATACATAGCTGAGGCCTGTTTCAAGTCCTTTATAAGCTTGTACGGCATGGGAACATAATGAGGAACGGGGGGCATTTGGATTGGCTGGATCAGGTCTCATTTCTACCGGGTAACAATGAGACATATCTTCCAAGTCTAATTCCCCATTCGTTAAACCCTTTTTTAAAGCTGCCGCCACCACTCCATTGGAAATGGGGGTCGGCACTGACTCTGCTGAAAAAACACCAGCAGGGGGGGAAGCTTCTGGCGCGGACGGGAAGACGCCGGCTGAAAAAGAAGCTTTTATTAGGGGCAATTTGTCTTCACTTTGGTATGACGGGGGAGCGTCCGAAACTCCAGTCATTGCATTCTCATAAATTTGCAAACATTCCATGACAACCCGCCATGTGGCAAGAATTTTGGGAGGTGCTCTAGGAGCCTCGTGTAAATATTTACCCAATTTAAGCCATGTGGACGTTTTAAATGATCCCGTCTCTGGGTAAGCAGGACACTTTTGATAAATATATTTGAGAAGGGAAGCAAAATCTGATTTAGTAGGAATAGAAGGATTTTTGCCATTATTTTTTAAAAATAAAATTGAAGACTTGTAAGTTCGTGGAGGTGTGCAACCTGAGGCTTAGAGAATTCTGCCCCCATACTCACGATTAAGGGAGGGTGCTCCGTTCGCTGATGGCCGGCCCTGGATGCGAGGCTTTTTCCAGCCGAATGAGTAGGAGGGTACCAAGAGACGCGTTCTGTAAATCACGTCCGGGGTCGCCAGTTGTGGTGTTGCTTCTGACGGGCCTCTCATATATCTTAGCCGAATGATAAGGAAGACATCGGACAATTGTTTCCTTATGGTGAGAGCGCCCCGAAACAGGCTCGGGGAACCTCTTTTATTGGATACAAACAAAGAAAGGGTGTATACAATGATATCATAAGGCACATTATTAAATAGGTCCAATACAAATATTACAACATGGCAAAAAGCTCTGCCCTAGGGCGGAACACAGGTGGGGGGAAGTGGTGATGAGCAGGTTAGAGAAAAGGTGGGGGGAAGAGTACATTCCTGCTAAGTGAGATATTGTTATCTCGTCCTGGTACCGTTTCTGTAAGGCTGCTTGGTAATGTTACCGTGCTGGTACGGATGTACACGTGGTCAGGGAAGATTGCCACAACATCTCCACATGGCCAAGGAAGACTATTGCAACAATGAACATTTATGGATTCATCACAAATAGTCCTCGTTTTACAACCAAATTTAAAAAAAAAATATTTTGTTTTAACCAGGTGTACCATCTATTCCATGCATCATAAAATTCCGAGTCTTCTTTTTCGTGTATTTCCATGGTTAATTTGCACATCTCAGAACATTCTAATATTTTTCTAATCACCATAGAAGGTGTGGGGATCTTGTCCGATTTCCAACTCTGCATATATGTTAACCTAGCTGCTGTAGTTATATGCAATATTAGGTAGCGTTCCTTTTTGAATTTCGTTCTAAATATTCTCCAGTGTGCTGCTTAGGAGAGTCCAACATGGGGAAAGCTCAAGCCTGATTGGTAGGGACTGAGTTTAATTTGTTTGAAGTACGCCCTCTAGATGCCCATTTGGCCAGTTTAAAACTCAGTCGAAAGTGTAGGGACGTATAGTTTTTCTCTCCTACAGGAAACAGATTATTACAGATTATTGATAGAATTCTACTTGTTGGACTCTCCTTCAGCAGATTGCATCTAAACAAGGTAAATATTCTAAGCAGACTGGCAGAATTTGAGAGGGGTAGAGATGATTTTTCGTTTGGAGTTCCTGCCCTCCGAGGGCATGGCTCCGTTCCCAGATGGCTTAATTGAAAGCAGACCTGAGGGTCCGTCCCTCAGCTGCTGCTGCAAGCGAAAGAAAAAATCAAGGCAAAAAGGCTTCCGCAGCCTCCCGCCTTGCATTTGAATCGGAGAAGCCTGGGGAAGAACGGGGCCATTGGAGAACAAAGCGGAGCCTCCTGCACGTGCGCAGAGACAATACAGCTTCCGGGGAAACAGCTTGGTGGGCGGATCGGCGCCAAATTTAAAGGTGTACATCCGGCCAGAAAGAGATTCTATGTGGCAGGGGCCATTTTTAGCAACAGTTTGCCGGTAACTTTAAGAGGAAGGGCAGACCTTTGCCTGCCCCCCCCCCATCACCTCTGTTTTCTCCGCTGGCCTCCGCTTGCTTGGCTAACCTCCGCGACCTCCAATTGACTCCTGACTGCCTTTGTTTGCTTCTGCCTGCCTGTGCGAGCCTTAGAGAGCCTCCGATCGTCTCTGCCAGCTCACGCTTGTCTCTGCTTGCTCTAATTGCGTCCACTGAATTGATTACTTGCAACCCTTCACTGGCCTTAGCGGCCTCAGTCACCTAGCAATTACTTGGACATTAAGGCAGGGTGAGTTACCAGCTTCTCGGCTAACCCCTCCCCCTCCCTCCCAGAAGGGGAATCAACTCCCGGGTTGCTAGGCAATTGAAACAGGGTAGCCTTAACTCAAAGTCATGGCTGATAATGTGAAGGATTGCCCTATGGAGGAGCCCTGCGTGCCCACACCAACCAAACCTAAGGAAAAGGGACATTCATCTAAGGGCAAATCTAAAGGCCCTTCTGCTACAGAAGTGGCCCTCAAAGATACAGAACGCGGCTTCCGGTGGCGCCGCGAGCTTCGTTGGACGCTCTTTATGGGTGCTCCATTCCAGGCTCCGTAAAAGCTGCCAGATAAGCCACATCAGCTGTCTGGCGGCTTGGAAACTCCCGTCCCGGGCAAAGGGAGGGGAGAAGAGCAGATGGGCAGAGGTAGAGCCCCCTAACACCCCAGAAGAAGCTCTGGGGTGCGAAGGGCGAGGGCTCCCTTGAAGCCTGTCACAGCTCCGGACCTGGAATGCCTCCGCTTGTTTTTAGCGGAGCAAGAAGCTGCGACCATCTCTGCTGGTGACAAATGGTTTTATTACTTTATTACTCTAAACAATGCAGCAGATGGAACATAACAGGAGAATCAAACAGCAAGTATCTTTTACTTAACTCCAGTGTTGTTTTTTTGGATTTTATGGAGGCAACAAAGTAGCTAAAGATGGCGCTTGGAATTTCAAAGGGAGTGGAGAAGGCGGAAGTTATTGAAACTACTGAGAGTTCAGTTTTCTAACAGCTGCCTGTAAGAAATCTTTTTTACTTTATATTTTTTACTTTTTACCTTGATGGACTTTGCTTTTTAAATATATAAGAATTAAAACAAGCCAAGATGTCTTTAAAATTGGCAAAGACTGCTCCTTTTAAAAGAATAGAAAAAGTTGAAAATCTTTTTCTGCCAGACTTTCTCCCCCCAACACAGATCTGTACGCTTGAGATGTGGCAACAATCCATGAAAGAAATGCAAAAGGAGATTGCTTTAGCAGTCAACAAAAAAAATTAAAGAAATCAATGGAAAAATTACTGAAATTAATGGAAAAATACAAGCTGTCTCAGAGGAGGTTTCATCTCAGACTCAACAAACTAAAGATAATGTGGAAACTGTACTTAAAACTGTGGTATCTAATATAGAATTATTGAAACAGGACGTTATTGAAATTAAACAGACTACGATGACTTTGGGTGAAAAAGTAATGGAGATGCAGAAAAAATTTGAAGTATCTGAGGCAGAATTAACGATGGTTCAATATAAAGATATGCAATTTGCTCTACGCCTGAGAGGAGTAAGAGAAAACGGACAAGAGGATTTAAAAGATAAGATTGTGGATGTATTGGGGCAGTTTTGGGGGGAGACAAAAGTGGAACTGGGAGGTCAGATTGAAAAAATATACCGTGTCAATTCTTGGTTTGCAAAAAAAAATCATTTGCCAAGAGACATTGTAATATATTTTACTACAAAAGCATTGCGAAATCGAATCTTACAGGCGACTTATAAAAATAAGATGAAGGTGGAAGAACATGAAGTTTTGATATTCAAGGAAATTCCTTCCAAAATACTTAAAGCACGTAAAAATTATACTTTTCTGGTGGAAGAGTTGAAACTGCAACAGATAAAATACACATGGGCTATTCCGACTGGATTATTGGTTTATTATAAGGCAGAAAGATATAGACTCAATACGATTGCTAAAGCAAAGGATTTTCTTGCCAACGTACTAAAGGAGGGGACACTAAAACCACCAGAAGATAAAGGAAACCAGAATGTTGAAGGAGAGGGAAAGGAAGATTTGCATATTCCACAACAGAAAGGAATTCTGAATAGACAAGGACAAACAAATGATTCAGGACAGATTAGAGAAGTATTTGCTGAAAGTGAAAGTATTGTAAGTAAAGAAGAATTGAATTACTCATCGCAGTCCTCAACTCCTCGAAATGAAGCAAGACTAAATCGACACATTTTTAGATCTCAACTTAAAGAAATATTCAGCTCCTCTCGCAGATTTGAAAATGAGGGGAATTAAAAATTGATGTTTTAGTGCTAGTAGAATAAAGCAGGATAAAGCAAAATAAGTAAGATTAAAGTGTAAATGTATGTAAGAGGATGTATAAGGTTAGAGGAAAAAATGATGTTTCAGTGTTAGTAATAAAACAAGGAAAAAGCAAAATAAGCAAGAACAAAATGTAAATGTGTATATGAGGATGTACAAGGTTAGAGGAATTAAATTATAGGAGGTTAAATTATAGAAGGTAAAGTGATGTAATTGAGATTAAATTGGTTTTAAATAGTATGATGGAATTAATAATACAATCTGGGGAATAGGGATATAAGGTAATGTAATATAATAGATTAAATTGGTAGAGAATAGAATTACACTATATGGTGGAAATAAGTATAGAGTGTAATTTAACATAACTAAATGATTGTAAAGCTGTTATGTATTTTTTAGATACGGGTTAATTTGTTTCTGAACTTAATAATTGTGGTTAGGTTGTTGGTAGTATAAGATTGGAAGTGGAAATTTTATAATATTGTAAAAGCTATTTAAATGATACATTTGATAATGGAGAAGAAGGATGGATTATATTTGAATTAAGTATTTGATTAAAAAGACTGTGAGGGATACATTTCAATTTAATTTTTTTTAGTTTAATTAATAATATAAGGAGTTAAGATTTTATGATATTTGGAAGTTAACAATTTGTTAGGATATAGTAGTTTATATTTGTGTAGATTACATATATCCTGTGTATGTTCCGGGAAGTCTAGGGAGGGGGGTGGGGGAGAAGGGGGGTAGGGATGGGGGGAGAAAATATTACAAAAATGTTTGTACTTTGTACTTATAAAACTTTTTCAATAATAAAAAAAAGATACAGAACGCAGGCTCAGAGCTTTGGAGAAACAACTGGAACAGGCACAAAACAGGCCTTTGTCCCAGCCTCCTCCCAAGTGCAGATGTCTTCATCCATGATCCCTCAACCTCTCCTTCTGTCCCCAACAAAGCAGATCATCTCCACTATGACTGTAAGTCAACTGGAGGCGACAGGGACAGCCACTGAGAGGGATTGGTCCCCAGAGCGCCCAGGGACAAACCACAGTTTAGAGGCAACAGATATGTTACCAACTCAGAGAATGGAAGGGGGGCTACCCCCACCCAACTTTATACCCAGACCACCCCAAGATCCACAGCCACAGCGACCTTGACACAGTCTGCTATGGCCACGCATCCTGGCATGGATACCTGGCAACAATTGCCACCAGCCTTACAGGATATGATTGCAAATGCGTATTCACAAGGCATTGTTACAGGTAGACAACAAAGGTCTCCCTTGTCACAGGTTTGGGTGTCCAGCCAGGGGATATGGCCTACTACGGGGGCACCTTTCTCTGCCCAACCCTCAGAGACGGAGGAACACGGGGCACTTCAGGAAGGAAGCGTTCCAGATGAAGACATGTCGGAAGATGAGGATGTAACCCCTGAACAGCCCGTTTACACAGGTCTGTTCAAGCCAGCCTTATTTAAGACTCTATTACACAAGGCTAAGGTTACTGGCAATCTAGGCGTGCCCCAAAAAGCAACGGAGCCTTCCGTGGGCATTGATCCGTCTGCTGGGTTGTTTGCTGAACCGGAACGGGAAACAGAGTCCTTCCCCCTTCCAAGATATTTTTGGACAATATCAAGAAAGCTTGGTCACAGCCGGCGGCAGCACCAGGCCCCTCAGTGACAGAACGTAAGTTCTATGGATTTGGGCCAGAGATGGAGACTCTGTTGCAATTCCCATCAGTGGATCAGCCAGTGGCGAGTCTGGTGTCCACATCAGTCTTCCCAGCAGAGGTGGCAGATGGGCTGAAGCCGGAGGATAAGAAGGCGGAAACACTGATCCGTAAGTCACATCAGATGTCAGCATGGGCTGTGCGGGCATCTTCGGTGGCGTCCTTGTTCAACCGCACGTCCATCATGTGGTTGAGAGAAATGCAGTCCAGGTTGCGTCCAGAGGACGTGCGACTCCGGCAGGATTTGAACAAACTGTTGGCGGCAGCAGAATATTCAGCAGACGCCACCCTCAACACAGCAAAATTTGCATCTCGGGTTATGGCCACTTCTGTATCATCACAACGTCTACTCTGGCTGCGTAACTGGCAAGCAGACGTACGTTCAAAATGGTGCTTGGCAGCCCTTCCCTTTGGAGGCGAACGTCTATTTGGCGAATCGCTGGATCCCATATTAGTGGAATATCGGGACAAGCGTAAGATTTTGCCCAAAACCAACCGAAAGTCGGAGAGAAGGTTTACACCTTACTCTAGGCCAAGGGTCGGAAATTGCGCCTCGTGAGCCACATGTGGCTCTTTGGGCCCCCTGCTGTGGCTCCCTGTCCCATCACTGGCTGGCCTCGCCCCCTTCCCTCACCTGGCCTGAGAGTGTACGGGAGACGGCGGGAATGGAGAGGCGGCGGGGCTGTTTCTCTGGCGCTGGTTGAGAAACATAGCTACCCCCGGCGGAGACTTCCCTTCAGGCAACGCTCCTCCCCCTCTCGCGGCTCCCTGACTGGCTGTGGCGGGGCCAGTAGGGTGCGCATGCACAGGGAGACCCTCTTGGAAGCCGCGGAGAGGTGAGAACCTTCCTTCTGGAAGCGAGAAGCCGCAGAGGGTGGGTGGTTTCTCGCTTAAGGAGGGTATTTGGATGCGGCTTCTCTCCTTCCCTAAGGATCCGGCCATTGCCTTGCCGTGTCCCCCCCCCCGATCTTCGGCCGAGCGGGGAGGACGTGAGCTCCAGCCTGAAGCGGCAGGAAGCGAAGAGCTGCGGGGGGGGGGACGGGACGGGACACGGCAAGGCAATGGCCGGATTCTTAGGGCAGGACAGAAGCCGTGTCCAAAGACCCTCCTTAAGCAAGCAGCCGCCCGCCCTCCGCGTGCGCTTTTGCGAGGGTCTCCCCGCGTGCGACACAGCCAGCCAGGGAGTCGTGAGAAGGGGAGGAGGGTTGCCTGAAGAGAAGCCGGGGGTGGTGATCGTACAGAGAGAAGGGGAGAGAGAGATGGGAGAAAGAGAGATGGGAGAAAGAGAGAGATAAGGGAGATACCGTATGTTCCGGCATATAAGATGACTTTTTACCCCTTGAAAATCTCAAAAGTCAGGGGTCGTCTTATACGCCGGGTACTAAAACTTCCGAGCTGGGGGGAGCTCAAAAACGGCCGCAGCCGCATCCCTGCTGTTCTCCGGCCAAGCGGCCGAAGGAGCCCTGGAGCCCTGACACAACCCTGCATCTCGGTCTCTTCGGTCTTGTCCGGCAGCCTGCTGGGAAGGCTGCGGTGCATGGGAGGGAAGGAGAGAGCACGCTACCGCCGCCGCTGCTGCTATTGCTCCAGCATGTCTCCCCGGGGAGACTTTGCACATGCAGCGCCTTGCGCGAAGGACATGCCGGAGCAGCAGCGGCAGCAGTAGCGCGCGCTCTCCTTCCCTCCCATGCACGTTAACCCTGGCGGCGGCGCGGTCAGGGACTCAGTCGGGTGGCTGGAGACCCGCGGGAGACGGCAACAGAGGTTCCTTCTTCCTCCTGCAGGGAGAAAGACGGAAGGAAGGAAGGAAGAAGAAAGAAGACAGACAGACAAAGAAAGAAAGAAGTTAGGAAGGAAGACAGAAAGAAAGAAGAAAGGAAGAAGAAAGAAAGGAAGAAGGGAGGAAGAAGGGAGGAAGGAAGGAAGGAGGGAGGGAGGGAGGAAGGAAGGAAGAGAGAGAGAAGGAAGAGAGAGAGAAGGAAGAGAGAGAAGGGAGAGAGAGAGAAAGAAAGAAGAAAGAAAGAAAAAGATGTTAGGAAGGAAGGAAGACAGAAAGAAAGAAAAAGAAAGATGTTAGGAAGGAAGGAAGATGGAAGAAGGAAGGAAGGAAGGAAAGAAGAAAGAAGACAGATAGGCAGAAAGAAAAGTTAGGAAGGAAGGAAGACAGACAGAAAAAAAGAAATCGAAAGAAAGAAAGAGACAGAAAGACAGAAAGAAAGATGTTAGGAAGGAAGAAAGACAGAAAGAAAAAGAAAGATGGTAGGAGGGGTAGTCTTATACGGCGAGTATATCCCAAACTATATTTTAATTGGAAAAGTTGGGGGTCGTCTTATACGCCCAGTCGTCTTATACGCCAGAACATACGGTACCTTTTTCTCATAGAAAAGAAAACAGCCACAAAACCTGGGTAGGCGTAGCTGGGGGCGGGGTCAGTGGGAGTGACATCAAGTTGGCCACGCCCACCCATGTTTTGTGGCTTCGGGTGTTTTGTTTTCTCTGGGAAATGGGTCCAAATGGCTCTTTGAGTTTTTAAGATTGCCGACCCCTGCTCTAGGCGGCAGCCCTTTGGAGCGGACTACTCCTTTGGGACACGCTTCAACCAGAGACCATTCAGCCAGGGAGTTGACAGACAAGACATGTTGCCCTTTCGCGACAGAGACAAACAACACAACCAATCAAGACGCCCTTATAGAGGAGCGGGAACTAGAGGTTTCCGCAAGGCAAAGTGACTTGGTGGGGGACTTTCCCATTGGGGGCAGACTGCAACATTTCATAGCCCAATGGGAAAGAACAACATCAGATTCATGGGCCCTGGGTGCCATCAGACACGGCCTTCTAATAGATTTCCTATCACTACCTCCCAACCGTTTTGTACAATGCCCCAGCCCAATAGACCCTTCACAAAGGGAACTGTTGGCACAGGAGATCAACCACCTTCAAGATATCACAGCCATCGAGAAGGTGCCACCCAGCCAGGAAGGTCTAGGTTTCTACTCAATGATCTTCCTGGTCTCCAAAAACTCGGGCGGATGGAGAGTCATCCTAAACCTGAAACAACTGAACACCTACGTAGAGTTCAAATGCTTCAATATGTAGTCGCTGAAGTCTATCCTGGGCTGCATCAGTCACAGGGATTGGCTAACTTCCATCGATCTCAAGGAGGTGTACCTCCATGTACCGATACACCCCTCACACAAACAATACCTCCGTTTCTGCGTGGGGGGGTCCCACTTCCAGTACCGGGCACTGCCTGCTAGGGAGCCCGCCTGCTAGGGAAGTTCGTCTCATGCATAGACATTGCACCTTGGGCGAGACTTCACTCCAGGAGTCTCCAGTGGTGCCTCCTTCCTTACCAGAGAAGGAAGATCAGTCATTCAAACATGGTAATTCCGTTACCCATGAAGGTCAGGCAGTCCCTGTCATGGTGGTTCTCCCCAGCCATGAAATGGGGCTGCCTATTCAGAGAACCAGAACGGGTGATCATCACAACGGATGCCAGTTTAGGTGGGTGGAGAGCTCATCTGTCTTCCCAGTTAGCTCAGGGCCGCTGGGCGTCATCGGAAGTAGCCTCACCGAACAACAACTTCTTGGAACTGCACGCGGTATATTGCGCCCTATGCTGGTTCCATTCTTCGGTGGCCAGATAGCATGTGCTCATCTTGACAGACAACGTAGCTACGCGCTCGCACATCAACCATCAGGGGGGCACAAAATCCAAACATCTCATGGCGGAGGCGGAGCTGATAGGCAACTGGGCAGAGAGACACCTCCAGTCTCTTCGTGCGGAGCACATATCGGGGGCCTCGAATGTACAGGCAGACTGGTTGAGTCGCTCCACGGTGGACTCAGCAGAGTGGCGCCTGGATCCACACCTGTTCAAAGAACTGTCGCGGAGATTCAGGGAACCGGTTCTGGACTTGTTGCAACACACATCAACACACACCTTCCACGCTTCACTCGCTTTCTGTCACCGGGGGCAGAGGGAGTCAACGCGTTGCGGATACCATGGCCGAAAGGTCTGTTTTATGCCTTCCCACCCACAACAATCATTTCGAAAGTAGTAAGGAAAATAATTCTAGAGAAAGCAGAGATAGTCTTAGTGGCTCCACACTGGCCCCGTCGGCCTTGGTTCGCGGACCTAGTGGAGCTGTCAATAGCACGTCCATGGAGAATACCGGATCAACAAGTGTCCCTCAGCCAGGGGGCACTGTTACACCCAGATCCCCAATGGTGGCAACTCACCGTCTGGCACTTGAAGGGGTCATCCTAAAACGAGACGACCTACCAGACAATGTCATAGCCACTATTCAAGCATCCAGACGAGCTTCCACCACACGCATCTACAACGCTACCTGGACGGCGTACTGCCGATTCTGTACCAAGAATCAATTTCAACCCTTGCCGTCCTCGCTACATCAAATTCTAACTTTCCTTCAAACGGGCTTCGACAGCGGCCTGGCGCCCAACACGCTGCGGAGACATGTGGCGGCACTGTCAACAGTAATACATTTAAACAACTATAGATCCCTCTACCACCATCGAGGGTTCTTGAAAGGCGCAGCTAACCTTAGGCCACAGGTGATCCATCAGTACCCCAACTGGGACTTAACGTTAGTACTGCAAGCGCTCACCAATGAGCCCTTTGAACCTCTCCAGTCGATCCCTCTTCGGCTGCTCTCGTTCAAAACGGCCTTTCTGGTGGCCATCACATCAGCGAGAAGGGTTTCAGAGCTGACAGCGCTCTCGGTCAGACCGGACCTATGCCGATTCCATCAAGAAAGAGTCGTGCTGCACCTCGATCCCGCATTCCTCACGAAGGTGAACACGGGATTTCACAGGGCGCAAGAGGTGGTCCTGCCGGATTTCCACACCGGGGCCACTCAGCATTCGGAGAGCAGTTGGCACAACCTAGACGTCCGTAGGACCCTTGAAATATACATCCAACGGACAAGTCCATTCAGGAAAACGGAGGCACTCTTCGTATCCTTTCTTCCAGCTTCAATGGGGCGAAAAGTATCATCACAGACGCTGAGTCGCTGGCTCAAAGCATGCATTACAGAGGCATATCGCAGTCAGAACAAGACCGCACCCGGAAGACTTAAGGCACATTCCACCCGTAGTGCGGCGACTTCAGCAGCATGGCACATGCAAGTTCCACCTGAAGATATCTGCAAAGCGGCTACATGGACTTCTACTTCCACGTTTGTGAAACACTACCGGTTGGACTCCTTCGCATCAGCAGAGGCGGACTTTGGCAGACGAGTTCTCCAGACAGTGTCAGACGCTCCTGCTCCCCTGGTCCAGCCCTTTCCCTCCCTGGACAATTAGGCTTGGGTATATCCCATGTTGGACTCTCCTAAGCAGCGCACTGGAGAAGAACCGTTGTCTTACCTGAACGGTCTTCTCTGTGCACTGCGTGGAGAGTCCAAACCCACCCGGGCTAGTTAGGCCCAGGGTCGCAGACCTTTCTAAATGAGATGAGGTTATAACATTCCTCCTTTACGCCTTCGTTTTAAACTGGCCAAATGGGCATCTAGAGGGTGTACTTCAAACAAATTAAACTCAGTCCCTACCAGAGGTGGGTTTCTGCTGGTACGCTCTTACCTGTTGGTCGCCGCAGAACCGAAGAAGCCGGTGGCGTTCGCGGCACGGGGCTTCCCCGCCCACTTTCCCCCGCCCACCTAGACGCCGCCATTTGCGTTCGTTTGCCCTCTGCGCATGCGCAAAGCGTTCTGCTTGCGCAGAGGGCAAAAGAACGCAAATGGCGGCGTAAGGCGTAAGAGCGTACCGGCAGGAACCCACCTCTGGTCCCTACCAATCAGGCTTGAGCTTTACCCCTGTTGGACTCTCCACGCAGCACACAGAAAAGACCGTTCAGGTAAGACAACGGTTCTTCCCAACAAAAACATTTCTGGCTTTAGGTCGATTTTCTGTTGCTTTTTTGTTGGTCAGCCCTAAGAGTGGGTCAAAACCTGGCCAGTCGATTTCCTCGACAACTCAGGTTTTAATCCAATCATGGCTTGGATTAGAACGACTAGCCATGTTTGGAAGAGGGAACACCCAGAATGACTAGCCACCTTTGGAAGGGAGAACCACAGGCAATCCTCGATGTACCGTACGACCGCAACAGAAGCTACGCCAGTGAGTCCCGCCCCGTTTTTACGACCTCGACGTCCCACCGTCGTTAAGCAAACCGTGCTTCCATTGTTACAAGTTAGTCGTCTGGTCGTGAAGCAAATCGGGATACACACACACACACACACACACACCATGGACTTTGGCTCACCCAAACGGTTGCCGAAGGGGGGGAACCATGTGACGCCCCCCTCCCCCAGGATGCAGCAACCGTCATAAAGATGAGTTCAAGTGGCTGAGTGTGAATTTGGATCCTAAGCGTGTTTTAAAAAAAGTTCTCTCCCCCCCCACTCCCCCAGGGCCATTGTTCGCGAATGGTCGCTCCACGGACAAGTCGTAAGTCGAGGACCATAGGAAAAGAAGGAGGGGGCTCAGTCGGAGAAACGGGGCAGTTGCGGTGGCTCTACAAGGGGTTTTCCCACCCCTCCCACCTACCCAATATCAATCGGGGGGGGGGAGCAATAGGGAGGTGTAACTAGCTCCGCCCCCCCCTAAGCCCTTCCCCAATTCTGCCCTTCCTGGAAAAAACCCTCCCCCTCCCCGTGTTTCACACACCCCCTCACACACAGAAACCTTGAAAACTATCCTGACTTATTCCCAGATGAACAAATGAGTCGGAAGGGACCTTGGAGGTCATCTAGTCCAACCCCGCCCCCAAAATAAAGGGCTTATCGGACTAGACACCTGACTAAGTGGCTCAGTGGCTAAGACACTGAGCTTGTTGATTGGAAAGGTCGGCAGTTCAAATCCCTAGTATAGGTCGTCTGCGTGAGCGGGGGTTGGACTAGATGACCTTCAATGTCCCTTCCAACTCTGTTACTGTTACTGCCCCCCCCCCGCCTCCCTTGGAAGCCCTCCGGAAGAGCAAAAGCCTGGAATTGTGGTTTAATTCAAGCTGGGGGTGGGGTGGGGGAGAAGAAATAGACCACCCCTCCCGTTCGGCAAGGATTTTCTCTTTCCCCCCACACCCCTCCGTTGAAGCCCTCAGCCTTTCCACCCGGGTCTCCTCCCCCCCCCCGCCCCAACCGCAATTGCGTGGGATTACGCTTCCCATTCTCCCCCGCTGGTGGGGTAACGAAGCGGGAGGGGGGCAGCTTCCCTCTCCCCGGGCTGCAGGTGGCGCCCGCGGGCCACCGGGTTGCAGAAAGGTTCCCCCCTCCCCATTTTTGTCTCTTTCGCGAGGGGGCGGGTCCAGGCTTGCGCAGCGCCGCGCCTTTAAACCGGGTCTAACCAGGGCGGCGTTCCAGCCCCCTCCATTCCCTCCCCGTCCCACGCGGCGTTGCCTTGGCAACGCTGGCGGTTTCTGGGCCCGGAACAGCCGGAGAGAGGAGGAAGAGGAGGAGCGAAAGGGTAGAAAAAGAATGGGGGGCGGCTGGAAAAAAAACCCCAAGGAGGGAGGAATGATGCTCGAGATGCTAAAAAGTTTGCCATGGAAACGCCGGGGAAGAGATGCAGAGGAAGGATACTCGTATCCCCCCTTTTCTCCCTGTTTGCATCTGCGCCCCTCCGTTTGGGGGGGGGGGAGGTTTACCCGTGGGAGGGGGAGACGGGAACTCAGCCCCCACCCCAAATGGCAGCGGGGGGGGGGCTTCCTGCAACAGCCCCATCCTTGGAGACCCTCCCTAGCAACTGTTTGTTTTGGTGGACGATTGCCGGGGCGCCTGGCATCCCATCAGTGGGGGGGGGTGTTTTGGGGGGAGCAAAACAGCCCTGTGAGGTGGGGAAGGCTGGGAGAAAGTGACAGGCCCCCAGCCCCCCCCCATAAGCTCAAGCAGCCCCCCCCCCCGACTCTGGATTATCCGCAGCAACAGCTCATAGACCCCCGGAAAGCAACCGTATTGCTTGAGGACTAGCGCCTTGGGCACGGGCCGGGTCCTGAAAAGATCCCAAAGAGAGATTTGGGGTGCAAGATGGGAGCAATGGTGGCTTTTTATGGACCCACCCAGGTTTGTCTTTTGCAAGCGGACCAGGAAGATGGGGACTCCTAGTTAAGTTTTTTTAAATTATTATTTATTTTATTTGATGTGATTCTTTTTTTGTTGTAGTTTTATTCTTTATTCTTTTTTATTACTTATTTGATTTGATTCCTTTTTTATCTTATTTGATTTCTATTTGATTTGATTCTTTTCTTTTCTTTTGATTTGATTCCTTTTTTATTTATTATTTGCTTTCTATTTCACTTTATTGTTTTCTTTTCTTTTATTTCTTTTATTCATTTTTCATGTCATTTTATTTTCCTTTTTTAATTCCATTATTTCATTTTTTATGCTTTATTTTATTTATTCTGTTTATCTGATTTATTTATTTTTTCATTTCAGGTTACGTTTTATCATTTGATTTGATTTATTTTTCATTTTATTATTTTACTTTGTTTTTATTATTTATTTATTTATGTGTGTTATTTTATTTCATTTATTTTATCTTATGTTTTATATTACATTATCTTATCTGTTTTATTTTGTTTTGTTTTATTTGTATTATCAAATTTATAGGCCGCCCATCTCATCGAACCGGCTGCTTTTAAGATTCCCCTCCTCCTTTCTGGGACCTCAATCACAGGATCCCTCACATGAGGCAAATGAGAGATGCAGGGCATCTTCCCCTGAGGATCAGGGATTTGCAGGAGACCCCTCCCCTCCTCAGGACAGAAGGGTGGGCTACAGATGGCGGCCGGAACCATGAAAGCCCACTGGGTCAGTTTATGTCAATCACCAGGAGAATGTGAGTTCTAGTCCCGCCTTAGGCATTAAAGCTGACTGCGTGACTTTCAGCCAATCACCAGGAGGCTGGGAGTTCCAGTCCCGCCTTAGGCATTAAAGCCGGCTGGGTGACTTTGGGCCAATCACCAAGAGGCTGGGAGTTCTAGTCCCGCCTTAGGCATTAAAGCCAGCTGGGTGACTTTGGGCCAATCACCAGGAGACTGTGAGTTCCAGTCCTGTTTTAAGCATGAAAGCTGACTGGGTGGACTTTGGGCCAATCACCAGGAGGCTAGGAGTTCCAGTCCCGCCTTAGGCATGAAAGCCGGCTTGGTGACTGGGCCAATCACCAGGAGGCTGGGAGTTCTAGTCCCGCCTTAAGGCATGCCATGTCCCTGGGTTATGTGATGGGGAACGGGGTCAACGGGGAAGCCAGATTCGCTGAACGGCCGTGTGACAAACTTGAAAAACTGCAGTGATTCACTTAATAACAGTGGCAAGAAAGGTCGTAAAACAGGGCAAAAGTCACTGGAGCAATGTTGTGCCAAAGCGTAGGAATTTTGGGCTGAGTTGCCGTCATAAGTAGAGGAGTAGCAGTCACCCCCACCCCCGACACGAGTCTCTTTTTGATTTTGCACCTTTCCCTTCCCCGCAGGAGGGACTTCTTCGATCCAACCGGTCCTTCCATGGTCGCAAAATGAGGAGTAAGAAGAGCGTGGGTTAAGCCGAACACGACTGCTTCCAAGACCTGTCCGGAGGAACCAAGATGGACTTCCGGAGCGAGAAAAGCAATGATCCGGACCACAACAGCAAGATCACCGTCCAGCTGCTAAAAAGCCTGATGGGAGAATTTGATCTCGAGTCCATCCTGCTGTTGAAGCTGAGAGGTCTCGGGATTCTGGAACTGGGTTGCCTCGGCAAGTGTGCCAGCTTGGAATGGCTCAACCTGTCGGGCAATGGCCTGACCCACCTGGGCCCCCTGGCTTCGCTCAAAGCCTTGAGCATGCTCAACGTCGCCGCCAACCGTATCTCTAACCTGAAACCGCTGAGCGTCTGCGAGAGCCTGCAGAGTCTCAACACATCCGGCAACCAGCTGCGCAACCCACAAAAGCTGCAGTGCCTGGCCGGGTTGTGGCATCTGGACAACGTGCGTTTCCACAACTGCCCGTCCCGTCTCAGCAATCCCTTCTGCGCCGCCGCCAGCTACCTGGCCATCCTGGCGGAAATGTTCCCACGGGTTAAAGTGATTGACGGCGAACGGGTATCCGGACAGGGTAGCGAGATCTACCAGCTGTGCAAGGATCTGGATCGCTCATTGCAGCAATGGCAGGGTTCTCGGCGAGACAGCTGGCCAGGCCCAGCCCTGGGTGGAAGAGGGCTACTGGGAGGTCCAACCGGCCCGGAGAAGTTTCATCGTGGAGGAAGCCTACAAGCAGTTCAGCGAGGCTTTGCTGGAGTGCCGGGAGTTGAGTAAGCAGGCTGACCACAGCATCAGCCAGGCCGAGCGGGCGCTCGGTGGAGGGCATCCCGACGCCAACTCGTACCTCTTTTGAGGCTGCCGGCTGCCGAGCGTCAGATGCGCTGGGGAAGGGTTCTACAACTTGCCATGGGCAACTTAATACGGCCAACTCACCACAACCAACCCTCTGTGACCAACTAACCACAACCAACTCTCTATGGCCAACTCACCACAACCAACACACTATGGCCAACTAGCCATGGCCAAATTTATTTATTTTATTAGTGAGACTTATATACCGCCTTAAGTGCAAGCACTCTCTAAGCGGTTTACACCATTAAGCAATGTATTTTTATATTGCCCCCAACAAGCTGGGTCCTCCAAAGGTGGGACGGAACGAAATGGGAAGGCCAATGATTAAAAATAATTTGCAAATTTTTAAATTCTTCAAAATAACTATTGTTGAATTGTCCGGCGGCTAGTTGGCTATGGCGAGTTGGCCATGCAGAGTTGGCCGCAGTGAGTTGGGCACGCCGAGTAAGCCATGGCGTATTGGGCACACTGAGTTGGCCATGGCGAGTTGACACCCCACCCCCCCAAAAAGGGAGAAGGACCCTTACCAAACCGTTGCTCTTCCTCTTGGATTCCTGCCTGCATCGGGGGGGAACCTGTGAGGAAATCTATGCCATCTCCCAAGGGTAGTGGTCACTTCCCAGGCAGGTCTTTGGTTTGGGAGCATGGTGGCCTCTGGGTGTGTTTGTGTGTGTATGTGGGCACTGGCGGGGCTGCTCCGAAAAGCCCCCTCCCCCGATGCTGCTTAACAAGGTAACCACAATTCTTCGTCCCAGATTAATCCCAGCTTTCCCCCTTAAGCAAGCATTATGAATCTCGGCCTGGCTGGCGCAGCTGCTTCTGCTCTTTCCTTGGGGGTGGGGGTGGGGTGGGAGTCAAGCTAGAAATGTCACAAAGTGGAGACACGATAACCCATTAAAAAACAAACAAACATCGGCACGTTCGCAATTCCCCCCACTTTTTTTTGTGTCCGTGCAACAAAAAAGATGGCGCGCAGATTTGCAAACGGGAAGCCGGAATTTGTTATCCGAAGCGAATTCGCACAGCCCCATCTTACCCCCGGAGACGTTCCCACAATCTCCACGGCCCTACACCGCTATGTTGTGTATCGTTGGTCTCCCACCTGATTGTAGAGAGGCCCGTCCCCGTCCCCCAAAATTGCAGAGGGCACGTCCTTGCGCCTTGTCCCTAGTCCCTAAACGTGCTTTTTTTTCAAGAGACACAACTGGATGTTCTTGGTTTCTTTTTTCTTGAAGAGGTTTCGCTCCTCATCCGAGAGGCTTCTTCCGTTCTGACTAACAGTTCACTTCTTCAATCAGAAGTGAAGAAGCTTCTCGGATGAGAAGGGAAACCTCTTCAAGGAAAAACAAAAGAAAAAAGAAAAGCCAAGCTCTGATTGGAATGATGGGGAATGGAAGGATTGATATTCCCTGCAGACAGCTGGTCATTTGCGTTCTTTTTAGAGAGGCATTGAGGCCACTTGGAGGTTTATCGGTGTCCTCGGGGTCACATCTGAGTAGTACAAATGGGGGTGGAGCTTCTTTGAACTTCAGCTTGCATGATTTGCACTACTTTGCACTACTCGGGTGACCCTGAGGACACCAACAAACACCGACAAACCTCCAAGCGGCCTCAACGGCTCTCTAAAAAGGATGCAAATGACCAGCTGCCTGCAAGGAGTATCAATTCTTCCGTTCCCCACCATCCGATCAGAGTTTGGGTTTTTTTTTTCCTTGAAGAGGTTTCCTTTCTAATCCGAGAAGCTTCTTCACTTCTGACTGAAGAACTGAACTGTTAGTCAGAACGGAACTGTTAGTCAGAACGGAAAGAAGCTTCTCGGATGAGGAGCAAAATCTCTTCTAGAAAAAAGAAACCAAGAACGTCCAGTTGCCTCTTTTTGAAAAAAAGCAGCTTTTGGCAAGACCGCGACCTGGAATGACCGAGCGTCTCCGTAGGCGTTTTACACCCCGTTTGCTTCCGGGGGATGATGGACCGCCGTGGACGCCCACCGAGCAGAAATGGCAGAGGCATGGTGAAAACTCGACTTGCAATTTTATTGGGAGAATCAAGAGGGAGGGGAGAGGCGAGGGGGCTGATGCTTCTGGAAGGCGGACATCTGTCGGAGAGGGGCAATGCCCAGATGCCCGCTGGATGCCAGTCAGCAGAGTCCACGCAGCTCTGTATTGGGGAGAGAGAGAGAGAGAGAGAGAAAAGGGGAGAACTTCAACATCCTCTCCAGATAGCAAGCGGCCCAAAAAAGCCCAAAGATAACAGGAGGGCAACAGAGGGGGGGAAATTCTGTCTGTCTGTCTGTCTATCTATCTCTTTCTCTCAACTGGACAATTTTCAGCTGAGTCCTTCAATTATATACCATATTTTTCGGAGTATAACACGCACCTTTCCACCCCCCCTAAAAGAGGCTGAAAATTTGGGAGCATCTTATACTCAGAATGTAGCTTTTTCAAAGCTTTTTTTCCAGCCCTAACAAGGTGCTAACGATCTTCCTGGCTTGCAGGCTTATTTCATTGCTACTCCCTCCGAAAAAGGTTTTTTCAGCCCTAACGAGGTGCTAACTATCTTCCCCGGGTTGCAGGATTTTTTCATTACTACTCTCCCTCCGAAGGTTTTTTAAAGCCCTAACCAGGGGATAAAATAATGTGCTGAAGCTGACCAGACTAAAGACCCTAGCCAGATGAATACCTGGTAGGCAGATTTTTTCCCCTATTTTCCTCCCCCAAAATTAAGGTGCGTCTTATGCTCCGGTGCGTCTTATACTCCGAAAAATATGGTATATGTGTGTGTATACATCATCAGTGCTAGAAGGGACAAGGAGGAAAAAGGAGGAGGAGGAGGAAGACGACTGTGGGGTCTTTGGTGCGGAGTTTGGCTATTTTCTTGCAGACGTTTTATTACCAAATTAGGTAACATCATCAGTGCTAGAAGAGAGTAGGTTTTGTGGAGAGGAGGAGGAGGAGGAGGAGGAGGAGGAAAAAGACTGTGGGGTCCTTGTTGCTCTCTGAGGTTGATGACAAAAAGCCGAGCACCTACCTGGCCAGGTGTGCCGGGAAAGATCAGGAAGTCCAACAGAAAAGGCAAACTTCCCAGGCAGATATTGATCCTCGTTGGCCAATTTGATGGCCCGGCATTCCTCTTCTTGCTGCCTTCTCACTTCCTGTGGGGGGGAGGGAAGGGGAGAAACCAGGACGGGGGGCTGGCACCTCTCAAGATGGAGGAATGTGGGAAGAGACCTCCCCCCACACACATTTGCCAGCTTGGGGGAGGAGAGGCGGCAAATGAAGCGCCTTGGCATTTCCCAACGGGGCCAATTGAACCCCTCAAAAAGCTTGGTCCACTTCCTGACAGAATATAGAATGATGGAGGTTGGACTAGAAGACCTCTGAGGTCCCCTCCAACTCTGTCATTTTCCTGTTTGAGCAGGGGGTTGGACTAGAAGACCTCCGAGGTCCCTTTCTAACTCTTGACATTCTGTGATTCTGTTCGGTTCCCATTGGGCCGGTCGCGGCATCCACATATCCGGAGAGCAACCAGCTGTGCTGGCATTGCCAGCCAGGCCGGAGGGAGGGAGGAAGGAGTCAAGCGAGCATCTAGCTTGGAATCATTGGCATGGCTGCAAATGACATAAGCATGAATTCCCTGCAAATTCACAAAGCCTTATCCGGCCGTTCCCGGCGGAAAACAAGCCGAGATTCTTGTAATGTTGGTGATCGACAATGAAGGGGGTCAACCGGAGGTTGGTATTACCGAGGGGGGCTCAGGGCAGACCCCAGCCCTCCGACAGCACCTAGCCTAGACTTCGGGGTCTCCTCTCCCTGGGGAGTAGCAGAGATGCGGGGGTTTGGGAGCGGATGAGGGAGGGGGAGGAGGAGGGGGAGTTCCCGACCCACCTGGAAGACGGGATTGTGTTCGGATAAGCATCGGAGAGATTTCTTGACGAGGGTCCCGGGATTGGTGGCATCAAACTTGAAGCAAGCCAGGTATTTCTGCCTTCTCTGGAGGGGAGAAAGAGAGAGAGAGGAAAAGAAAGAAAAAGAAAAAAGGCAGAAAGAAAGAGACGGAAGAAGAAGACGAGACAGAAAAAGAAAAAGGAGAAAGAGACAGTAAAAAACAGAAAAAGGAGAGAGAGAGAAAGAAAAAGAAAAGAGAAAAAGAAAAAGAGGAAAGGGGGAGAGAAAGAAAGAATGAGAAAGAAAAAAGAAAGAGAAAGAAAAAGGAGAGAGAAAGAAAAGAAAGAGGGAAGAAAAAAAAGCAAGAGAAAGAAAAGAAAGAAAGAGAAAGAGAAGGAGAGGGAAAAAGAGAAAGAAAGAAAAAGAAAAATAAGAGAGACAGAGAGAGAAAAAAAGAGGAGGGAAAGACAGACAGACAAACCATGGTTAAGTTCACAACAGACTCCTAAAGAAAAATGTGTCCATTCAGCCTCAAAATGGTTCGAACAAAACCGTTGTACGAGAAGAACAAGTCACCAGCGGAACTGCCCACCACCAGAAGGCGTGGCTGCTCCATCACTGGAGGTTTTGAAGACGAGATTGGACAACCCTTTGTCTGGAAGGGTCGAGGGTCTCCTGCTCGGGCAGGGGGTTGGACTAGAAGACCTCTCCGAGGTCCCTTCCAACTCTTGTAATTCCGTCAGGATCTCCTGCTCCAGCAGCGGGTTGGACTAGATGACCTCTGAGGTCATCTAGTCCAACCGGGGAGAGATTTGTGTGTGTCTTTGAGGTTTGGCTTGCGAAACGATGGCTTTGTCACTTGTTGTATTTTGCAACATTTGGTTCCGGGAAAGGGCGGGGCGGTCCGTAACCTTTCTGTGTGTGTGTGTGTGTGTCTGTCTGTGTCTGTGTGGTTTTTTTTTTTGTTCAAAAAGTTTTATTAGTACAAAATTACATAGATAGTAGCTAAATATTAAATATAAAGTACAAACATTTTTTTATTTTTTCTCCCCCCTAGCCCACCCCCTTCCCTCCCCCCCTCCCCCCCGGACTTCCCAGAGATAATACAGGGCATAATATCAATTAAATAAATTTAAATTAAGTTAATAAAAAAAGAACATTATTTTTTGAAAGCTTCAACTCCAAATTATACACTAATAATATATCGTCTATGTATACAATAATAAAGATACAAAAAAAAAGAAAGAAAAATCTCTTTAACAAAATAAGAAAAGCATAACTAAAATAAAGTAGAGAGAAAATAAAAAAGAGAAAAAAAAACAAACAAACAAACTTCCTTCCTCCTCCCTTCAATCCTCTACCTTGTGCAAAGTAAATATTATATAAATAATAGCTAAATATAAAATACAAAAATCTTAAACTAATATTATTAACATTAAAAATAACCTCAAAGTTAAATAAAACTTAGCTAAGTATTACATAAGTAATCATTAAATATTAAATTTCATCATAATATTAATAACATAATATTATTCTACATTAACTTATTAACTTCAAAAAACAAAAAATCTTTAAAGTCTTAAAAAAAAAAGAAACAAATCTTCAAAAAATTGTATATATCTAATATTATTAACATTAAAAATAGCCTCAAAGTTACATAAAACTTAACTAAATATTACATAGGTAATCATTAAATATTAAATTTCATCATAATATTAATAACCTAATATTATTATACATTAACTTATTAACTTCAAAGAACAAAAAATCTTTAAGATCTTAAAAAAAAGAAAGACAAATCTTCAAATATATATATATATATATATATATATATATATATATATATATATATATATATATATATATATATATATATATATATATATATATATATATATATATATATATATATATATATATATATATAGAAAAGGAAAAGTACAATCATATTAGTCTCTATCCGTCCAATATATTTCAACATCACATCTTTTTGTATCTTGATAGTTGCATCTTTTAATAACTCAATGATTTTGAATTTATCAACTCGTCTCCCATCTGGTCCCGATCCTCCATCTCCTTTTCCCCGACTGTCTGGCTCTGGCACTCCTTTTGGTTTTTTAAATCTATTTCCTTTTGATCCAACAGGGATGGCTTCCCCTCCTCCTCCTCTTTTACTTTCATACATCCTTCCTCTGGAATTTTGGATATATCAGCCTTTAAAACATTGACATAAAATTCAGTAGCTTTTTTTATCGTATTAAGCCAGTATCTTTTTCCAGAAAATTTCACCGCTACTCCTACTGGCGCTTCCCATTTATATTGTAAATTTAATCTTTTGAGTTCATCAATCAGAAAAGTGTAACTTTTTCTGGCTTTAAGCATTTTAGAGGGGATTTCTTTCCAGATCTTTAATTCCTGACCATTCACCTTAAGATTATTGTTGAACGTTGCCTGTATAATTCTATTCCGTAAGGCTCTTGTAGTAAAATATATGACAATGTCCCTTGGTAAATGTTTTTGTTTAGCATACCACGAGTTGATTCTGTATATCTTGTCGATTTGTGTAGCCAGTTCCACTTTAGAGATTCCAGACACCTGGTCCAAAGCATCAACCATCCTTCCTTTTAAATCTTCATATAATCCCTCCTTCAATCCTCTGACCCTTATAGCAACTTCCATTGATCTGAACTGTGTCATCAACACCTCTGTTTCAAAATTTGCAATGTCATTTTGAATTTTATCTATGTATTCCACCGAGGTTGCCAAAGCTTGTTTATTTGTTTCAATACGTTCTGCCAGAACTTCAATATTTGTTGCTAATCCTTTGCAAACCTCTAACACGTCCAACCTAAGTTGTTGATTCATATTCTTCAAAGCAGCCTGCATTTTTTGTCTATCTCACTAATTTTCTGATTAAATTCCAAAGTCAGTTCATGTTTCATAATCTTTAAATTATTTAATAAATTTTCAGGTGTCAAAGGCTGTGGAGGTGTTAACTCAGTATTAAGTTGCATTTTAGAAATATAACCAGAGGGATAGTCATTTCTTTTACTCAAAACAATCTTTCCAGATTTTGAAGCCATTGTGTTTCAAAAGAATACAAAGAAAAAAGAAAAAAAAAGCCAAATGCCTAATTAAAGTTCTTTCCAGTTTCAAAACCAGGTAGTCTTTTATTATTAAAAATCTTTCAGTTATAACTTTAATCCAGGGTTAGGAGACAGAGAAAGAAAAGCCAGTTTTCCAAGTCAAAAGTTTCCATAAGAGAGAAAAAAAAAGCCTCTGGGAAAACGAAAGTCACTTTCACTTCTCAATCGCCATATTGTTACTTTGTTTCCTTGCCGAAGTGAAAGCTTGCACAGGAGTTGAAGAAAAAAGAAAAAAGAGGTTTCAGTACTTGCCCATCTCACGCCTGTTTCTCTCTGTCTGCTTCTATAAATCAAAAATAGTTGTAAATCCCATTCTGGAAGCAGCGGTGGTCACGACATCTAGCTCCGCAAAAGCGGAGGTTTCCTGATTCCCGGAGCTGGAGACAGGCTGCATGGGGAGCCCTCCCTTCGCGCCCCTAGATGGCTCCTAGGGTGCTGGGGGGGCTCTACCCCACCTGTCAGGCTCTCATCTCTCCCCTTTGCCCGGGGAAGAGATTTCAAAGCCGCCAGACAGCTGTTCTGGCGGCTTTTTACAAGAATCGGAAAGGCGCCCAACGAAGGGGCATCCGCGATGGCGCGATCCAAACCGGAAGTCCTTTCTGTGTCTGTGTCTGTGTGTGTTTGTGTACGCCTGCCGCCCGCTTTGATCTGGCAGTTCTGGCTCAACCACTGATGTTTCCTGCAAACCGTCTGGACGAGGTCGACTTCCAACTGGACGTAGGTGCCCATCGGTAACTCCTGGGAGGAACACAAAAGTTCAAAGGAAAATGAAAATTAAAAGCGGAATGAAAATTCAATTAAAGGCTAATTAAAATTAAAATTAAAAGCGAATGAAAATTCAATTTATAGGCGAATAAAAATTAAATGAAAAGCGAATACAAATTCAATGAAAAGCTAAGACCAGGTAAGAAATGGCAGAGACCCTCAAGGGGGTTTTTGGGGAGTGGGGGGACGTAATAGCAGCGTTCCAATATTTGGGTGGGCTGCTCCAAAGAAGAGGGGGGCATTCCCCCTTATTTTCCAAAAGCACCAGAAGGCAGGACGAGAAGCGACGGATGGAAACTCCATCAAGGAGAGAAGCAACCTGGAATCGAGGAATTTCCTAACATTGAGGACGATTAACCAGTGGAACTGCTTGCCACTGGAAGTTGTGGGTGCTCCAACACTGGAGGTTTTTAGAGTAAAGACCGGACAGCTATTTGTCTGAAATGGTCTAGGGCCATGATGGCGAACCTATGGCACATGTGCCACAGGTGGCACGCGGAGCCATATCTGAGGGCACGTGAGGCGTTGCCCTATGTCAGCTCCAGCGCACATGTACACACTGGCTAGCTGATTTTGACGTTCCGGAGGGTGGGGGGAGGCAGTTTTCGCCCTCCTCAGGCTTCAAGAGGCTTTCCTGAAGCCTGGGGAGGGCAAAAAACGGCTCAACGGCCCAACCGAAAGTTCATTTCCGAACTTCCGGTAGGCCCGTTGGGCCCGCTTTTCTCCATCCACAGGCTCCAGAGGCATTCCTGAAGCCTGAGGAGGGCGAAAATGGCCTCCCCCCGCCCTCCGGAATGAGGTTGTGTGCACATGCGTGGGGGGGAGGGCATTGCATTATGGGTGTGGGCACAAGCGTGTGTGCTATTGCACACACGCGCACCCTTTTGGCACCTGAGCAAAAAAAGGGTTCGCCATCATTGGTCTAGGGTCTCCTGCTTGAGCAGGGGGTTGGCCTAGATGACCTCCAAGGTCCCTTCCAACTCTGTGATTCTAGAAGGGTCTCCTGCTTGAGCAGGGGGTTGGACTACATGACCTTCGGGGTTCCTTTCAGATGGATTCTGATGGAAAGGCTGCTGGAAGAGGGGCGGGTTAGGGTTAGACAGTCCCTTGTCTGGAATTGGGTAGAGGGTCTCCTGCTCAGGCAGGGTGTTGGACTAGATGACCTCCAAGGCTCTTTCCAACCCTGTTATAGAATGATTCTATAAGGGTGTCCTGCTTTGAACAGGGGGCTGGACTAGATGACCTCCGAGGTCCCTTCCACCTCTGTCATTCTATGATTCTGCGGTTTGAGCAGGGGGCTGGACTAGACCCTCCAAAGTCCCTTTATTTATTTATTTATTTATTTTGGTGGATTTCTATGCCGCCCAATCCCTAGGGACTCAGGGCGGCTCACAGCATGTAGATCCAATACAAAATAAAAGTTCATTAAAATATATAACAATACACAATACAATGGTTAAAAAATACAGAAAATACAAAAGTTAAAAGAGTATCTCATTCACCCCGCCTGCCGGAAGAGCCAGGTCTTTATTGCTTTCCGGAAGGCCAGTAGGGTGGGGATGGTCCTGATCTCTGGAGGAAGTTGGTTCCACAGGGAGGGAGCTCCCACAGAGAAGGCCCTCCCCCTAGGTCCCGCTAGCCGACATTGTTTGGTCGACGGGACCTGGAGGAGGCCGACTCTGTGGGCTCTAACCGGTCGTAGGGAGGTATGCGGCAGGATGCGGTCCCGAAGATAACCTGGCCCTGAGCCATGTAGGGCTTTAAAGGTAACGACCAACACCTTAAATTGGATCCGGAGACTAATGGGCAGCCAATGCAGCTGGCGGAGGATAGGTGTTACGTGGGTGCATCTAGGTACACCCACCACAGCTCGCGCAGCTGCATTTTGCACCAATTGTAGTCGCCGGACACTCTTCAAGGGTAGCCCCATGTAGAGCGCATTGCAGTAATCCAGCCGTGAGGTGATAAGGGCATGAGTGACTGTAAGAAGTGCCTCCTTCTCCAAGTAGGGTCGCAATTGGTGCACAAGACGTACTTGTGCAAAGGTCCCCCTAGCCACAGCTGAAAGATGTTGTTCCAATTTTAGCTGTGGGTCTAGGAGGACACCCAAATTGTGGACCCGTTCTGAGGGGGCTAATTTCTCCCCCCCAAGAACCAAGGAGGGACAGTTGGTCGAGTCCTTAGGAGGCAATATCCACAGCCACTCAGTCTTGTCAGGGTTAAGCTTTAGCCGGTTCTTCCCCATCCAGACCCTAACATCGGCCAGGCAGCGGTCCATTACGTCTACGGCTTCCCCAAATTGAGACGGGGTGGAGATGTACAACTGGGTATCATTAGCATATTGCTGATACCTCACCCCGTGTCGTCGGATGATCTCACCCAGCGGCTTCATGTAGATATTAAACAGGATGGGCGAGAGGACCGAGCCCTGTGGCACCCCACATAGTAGGGGCCTAGGGCTCGACCTCTGCCCCCCTGTCAACACCGACTGCGTCCTGTCAGAGAGGAAGGAGGAGAACCACTGCAAAACAGTGCCGCCCACCCCCACCTCTCCGAGACGACGCAGAAGGATACCATGGTCAATGGTATCGAAGGCCGCTGAGAGGTCAAGTAGCACCAGGATAGAGGAATAACCCCCATCCCGGGCTCGCCAGAGATCATCCATCAGGGTGACCAAAGCCGTTTCCGTACTGTAACCACGCCTGAAGCCAGATTGAAAGGGATCCAGAAAATCAGTGTCATCCAACAGTCGTAGGAGCTGGAGTGCCACCACTTTCTCAACAACCTTCCCCGCGAAGGGAAGGTTGGAGACTGGACGGAAGTTCTTTAAATCCGCCGGGTCCAGGGAAGGCTTCTTGAGGAGGGGCCTCACCACCGCAGCTTTTAAGGGCTGCGGGACGGACCCCTCTCTCAAAGAAGCGTTGACCAACGCCTGGAGCCAGCCGCGTGAAACCTCCCTGGTGGCCGAGACCAACCAGGAAGGACACGGGTCCAATAAACAAGTGGCGGAGCTCATAGCTCCTATGGCCTTGTCCACATCCTCAGGAGTCACCGGTTCAAACCTTTCCCATATAACCGGACTAAGACCTGCCCCAGTCATCTCGGCCTGTACTACCCAATCGGAGTCCAGGTCTGTCCGAATCTGAGTGACTTTATCCTCCAGAAACCGAGAAAATTCCTCAGCTCTACCCTGCAAGGGGTCTCCGCCTTCCTCCTTAGCCAGAAGGGTGCGGGTCACCCTAAACAAGGCGGCTGGGCGGGAGTCAGCGGACGCAATAAGAGCGGAAAAATGCGAACATTTTGCCGCCCTTATCACCACTAAGTAAGACTTAATGAAAGTTCTTAAAAGTGTCCGGTCAGACTCAGCTTTACTAGATCTCCATCGTCGCTCTAGGCGTCTCTTGTGGCGCTTCATCTCCCGGAGTTCCTCGGTAAACCAAGGAGCCCTCCTGGATCCACTTCCACGGAGAGGCCGCAAAGGCGCAATCCGGTCCAGAGCCCCCGCTGCCGCCTGATTCCAGGCGGCAACCAGGGATTCGGACGAACTGTGTACCAGGGATTCAGGTATCTCCCCAAGTTCCCTCTGGAATCCGTCGGGTTCCATTAGGCGCCTGGGGCGGAACCACTTAGTCGGTCCCTTTGTTTAAGTTGCGTTAAACAACTCCAAACCTCCAAACTGTTGCCAACAGCTGGAGCACAATGGAGCTTCCCTAAACCGCAGCAGTCTATCTGACACCCGCCTCCGGTCCCAACTCACTCGCTCCCCCTCCCCTCTCCTCTTGCCAGCGGGGACTTTCCCTGGGGCATGGGCCGGGCTATCAAGGGAAAAGAAACCCACGTGTGTCTCTCTGGAAGCGCAGCTTTCCAAAGGGTGCTTGGACCCAAAGACCCCCCTCCGTCAGCCCGGGCTGTCAATCAAGCCGCGCGTCCCCCCCGCACTCCCACGCCTGATGCCAAGGAGGGCAAAGATTCCTCTGCCCCGTGGGTGGGTTTGGGAAGCGTGAGGAGCGTGGGACAGAGGAAAAATCGACCTTCCGCAGGTGAGAACCGGGAGCCCAGGAAGAGGGACACGGAGAGCCCACTCCCACGCGGGCTAACCACCAGCTCCGTCATCTCGGAACGCACGCCCCCCCGACCAAACTCCCCGTGGAAGTCCTTCAGCCACACGTGCCGACCTCCCACCTTCTCCCTTGCGGGCTCCCCATGGAACGTCTCCTGGACCAGACTCCTTCCCCTATCGTGGAAGTTTATTTATTTATTTTTATTTATTTGAGGTTCTATGCCGCCCTACTCCCTCAGGACTCAGGGCGGCATACAACATTTTAGGGAACATCAAACAAATCATTAAAAACAATTTAAAACAATTTAAAAAGAACATATAACTTCATACATACATGAGGGAGACGTCAGATGCAAGGTCGTCTCAAAATCACCCCACCTGCAGGAAGAGCCAGGTCTTAATGGCTTTTCGGAAGGCCAGCAGGGTGGGGATGACTTGGATCTCTGGGGGAAGTTGGTTCCAGAGAGCAGGGGCCCCTACAGAGAAGGCCCTCCCCCTAGGCCCTGCCAGTCGGCACTGTTTGGCCGTTTCCCAGTACGCCCCACACGGGCTAAACCCCCACCAGCTCTTTGGAGGTCTTTTCCTCGGAACACAGCCCAGATGAAGCTCTCTCCCTCCGTGGAAATCCTCCAGCCCTCCCACATGGGCTAAACTCCCACCAGCTTCTTGGAGGGACGCCGCTCGGACGGGGCCCCCTACGGAGAAGCCACCCAGCATTCCCATGCGTGCTAAGCTCCCACCAGCTTCTTGGTCTCCCCTGGGAACGCCGTCCGGATGATTAAGCTCTCCCTCCGTGAAAGCCCTCCGCCCCCTCCCACGCGGGCTGACTGACCCACTCCCTCAGAAGGCCGTCCGGGTGAAGTTATCCTCCCGCGGAAGCCCTCCACCGGCCTCCCACGCATGCTTGATGCCCCCACCCCACCCCCGGCCGGCCTGACCTCCACCACTTCTCTGGCCGTCTCCCCTTGGAAGGCCGCCTGCCTGGACCAGGTTCCGCCCGTGGAAATCCTCCAGGACTTTCTCCAGCGTGTTTTGCAGCGCGGCCGGCCGGCCAACCTCAATCAGGACTAGCAACACGCACAGGACTAGCAACCAACGGGACGCCGTGAACTTCTACGCGGGTCCACCTTGCGCTCCTCCTTCCGCTCCCCTTGGAGCTTGGGGGGGTGTGTGGGGGTGGGTCATCGGCCCGCCTCCCTCCCCACGCCCCCTTGTTGTTGTCCCGCGGGGGAGTGGGCTAAAGACACGCCACCCACCGGCTTCAAGTTGGGCTGCCAACTCCCCCCCCAGGTTGCGAAATCTCCACTGGTTCTCCAAAACTTGCCGCCCGTTTTGGATGGAAAGAGACTCCTCGCTTGACCCATTCGGGGGGGGGCTGTTAGAATGTGGGCAAGGATCACAGGAGACAGACTTCATAACAGCTCTTTTACTCAGCTCACTCAAGTAACCAGCAAAACATGGTCTGACAGCTAGCTCTTTTATAGAGGGCTGTCAGACACAACAACCAATAGCGTATGAGCATTCAAACACATGACCTGGGTGGCAACAACAGTTCAGGTAGAGTTCAACTAAAAACATAACAACTTACAGTTCAGTCAGAGGTTGTCTAGTCAAAACAAGTTTAGGGTTCAGTTAGAGGTCAGTCAGAACACAACACCCCTCTCCTTCTAGATGGAACAGTCCGACAGACATAGTCGCGCAGGTAGGCGGGGCGTTTGGGAACTTTCCCTGACCTGCGCAGCTCAGTCTCAGGTGAGGCAGCAGCCTGTTCGGACAGGTCTGCTGTCGCTCTTGGGTTGGAGCATGGAAGCTCCTGGAATGTATCAGGCGTGGCCTCTGCGACTGGTGGAAACGGTTCTAATTGAGGACACCACTGGACTTCAACTTCCTCAGGTAGGCCTTCCGAGACACTTGGGCTTGAGGTAGCTAGGGGAAGAACACAGGGTGTTACCTTTTGTGGTTCGTTAGATTTCCCTTTTACTCGGTTGCGTAGCTGATCTATGTGCCTCTTCCAGAGGCGTCCGTCCTGGAGGCGGACTTCGTATGTTAGTGGACCCAAGATTGTTTCTATGACTCCAGGTAGCCACAGGGGGCCCTTGGCATAATTTTGGGCGAATACCGAATCTTCCAGGGAGAAAGCCCTGGTTTTTTGTGTGACCTCTGGTTTTGCCTTAGTGGCGTAGTTTGGGTGTAAACGATCCAGGACGGATCTAAGCCTGCGACCCATAAGGAGCTCGGCCGGGCTGCGGCCAGTGGTCGCACTTGGGGTTATGTGCTGTGCACTCAGAAATTTATCGATGCGGGCCTGCCAGTCCCCTGGGCCCAGTCTACCTAATGCTTCCTTGGCTGACCTTACGAATCGTTCAGCCAGTCCATTGGTCGCCGGATGGAATGGTGAGGACAGGGCATGGCGAATTCCCAGGTCAGCAAGGTACCCCTCGAAATTGGTGGCCGTAAATTGGGGACCATTGTCCGTTACAAGGACGTCCAGGAGGCCGTGTGTGGCAAAAAGGTATGTGAGCACCTTAATAACCGCCTCAGCGGTGGTAGAACCCATTGGAAATATTTCGAGCCACTTTGAGTAGGCATCGACAATTATTAAAAACATTTGGCCATGGCAGGAGCCTGCGAAATCGGCGTGTAGCCGTGACCAGGGGCTTTTTGGTTGTTCCCAGTGATGGACTGGTGCTTTGGGCGGAGCAGGCCGCGACTCTTGACAGGGTTTGCATAACCCAACCCAATTTTGGATTTCTGCATCCATATTTGGCCACCAAACGTACCCCCTAGCCAAGGCTTTCATCCGGACAATCCCCGGATGGCCTTCATGTAAAGTCCTGAGTATTCCAGCTCGCAGGCTGGTTGGTATGACCACACGGTCGCCCCAAGTGAGGCAACCCCCTTGTTCTGATAGTTCATGCTATCTCTGTTCGTATGGTTTAAGGTCAGGCTTGACCAGGTCCTTCGGCCATCCCCTCCACACCCAGTTCAACACAGTTCTGAGTGAAGGGTCCTTGGCCGTTTGTTTAGCCACCTCAGCAGAAGTGACCAGTCTGGAATCAGCCAAGTCAATCAAAAGGACTGGAGCTTCTGGGAGAATGTCCGTAAGGAGGTCGGGCAATGGGCACCTGCTCAAAGCGTCCACATTGTCCATGTCTTTTCCTGGCCGATGTACCAGGCCAAGGGTCGGCAAACTTAAACACTCAAAGAGCCATTTGGACCCGTTTCCCACAGGAAAAAACCCATGGAGAGCCACAAAACCTGGGTAGGCGTGGCCAACTTGACATCACTCACATCACAGTCACCCAGTCACAGCCGGTCATTAGGACAGAGAACTGGGAACCACAAAACCCTTTTCTCTCTCTCTCTCCCCCCCTCCCTCTCCCTCTCATCTCTCCCTTTCCATCTCTTTCTCTCTCTCTCCATCCATATCTATCTACCTATCATCTATCTATCATCTATCTATCAATCTGTCTGTCTGTCTGTCTATCTATCTATCTATCTTCTCTCTCTCCCTCTCATCTCTCCCTTTCCATCTCTTTATCTCTCTCTCCATCCATATCTATCTACCTATCATCTATCTACAGTATCTATCTTCTATCATCTATCATCTGTCTGTCTGTCTGCCCATGGTTTTATTCCCTTTTTGTACCAGATGCTGAGCTGGGACGGTGACAACACGGCAAACAAAGTCCTTTGCGGGTTGGCCTGGATCCCGAGCGGGGGCTCTATAGGGCAGAGCAATCTCTTGGGCCAGCCGCTGAGGAAATACATGGCCAGAGGGCCAATCCAGCGTTCTGGCCAGGCGCCGTCCTAGCAGGCAGAAATGGCGGCCGGAGCCTGAAGGGTTTTCAGCATCTGTCTCGGGCGGCCGGGACACTCTCGGCGCTCCCGAGAGGTACCGGCATAATAGCGAAGGGATGGAAGCTCCACTCGGAGGCCGGCGTCGCCCCTGGCCAGACTGAGAGGTGCTCGGAAGAGGAAGGGAGTCGGAGCTGCCTTTCTGGCGGGTTGAAGCAACGGGACGTGGGAGAGGCGTCCTAAGGGGAAAGGACGGTTACAGCTCGAGACGGCGCCCTCGTGACGTCGCCTTAATCTTGCGGGTGCCTCACACTCTCCCCACCGCGGCTTCCTTTGCCTCCGCTGCCGCCGCCGCCATCTCTTTTTCTTTCTGCTACGTCGGCGTCTGGCGAGGGACAGAAAGGGGGGGCGGGGGTGAAGAAGGAGAAAGAGCGAGCGAGAGACACATACGACCTGAAGGAGGGAGCGAGCCCTGTTTGCCTCGGGACTGCAACTCAGTACTGGTTGGGAAAAAGGAGCGGCGGCTGAGCGCGGAGCTTTCAATGTCGTGGAACGTTGGGACGTGAACGTTCCGAGGCCGCCGAGCTGGCTTTGATGTCGTGTAACACCGAGGGACCGAACGTTCCAGGGTCGCTTTGCCGGGAGGGGCGGCTTTTGGAGTTGGTTCATTGGAAGCCGCCTCTGCCTCTGATCAGAACGAGGGCGGTCCTGCCTGCTTTTCCTCCGATGGGAATCATCGCGCATGATTCAGGCTGGGGTGAGGTGGAATCTCCCTGGGCTAGGCAAGGGAAGGGAGGGCGAGGGGCGGGGCAGTCAGTGATGGGACAGGGAGCCATGGCAGAGGGCCCAAAGAGCCACTTTTGGCTTGCGAGCCGCAATTTCCGACCCCTGTACCAGGCGATAGGAGTAGGCCGAGAGAAAGATGGCCCACCGGCCGAAACGGGGGGATAGGGCAGCCGGAGTGTATGGTCCCCCACAAGAAGCCCCAGAAGCGGCTTGTGGTCCGTAACCAAAACAAAATCCCTCCCAAATAAATATTCGTGGAATTTTTTGACACCAGCAACTAAAGCCAAGGCCTCCCTGTCCAGCTGGCTGTAGTTCCGCTCTGCACAGGACAGAGTCCTTGAGTAATAGGCCACAGGGGCCTCTGACCCATTTGGAAGCTTGTGGCTGAGCACAGCGCCAACTCCCACAGGGGAAGCGTCGCACACCAGGACCAATGGCAAGGTATTGTATTGAATTAAGAAACTGTCACTGGTTAGTAGTCGTTTGACAGCTGCGAAAGCTGACGCCTCCCTGGACCCCCAGAGCTGAAGTGGTGCAGTGGTTAAATGCAGCCATTTCAGGCTGACTGCTAGTTCAACAGTTCAGCTGTTCAAATCTCACTAGGCTCAAGGTTGACTCAGCCTTCCATCCTTCCGAGGTCGGTAAAATGAGGACCCAGATTGTTGGGGGCAATATGCTGAACTCTGTAAACCGCTTAGAGAGTGCTGTAAAGCACTATGAAGCGGTATATAAGAAAAGTGCTATTGCTATTGCTATTGCTATTTCCAAGGAGTGTTTTTGGCCAGCAGTCTGTGAAGAAGCTCGGCTACTGTGGCTTTGTCTTTTAGGAAAAGACTGTAAAAATTTAGCAGCCCAAGGAAGGCTTGGAGCTCTGTTTGGTTTTTTGGGGCAGGAGCCTCATGGATTGCCCTTAGCTTATTTTCTGTGGGGTGGATGCCTTGGCCATTGACTCGGTACCCTAAAAATTCGACCTCAGGCACCCCCAACAAGCATTTCCTGTGTTTGGCTTTAAGCCCAGCAGCACGCATTTTTGACAGGACCATTCTAACTCGACAGCGGAGCTGGTCCTGGTCACAGGCAGAGATTAGGACGTCATCAAAATATGGTACGACCCCCGGGGATGTTCTGCAACAGACGTTCCATTACACTCTGGAACAACCCCGGGGCTACGCTGACTCCAAACTGCAGCCTGCGACATTTAAATGCTCCCGTGAGTTACAATGGTCTGTGCTTCTGCAGTAGCTCTATCTACCAGCAGCTGCTGGTACGCCTGCGCAAGGTCTAGTTTAGCAAACAGGCATCCAGAACCTAGGGAGTGGAGTAGATGATGCACAATCGGCACCGGATAGGCGCTCTGTTGCAAAGCCTTATTGATTGTGCATTTGTAGTCGGCGCAAATTCAAATACTGCCGTCCCCTTTAACGGGGGTCACTATGGGGGTCTCCCATTTAGCATGGTCGACTGGCTCCAAAATGCCTTGTTTGATGAGCTTGTCCAGCTCTTTGTCAATTTTAGGGTCAAGGCTAAATGAAATAGGAGTCCACACATACTTGCCCAAGCCATCACTGAAAACGTCCTGGAACTCGTCAAAAAGGTCGTCCAGGTTTGCGGCTCTGATGGCGTTGATGCCTGTCACCCCTAGGCCGAGCGATTCGAACCAATCGAGTCCTAGGAGGCTCGGAAGGCTGCCATTGACTATGGTGAGCTGGAGAGGTCCGTCGAAATTGTTGAATCTGACATGGACCCGGACTTTTCCAAGGACAGGGATCCGGTTTCCCTTGTAGTCAGGTGGATTGAGGATTCCTGCGGGCGGGTAGACCGGAGACTCGGAAGGGCGAGCTTGAGCGTCTCCCAGGTGACGATAGACACTGCAGACCCGGTGTCAACCTCCATTTGGAACGGTGCTCCGTCGATGGAGATGGTGACCATGATCTTCCTTTTGAAGGGGCAGCTGGCCCTGGCAACCCGCGTTTGGTTGGTTTCCGGCTGCATGGTGAAGGCTCTCTGGCGCGGCCTTTGGTTTTTGTGCCAGAATCTATTTGACAATTCGCCTCTAGGGATGTCCTGCGCATTCGTGTCTTTCGGAGGCAGAATGGTGCGGCAAACTCGCACCAAATGTCCTCTCCTTTCACAATGTTGGCAGATAACGTGCCTAAATCTGCATGATATCCTCGGGTGTCGCCCCCCACAGCTGGCACAAGCAGTCAGGGATTCTTGGGGGGGCGGAGGGCGCTTCTGGTCAGTGGGGCAGACCTCGTCGTCGCTGCTTACAGGCTCCTTGACAGAGCCCTTGTGGACCGCAGGAGGCTTAGTGTCCTTTTTAGAGGAGGCGAAACGGTGCAGAGATTCGGCTGCTTTGGTTGAGGACTCAGCAGCTCTGGCTTCGTCCAGGGCAGCGGCCAGCGTGAGGTTGGGCCGAGCCAGGAGCTGGCGTTGCAGGCGAATGTCCTGCACACCACAGATGAGCTAGTCAAGCAGGATGTCATCCAGGTCGCGGAACTCGCAGTGGCCGGAGGCTTTATGGAGAGCGGTGATGTATTGGTTGATGGTCTCGCCCTCCTGCTGCATCCGCTGGCGGAACTCATAGCGCCGGACAACCTTGGATGGGGTGGGCGCGTAGTGTGTCTTCAGCGTTGCCTGGAGTACCTGCCAGGTCACGGTGTGGACTGGGGTTGGGTCAGACAACGATTCTGCGGTGTCAAACACCTCTGGCCCGCAGTGACTCAGAAATAAAGCTCTTTTTCTGTTGTCAGCCAATCCCAGCAGATCATTGGCTTCGAGGAAGCACTCAAACCGCCACATGTAGGAGTCCCATTTTTCCCGGGCAGGTTTGAAAGGCGCGCGGGTGGAAGGTAGACATCCCGATGAGAGAAGGCAGACATGGCTAGTGCTGCCTGGCTGGTTGCAGCACTTGAGGGCTAGTCTTCGTTCTCCTGGTCCCAAACCCTTGTCGCCACTGTTAGATTGTAGGCAAGGATCACAGGAGACAGACTTCATAACAGCTCTTTTACTCAGCTCACTCAAGTAACCAGCAAAACATGGTCTGACAGCTAGCTCTTTTATAGAGGGCTGTCAGACACAACAACCAATAGCGTATGAGCATTCAAACACATGACCTGGGTGGCAACAACAGTTCAGGTAGAGTTCAACTAAAAACATAACAACTTACAGTTGTCACAGGTCGTCTAGTCCAGGGGTAGGCAAAGTTGGCTCTTCTATGACTCGTGGACTTCAACTCCCAAAATTTCTGAGCCAATCATGCTAGCTCAGGAATTCTTAGTTGAAGTCCACGAGTCATAGAAGAGCCAACTTTGCCTACCCCTGGTCTAGTCAAAACAAGTTTAGGGTTCAGTTAGAGGTCAGTAAGAACACAACAGGGGCATTTCGTTAGACGCCCCCACAAGCGTCCCGGACAGGCGACCCCGGTAGGTGGTGATGGACGTTGCACCGAAGCTGCCCTTCTCAATCAATCGCCAATTGGCCCCGGGCGGAGGGGAATAGTGTAGGGACTCCTGCTGGGGGGGGGGTTGGACTAGATGACCTACAAGGTCCCTTCCAACTCTAATAATATGTAAATCGAATAGGACCGTTTCGCAAGACGTTTCGGACTCGGTTCATTGTTAGAGGCTGCAGTTCGGTTACGGACCGCATCCAGGCTCAAAGGCTGGATTTTTGTTTTTGTTTTTTTCAAATTTCCCAGGCTTTAAGAGAGGACTTCAATTCCCAGAATCCCCGGGGGAGGGGGGGGGAATAGCAGGACTTCAATTCCCATAATTCCACAGCTGAATTGAGTTTGAGACTCCCCCAGTCCCACGTGGGTGGATTTCGACTCCCAGAATCCCCAGCTGGAGTGGGTGGACTTCAACTCCCAGAAACCCTAGCTGGCATGGATGGGCTTTGATGCCCAGAATCCCCCAGCAAGACTGGGTGGATTTCAAGTCCCAAAATCCCCCAGCAGGCATGAGTGTGGACTTCGATTCCCAGAATCCACATCTGGCATGGGTGGATTTTTTTTTTTACTCCCAGAATCCCCCTGCCAGAATGGGTGGATTTGATTCCCAGGATCCCCCCCAGCGGGCATGAGTGGACTTCGACTCCCAGAATGCCCAGCTGGTGGACTTCCACTCAATTTGACTTTGACTCCCAGAATCCCTCAGCCAGCATGGATGAACTTCAACTCCCACAATCCACCAGCCAGAATGGGTGGATTCCAACTCCCAGGATCCCCAGCAGGCATGGATGGACTTCAACTCCCAGAATCCACATCTGGCAGAGGTGGATTTCGACTCCCAGAATCCCCAGCTGGTATGGATGGGCTTTGACTCCCAGAATTCCCCCCCCCCCATCTTAAAGGCTCTATAATCGAGAAATATCTCATTAAACACAGCAGGGCAGACCTGAGGTACATAGAGCAGCCTTTGGATTACAGAGCCCATGATTCCCCGCTTCGATGGCCGCGGATCGAGGTGACGGGGAACCATGGCGCCTCCAATCCAAGGCCCAGATTCGGAAAAGCCTCGCTTGGGAAGCCTGCGGCCTTCAAAGTACCGAACTCCAATTCCCAGAGAACCGCGCGAGGAAAAGCTTTTCGGGGCGGGCATGAAAAAAAAATCCATCGGGACTCGGCGGGCAATTCACGCGAGATTTCTATCCGAGACGACAGATACGGAGAAGGGCAAGAAGTCTCTGTGAAAACAAATCTACAAAGAACAGATATTCACCGCTATTGCGATACAAAGAACTCTCTTTCCCGTCATGCCGCGCGGGGTGCGGGGGGGGAATGCCTCCAGGGCAGGCCTGTCAAAGTGGCGATGCGTCACGCTAAGGCCACGTCCACCCGGGCTCCGCGAAGGCAAAAAAACCTGTCGCGAGACGTCGGGAGATGTCACGTGACGCGATCGCATTTGAACCCCCCCCCCTGGACTCCAGGGGCCGATGCGCACGCAGCGAATGACGAAAGGAGGAAGTATGCCGGGGCCTCACTTCCGCTTCTTTCATCCGGGTCTTTTTCTTTCTTTCTTTCTTTCTTTTTTAAATGAGCCTCGCCCCCTTCGGGCGTAGAGAGAGAGAGAGAGAGAGAGAGAGAGGGCGCAGGCGCGGGGGGGGCGTGTGTGTGACGTCACCGCGTGAGGTCAGCGTCTCGGCCCGATGATGCGTCGCTTACGTGCGACGCGTCCGCCACGGGGCCCGAACCGTCGCCCTTGTTGCTATGGCGACCCCGCCCGCCGGGTCAAGGGGTCACGGCGCGGCTTGGTGAGCGGGGGGGGGGGTGGCGTCTCGGGGAGGGGGGGTGGCGTCTCGGGGAGGGGGGTCCGTGGAGGGGTCCCACGTGGCGGGAGGGAGGGAAAGCCAGGCCCGGGCGGGTTTCCCTACGACGGTTGGACGGGTGAGGGGCGTCGGGCCTAGCGGGGGGAGGGGAAGGTAGAGGAGGGCTTTGGGGAGCAGGACCCACGCCTCAAATCCAGCCAAGGAAGGAAGGTTCGCCCCTTCCCCAAGCCGAGCTGGAAGGGGAGGGGGCGCAACAGGGCGGGGTGGGGTGGGGGGGAAAGCTTCCCTCCTTGGCTGGATTTGAGGCGGGGGTCCTGCTCCCCCTCCCCCAAGGGAAGAATGGAGGAAGGGCCTCCTTTTTGGGGAGGGGGTCTGGCCCTGCAGTGACGTCTCTTCCCCCCTCCCCTGGGGTCTGTCTTCTGTTGGGGAGGGGGAGCATTAGCTATGGTGGGCTGGGGTGGGTGGATGGAGGGGAGGTGGTGGTTGCCCAGGGAAGTTTGCCAGGTGGGGGGGGAGAGAGAGAGAGTGGAAGGAAGAAAGAAAGAAAGAAAGAAAGAAAGAGGGAGGGACAGAGAGAAAAGGAAAAAGGGGGTATGAAAGAGAAAGGGAAGAGAAGGGAAGAAGAGAAAGAGGATGGAAGAGAGAATGAGAAAAGGAAGGAGAGAGAATGAGAAAGTGGGAATGAAAGAGAAAGAAAAGAGAATGAGAGAGGATGGAACAGAGAGAGAGAGAATGAGAATCGGAGAGAATGAGAAAAGAGTAAGAAAATAAAGAAAGGAGAGAGAACGAGGATGAAAGATAGAGAATGGGAGAACGAGAAAGGATGATAGAATCAGAGAGAGAATATGAGAGAGAAAGGAAGGAGAGACAGAATGAAAGAGAAGAGAATGAGAAAGGATGGAAGAGAGAATTGAGAAAGAATGGAAGAGAGAGGAGACTGAGAAAGGATGAAAGAATGAAGTAGAGAGAATGAGAGTGAGAGAATCAGAAAGAGACAGAGAATGAGAGTGAATGAGAAAGAAGAGAATGAGAAATGATGAAAGATAGAATGAGAATGAGAGAGAATGAGAATGAGAAAGATAGAATGAAAGGTAGAATGAGAGAGAAAGTGAGAAAGAATATAAGAGACAGAATCAGAGGGAGAGAAGGAGAAAGAATGAGACAGAAGAGAATGAGAAAGACAAAAGAATGAGAGAGAATGAGAAAGGGAAAGTGAAAAGGAGGAGAGGGAATGAGAATAAAAGAATCGGAGAGAAGGCGAAAGAAGAGAGGAGAATGAGAAAGTGAAAGCGAGAAGAGAGAATGAGAAAGAATAAAAGATAGACAGAATGAGAGGGAGAGAAGGAGAAAGAGAGAAGGAGAAAGAATGAAAGATTGAGAAAAAAGAATGGGAAAGAGAACTAAAGAGAGAGAGAATGAAAGAAAGAAAGGGAGGGAAGATGAATGAGAGAGGGAATGAGAAAGAGGGAGGGAGAAAAAAAGAATGGGAGTTGACACATGGAGGAGATTCCCATGACTTTGGATGGCCCGGGGATGGAATGGAATCTTGGCAAATGGGCTGTTTTCTCCTTTGGTGGAGCTGGGGGGAGGGTTCCCTTCCTCACCTGGGGAGGGGGGGCTTGAGTCTTGGTTTGCCTCCTATTCAACCCAGGTTTGAACCCTGAGCTTTAGCAGAATAACAGAAGAGGAGAGTTGGAAGGGACCTCGGAGGTCTTCTAGTCCACCCCCCTGCTCAAGTAGGAGACTCTAAACCATTTCAAACAAGTGGCTGTCCAGTCTCTTTTTAAAAACCCCACAACTTCTGGTGGCAAGCTGTTCCACTGGTTAATTCAATCAATCAGTCAGTCAGTCAAATCAGAATAGAACTGGAAGGGGCCTTGGAGGTCTTCTAGTCCAACCCCCTGCTCGAGGCAGGAGACCCTCTATCATTTCATTTAAAAACCTCCAGTGATGAAGCACCCACAACTTCTGGTGGCAAGCAGTTCCACTGGTTAATTGTCCTCACTGCTAGGAAGTTTCTCCTTAATTCCAGGTTGCTTCTCTCCTCAGTTAATTTTCCATCCGTTGTTTCTTGTCCTCCCGATGCTTTGGAAAATAAGTTGACAACCCCCCCCCCCCCCGTTCTTTGTGGCAGCCCGTCAAATACTGGAATATTGCTATCATGTCCCCCCTGGTCCTCCTTTTTTTAAAAAAAAACTAGACTAGATTTCCTCAGTTTCAACGTTTGGTCCTGAGAAGAAATTTGATATTTTCCTGATTTATGCAGGGACTTTCCGAAAAGCCAACCAAAATAAATAGATTGAAACAAACAAAAAAAACCTTAAGTCTAATCATTTGAACATTCTACATACATTTATAGTTATTGACTTACCTCCTTGCATCCAGTTTCAGCAACTCATTAGCACAAGAAAATAAAATTCTGCCTCTCCCTCCCAGTAATTTGCCTCCTTGCAGCTTTAGTTTCACTTTCATTTTAGCACGTAGCCAGCCAGCCTGCAGCCTCTCAGCAGAGAGTCGGGAGACTGATAATTGCTTGTGCTAATCAGGCTCTGTGCTGTTTGCTGCAAGGAGGTAAATTGCTGGGAGGCAGAGGCCAAAGGGTGGGGGTGGGTGGGTGGGTGGGGCTACACGGTGTATAAGAGTTGCTTTTGTTTTGGTTTTTGTATGTATCCTGTTCTCAGGATGAAGTAAAGCAATTCCTTGGGGAGTCCTTTCTACAGAAGAAAAGGTGGTTAAAAATTTCAGGTATTTTTATCAAAAACTTCACCTGAAATAAAGAAAATGGCATTACGTTTTGACTCACCCTGATAGATAGATAGATAGATAGATAGATAGATAGATAGATAGATAGATAGATAGATAGATAGATAGATATCTGCTGGCCCATGGCTGTTATGGATTGGATGATTGGAATTTTTTAAAGTATTGTGTTTTTAATTCTGTTTTTAAATGTTTTTTATATAAATTCTATTTGTATCCCTGTTAGCCGCTCAGAGTCCCTGCGAGATTGAGCGGCATATAAATACAAATAAATAAATTAATTAATAAATAAATTAAATAAATAAAGACAGATAGATAGATAGATGATAGATATAGATGATAGATATAGATGATAGATATAGATAGATGATAGATATAGATAGATGATAGATATAGATAGATAGGTGATAGATATAGATGATAGATATAGATAGATGATATAGATTAGATAGATATAAATAGATAGATTAGATAGATATAGATAGATGATAGATATAGATAGATAGATGATTGATTTGATTGATTGATTGATTTTCCTGGTATGGGGTCTCCTGCTTAGGCAGGGGGTTCGACTAGATGACCTCCACGGTCCCTTTGAACTCTGTGATTCAGTATCCCAAGATGGGTTTTCTAGTTCCTAACTCCCGAATGGTTTGAGCAGAGGGATGTAGGTGTGTGTGCTTTTTTCCCTCCAGCAGGTAAACGCTTGAGCTGGTCTTCCTCTTCCTCCCCAAGGAGCTCAGAAAACTTCCACCATCTCTGGATGTTGTGATGGAGAACTACGAGCTGGTGACTTCTCTCGGTAAGAGGCGTCCTGATAGCGTTCGCTAGTTTGGTAATGAAACGTCTGCTGGAAACCACCCAGTTCAGAGAGCACCAAGGACCTCACAGTCTTTCCTCCTCCCTCCTCTCTCCCTCCTCCTCCTCCTCAAACCTCACTCCTTTCTTACATTGATGGTGTTCCCTAGTTGGGTCATAAGACGTCTGCCAGGAAACCACCCAGCTCAGAGAGCACCAAGGGCCCCACAGTCCTTCTCTTCTTCCTCCTCTTTGTCCTCTTCTTCCTCCTCCCCGTCTTCCTCTTCCACCACCACCTCCTCCTTTCTAGCACTGATGATGTTCCCTAGTTGGGTCATAAGACGTCTGCAAGGTAACCACCCAGCTCAGAGCATCAAGGACCCCACAGTCGTCGTCCTCTTCTTCCTCCTCTTTGTCCTCCTCCTCCTCCCCGTCTTCCTCCCCCTCTTCCTCTTCCACCACCACCACCTCCTTTCTAGCACTGATGATGTTCCCTAGTTGGGTCATAAGACGTCTGCAAGGAAACCACCCAGCTCAGAGAGCACCACAGTCATCGTCCTCCTCCTCTGGTGGGGCAGCCAATTAATGAAGCACCCCTCCCTCCTGAGCCCCAACTATCCAGGGAGGAGGGGCTGGTTCGTCTTGGCCGGCTGTGACCTGCCACGTCGAATCTTTTTCCAGGCTATCCGGTTCTCAAACCCGATCTCCTGTCTCGGATCGAGCGGGTCGGAGAGCCGTGCATGGGTGACCAGCTGGATTCCACCCGCGGGATTCCCACCGATCCATGTCCAGGTACGTCTGCGGGCTGATCCCACACACACACACAAGACACATCTGTGCTAGCCAGGCTTCGGACGGCCGCACCTATTTTTCATTTCCTCAGGTTTCGTTTCCTGACTCTGCGTGTAGGGCCGGGTTGCGGGTTCACGACAAACCCTGGCCCTTCGGGGGAGCAATTTGCCTCCCAGCAAACAGTACAGATGATATACATTGTTTGCTGTGTATTTCTGTGCATGTGTGCCTGACCCATAGAAATAGCAAAGAATTGGAGAAATGTACATTATGGGAGTATATTAATGCCAGAAAGTTTTCTTAAATGTAGTCACACTAACTCCTCCCAGTTATTTAAATAGATCTACTCCAAACATGACTAAGTCAGGGTTTAACTCAGCTGCCTTATCTTAATACTAAAACAGGACACTGTTACATTTCAGACTATACTTGTACAGATGCTGTTAAAATTGATGTGACTTTCTGGAAGTATACATTATTCTCTGCTATTTAAAAGAAGATACAATAGCACTGGGCCTCTTCAGATCAAGCATTTATTTTAAAAAGCTTCATTTTGTTAAGTTGTCTAGAACAATAATAAAGCAGTCTTTAAAAAATAAGTCTAATAACTTGAACATTCTATAGACATTTATAGTTACTGACTTACCTCCTTGCATTCAGTTTCAGCAACTGATTTGCACAAGAAAATAAAATTCTGCCTCTGTCTCTCCCTCCCAGCAACTTGCCTCCTTGCAGTTTTAGTTTCACTTTCATTTTAGCACGTGGCCGGCCTGCAGCCTCTATCAGCTGCTGGTCGGGAGGCCAATAATCAGTTGCTTGTGCTAATCGGGCTCTGCACTGTTTGCTGCAAGGAGGTAACTTGCTGGGAGGCAGAAGCCAAAGGGTGGGGGTGGCTGGGTGGGGCTACATTCGGTGTATAAAATGAACCCAAGTTTTCACCCTCTTTTGGGGGGTAAAAAGGTGCGCCTTATACTCCGAAAAATATGGTAATTACTATTATAAATACTATAATTCTGCCCCCAAATGCCAGCGCCCTTCTTTCGGTTGAGTTGAATTCAAGGTTAGCTTGATAGTTGAGGCAGCTTGGTATAAGGGTGAAGGTGCTGGCCTAGGAACCAGGAGACTGGGAGGTCTAGTCCCAACCTTAGGCATGAAAGACGACTGGGTGACTTTGGACCAATCACCAGGAGACTGGGAGTTCTAGTCCCACCTTAGACATGAAAGACGACTGGGTGACTTTGGGCCAATCACCAGGAGACTGGGAGTTCTAGTCCCACCTTAGACATGAAAGACGACTGGGTGACTTTGGGCCAATCACCAGGAGACAGGGAGTTCTAGTCCCACCTTAGGCATGAAGGCAGTTGGTTGACTTTGGGCCAATCCCCAGGAAGACTGGGAGTTCTAGTTCCATCTTCAGCACGAAAACCTGCCGAGAGACTTTGGGAGCTCTCTCTCAGCCCAGCCCAGCCCCACCTCTCAGGCATTGCCCAAATCAGGGCTACCTTATGGGCTTGGTGGTACCCAGGAGATGAGCTGCCTCAAAGCAAAATCTCTTCCCATTCTTCCAGAAAATTCTGTGAAGAAGAATCGACGGGCTCACCTGTTCCTTTTGTGATCTCTTCCCCCCCCCTCCCAGGTTACCGTTTCTTCAAACCCGAGAGCCTGTCTTGGATTGAACGGTGGGAGGAACTCGGGGTCACCGACCGTCAGAAGTTGGAGGAAGGCAAACTCTGTGCAGGCGCCTGCCAAGGTAGGCAAGCCCCAGGGAGCGCCTGGTTTTATGGTGGAGCAAAACCAGGAATTTTTCTCCAGTACACAAGCACTCAGCAAAAGGGATAATAATAATATCAATAAAAGTGAATGAATATATTATTAAAAAAATAATATCAATAAAAGTGGGAAATTAATAAGATAATAAAAAGGATAAATAACAGTAGAGGTCGTCCTTGACTTAACGACCACAATTGAGCTGCAAATTTCTTGCGCGAAGCTAGACAAGTTCAATTTTGCCCCATTTTACCAACTTTCTGGCCGCCGTTGTTAAGTGAATCACTGCAGCTGGTAAGTCGGTAACACATTTCAGTGAATCTGTCTTGCCCCTCGACTTGGCTGGTCGGAAGGTTGCTAAAGGGGATCCGTGCAACCCAGGCACACTGCAACCGTCGTTAAATATGAATCGGTTTGCAAAAATTCCATCTTGATTTTGTTCGCGTGACCATGGGGATGTCACATCGGAAGCGTGAAAAACGGTCGTAAGTCACTTGGTTCGGTGCCGTTGTAACTTTGAACGGTCACTAAAGTCGAGGACTACCTGTACTTCGGCCACACTACATGGGTTAATATACAGAGAGATGGATTCGGGGGCGATGGCCGAGCGGTTAAAGACCCTGAGCTAAAACTGACAGCCCATGTTTGAGACCTGAGCTGCTCAGATGGGGTGAGTTCCTGTTACCTGCTCCAGCTCCTGCTAGCTGTTTGAAAGCTCAAGCAGATTAAAGGTACCACCTTGGTGGGAAGGTGACAGTGTTGCGTACACCTTTGCCGTATAGCCATACCGGCCACGTGACCAATGGAAGCATCTTCGGACAATGCGGGCTCCCTCGGCCGAGAAAAGGAGATGAGTGTTGTGTCCCAGAGTGGAAACGAGCAGACGGGCAAACTGTTAACCTTTTATGTAGACATTAGGAAGTTGCAGAAAATAAAAACAGAACGTCAAATACACTTACCGTAGCATTCCACATCCTTTTTGGCTTGGTGGCCCAGTGCAGGGGGGGGGAGAGGGATATTCTACCGTGTTTCCCCGAAAATAAGACATCCCCCCGAAAATAAGCCCTCCTCCGAAAACAAACCCTTCCCCCAAAAATAAGCCCTCCCCCTGAAAATAAGCCCTCCCCGAAAATATTTAACTGCATGTGCAGCCTGTCCCCGCCATTTCCTCTGGTTAGGGTTAGGTAGACAGAGCTGGAAATCAGGTATGATGGCAAGAGGAGCCCCGTCTTGCTCCATGCGCCCCAAAATAATTAGACCTCCCAAAAATAAGGCCAAGCGCTTATTTCAGGGTTCAAAAAAATATAAGACGGTCTTATTTTCGTGGAAACACGGTATGCGAGTGGCAGGCACGCGTGCGCGCGCAACCCCGCCACTCACGAGTGCAGCTGCGTGCGCAAGAGAGCTGTGCCCATATATGCCCTCACCCGGTGCTCGCATGTCCCAATTCCGAATAGGCCAGGGCCGGTAGTGTGCTGTGGCCGGGGATTGGCGACCCCTGCACTATTTCATTTCATTTCTTTTGTGTCCCCCCCCCTCCCTCTTTTTGCCCGCTCTGAAACAGCCGCTGGACGGAGCAAAGCCATCAAGGAAGAAGAGGGCGGACAGAAGGGCTTTGTGGCCAGCTTGGAACGCTACCAGCTCTTCCCCGAGAGTTCCCGGGCGGGTCTGTTCCTGGCCCCGAACCCCGGGCAGCTGAGACCCCAACCCCAGGTCAAGAAGGAGGAAGCGGCCTCCTGCGAGCCCAGCCTGGGCAGCCCTGGACGTCCCTCCCAAGGCCTGGGTTCGGGCCCCTTCGCTTGCGTGGTGTGCGGCAAGTGCTTCCGGCAGAAGCAGGGGCTGATCACCCACGGGCGCATCCACACTGGCGAGAAGCCCTACCCATGCCTGGAGTGCGGCAAGCGCTTCCGCCAACGCCCCAACCTGCTGACGCACCAGCGGGTCCACACCGGCGAGCGGCCGTTCCCCTGTCTACGCTGCGGGAAACGCTTCAGCCAAAAGGCCAACCTGGCGGCCCACCAGCGCACCCACGCCGTGCAAGAGGGGCTGATTGCACCTGAGCCGAAAGTGCCAGTGCCGCGCGGCAGCCGCTCAACGGAGAAACCTTTTCCTTGCAGCGTCTGCGGGAAGAGCTTCAGCCAGCGGCCCAACCTCATCACCCACCAGCGCATCCACACGGGCGAGAAGCCCTTCCCCTGCACTGAGTGCGGGAAGCGCTTCAACCAGCGGGCCAACCTCATCACCCACCGACGTATCCACTCGGGAGAACGACCCTTCCCCTGCGCCACCTGCGGGCGACGTTTTAGTCAGAAGGGCAACCTGGCGGCCCACCAGCGCACGCACTCGCAGCAGCGGCCCCACGCCTGCTCCTGCTGCCCCAAACGCTTCAAGGGGGAGTCGGCTCTACGCGCTCACCAGCGTACCCATCGGCAGGTGCTGGGTGCCGATCCACTGACTAGCACCCTCCTGGCCGCGCCTGCGCTACAACAAGCCCTCCCAGGGGACCCTGCTTCGGCTGTGCGGCGAGCCACTCCGGCCCCCCGACCAGATCTTCCTGGAGACTCCTCCCCCAGTGTCCACCGACCGGCCCCCTCCGGGCAACACGGGACCCCTCATGGGCAGAGTCTTCCTGCGGACCCGCCCGCTGGTCAACACACGGCTGGCCCCTCGGCACACCTCCAAGGAGTGGCCCCCGGCTCAGAGCAGGGCCCGAAGCTGAGCGCTCCGCCCACCATTCTGGATCCCCACGTGGAGATGCTCCATTGCCAACGCCGGCTGGGCCTACCGTTGCTGCCCAGCTCCAGCGCCCATTCGGTCATGCCCATGGGGCAACCCCCGCCCATCACCTCCAAACCCAAGGGGTTGTCGGCCGCCCCCCGGCCCACCACCACCGTGGAAGCCTCAAGCGAGATGCTTCACTGCTTCTGCCATGCTGGCAGGGCCTCCTTGGTCATTCCACACACCCCACATCTGGGGCAGCTCCAGCCTGGCAACAGGGACGCCCCCGGCCGCGCCTGGCTGGGCCTCCCCTGCCCAACACGCACCCTTCAGCTCCAGCAGGGTGGTCAGACGCATCCTGCCGCCCCTAATCCCAGACTATGTTCGATTCCCGATTCTTTGCGGTAACTTACCTACACGGGGCGAGCACAAATTGGCCGGGGCTGGACTCCCCTCAGATCTCCCTCAGCAGCGCCCTGTGGGGCAGACCGCGGGGTTTATGCATGTATCCTGAACCGGGAAGCCCCCGTTTGCCCCTTCCTGCTCTAGGGACGCACACGGACCCTCCTTGGACCTAACCCACCTGGCCAAGACTCTTTCTGTCTCAAGAGCCAATCCATCCTTCCAGCAAGGGCACCCCCCCCAAAGTGTCCCATGGCAGGAGGACCAAAACCGTGCCCACCTTGTCTTACCACCGAGCCCCTCCCCCAAATCTCCCTGGACGCCCCTCATCTACTCCTGAAAGACAGAAGGAAAGACACAGAACAGGAAGTGAAGATGGAAGAGCGCCCCCCCTCTTAGAAACTTCACTGAAGGAGGCACCCCTCGATAAACCCTGGTTGGGGGAGTGCCTTATACCCGGACATGGTTCTCCCCCCCCCCAAAAAAGATGGTGGGTCTGCTCTGTTATCATGGCTTTGCAAAGCCAGCTCGGAGACTCCGGAGACCCTGTTCTTCCCTCTTGCTTTCCTACGGAAGGAAAAATTGAAATAACTCATTCCAGAAATGTACCGTTGGCATCGCGCCGGCACCGCCGCGCGAACCGGATGGCCGAACTCTTGCCGGCGAGGGAGTGCCGGCTTTGTGCCAAACTGAACAGGCCGGCGGTCATGCTCCCCTCGTATGTCCATTGGGGTGATGCATAACTTGGATTTTTCGGGAGGTGGGGAGGGATTTGGCCCCTCCCGCGAGGGAAAAAAGACATTGGGGAGGGGCCCTGCCTGGCACTCAACTCTGAGGGTTAATGAGCCCCCAGGTCAGGAAAGCTACATTCCCCCCCCCCCCCAGCAACATGGGGCTGTCTTGGGTGTGGGGCAAGGCAGAAGGAAACCCCCCTCTGCTCCCAACAGCTGGACTAGAAAGGTCTGACGCTTGCAGGGAGCTGACACCAAAGAGGTTGGATTGTGGTGGGGCTGAAAGATGGGAGGGGTCCTCGCACAATGAGAGGGGCCAGAACGAACAAGAAGCACTTTAGAACGACCCGTCGTCCCCGGACTTGCCCCCCTCCCCGTGTGCCACCCACGAGGCTGGGTCCTAGCCCTGGCACGGGGCTGCTGGAAGGGAGAAAGCTGAATTTTTGTGTGTGGAGGGGGGGGGGGGTCTGTGCCTTAAGCTGGGAAGCCTTCCTGGAAAGAAAGGGGTGGGGTCTCCTTTCACACGGGAAGTTCCCAAGACGGTCAAGCGTACAAGGGGAGCCTGCTGAGAACCCGTAGCTCGTGCGCGGATCCGTGCAGGGGCACACAGAGTGGCAGCTTCGTGCTTGGGGTGGTGGTGGTTTGTCAGGAACTTCGATTGGCACAAGGGGGCTGCTTGCAGTCTGCAGCCTGGGTGATGGAGGGTGCCTCCCGCCGGCAGCTTTGATGGAAGAATCCAGCCCTCCAACCATGAGTGTCCTTCCTCTGGGGCTCTTTCCCGTTATGCTTTGAGGGGTGCATTCTTCTAAGTCCTTGCTCAGCGGTGCACCCCGAGATAAAACCGCCTGGAAGTTGAGGGGGAAAAAATGTGGCTTTTTTTTTTAAAGCTGGCGAAATGCAGCCATGCCAGTCTGGAGATGTGTGGAGGGCTTGGCCCATCAGAAAGGAACAGATGGACTCAACCCCCCTCCCCCACCAAAAAAAGAAACACAATTGTGGTCCAAGTTTTGTTCAAGGTCAAGTAAGTCGGAGCTGGGGCGACATGCTCCCCATCTTCCCCAACAAAGAGTTTAGGGCAGAACGGTCCTGTCTTGTACGGTGTGGAGATAGTTTTGCCAACACAGGGGCAGCCCCCGAAGCCAAGGGAAGCTGTAGTCAAGCCCTACGGCTGACCCCAGGCCTCTTTCCCACAACCAGGGCCGTGGGGCAGGAGCTCGAGAGACCCAGAAGCCCCTCCGTCTGGGACTCCTGTGCCCAAAGAGCCATGACTTGTGTTCGTTGAGTTGCCGCACTCGGAAAACAGCATTCTGACATGCGGTTGGGCCTTTGCCTGCCGGCCAGACCCAAGATAACCAGGAGTGGGGAAGCCCTGCCCTGCCAGCTGCTGGACAGCCTCCAAATTCTGGCTTCAAGTTTTCGTTTTCTCGGTGTTAAAGGCAAGTCGGGCAAGCGACAAAGTTGGGGAACGGTTGAACTCCGTAGCTGGCCCGGAAGTTGCCGCTAGAGCAGGGGTACCCAATCCTTGTCTGTGTACCGACACCGGTTCAAAGCCTGCCAGGAACCAGTCTGTGGAAGCAAGCGAAGCCCCATCAGCACATCTGTGGGATGCGGGTAGCACGCAAAACCACGTTCCTCTGGTCCATGGAAAAAGCGTCCTACACGGAACCAGTCCGAGGTGCCCAAATCTTGGTGGCCGTTGCGCTAGAGAGAACCAGCTGCCTGCTCCCCTTTATTCCTCGTGGTGCCAGGAGGTTAGATGCAGCACCCCCTCCCGCTTTGGCCAGGTGAGATATGGCTTTGTAGTCCTTTGTCGTCGTTTTTGGCTGAGGGTGGTTGTGTACCGGCAGCAACGGCAGGATCGTACGATGTTCCTTGCCGAAGCAGGCAGGGTTCTCCCTCCCGAAGGCTTTTTGGTAACGTTTCTCCTTCCAGGGTACAAAGGCAGGTTGAAAAGGTGAAACATCTACCCAAGAGGTTCTGAATTTTTGGCTGCTGGGGGGGGGGGTGGGAAGACCCTGCAATTTTTGTTCGGATCAAATATGTCCTCTCTGCGAAGATGCTGCGGGAAACATTGGCGGCAAGGTCCAGCAATCCTTGCGGGGTCGCCTGGAAATCTGGTTGCTTAGCCCCCTATATATTGGGAGAGGGTGGGAGATATGGAAGAGATGTTTGAAAGGGGGGGTCCTGGGTTACCCCAGCCCCTTTCCTCCCCGTGTTGCCGATTTGCACCTTTGCAGAGCTGCTCCCAGCCACGGAAGCCCCTGCCCTGTTAACTGTGGCCAGCTAAAACAACCATGGCCTTGCCCCCACCCCCCAAGAAAAAATAGGTTCAGATGGACTTCTTGGTGGCTCAGGTTGACGGGCTTAAGAAGGATGTGTAACAAAGCCGCATTTGGAATGAGGGCACCAAGAGGTCATCCGGATGCACCCCATTCTTCGGGGCGAGGGAGTTGCAGCAATGCTTTTCCCATCCCGAAACAGCCAGGTTGCTGTTCAGAGGCGGCCACCTTCTGAATAGTGGATCCCCCTCGATCCTTGGGAGTGGGACGAGGCTGGAAGGGTTGGGGAGAGGTCAGAGGTCAGCCTGCCAGGCAAAAATCACCCGGCTCTGCTTCCGGGATCAGACCTGATGGATGAGGGACCGAAGGACGTCTTCGCTGGATCCGGCCTCCAGAGCAGCCAGTCAGTTGCTTGCACCCCGAGCATGCAGGGGTTGCCATTTCTGTTGTCTGTGCCCCAGTCCTCCCCCCTTTCCTCCCAGCATTTCGGGGGGGGGGTGTTCTCCTCTGTGCATGGCAGTTCACGGCAGATTTCCTTGACACATCGAGATTGCTCGGAGTTCAGGATCCGGCAAAAGAATTGGGGAGGGGGTGGGTGGGGAGGGTCCCCGCGAATGGAGGTAGAGCCGCTGATTGAAGGAGAGGGCGCCCAGGCCCAAAACCGGACACGAGAGACACTTGTCCCACAACTCCACGCCACACCCTTGAAACTCAAGCCAGGAGACTCACCCCACCCATCCTTCCCAGCCACCCGTGCTTGAATCCCCTTCCACGAATGGCCTCCAAAAGACACGTCATTCCCCCATTAACCCAGACGGGGCCCGTAGGGCCTATTCCAGATGTATTATAATAATAATTATGTCTTATTATTTTCTGAGCTATGTTTATTTGCAGTAAAGGCTTTCTTACAGTTGTGCAGTGTGTGTGCTTGCAAGTGGGGCAGGGGTGGGTTCCTCCCGGTTTAGACCGGATTGTCCGAACCTTTATCGATCCACTGGTGACGTCACATTACTGGATCGGCCGGTGCTGGTCCGTGCGTGCTATCTATATCTATCTATCTATCTATCTATCTATCTATCTATCTATCTATCTATCTAATGTATGTATCTATCATCTATCTATCTATCTAATCTATGTATGTATGTATCTATCTAATCTTTCTAATCTATGTATGTATGTATCTATCTAATCTTTCTAATCTATGTATCTATGTCTATGTATCTGTATCTATCTATCTAATGTACCGTATGTATGTATCTAATCTTTCTAATCTATCTATCTATCTATCTATCTATCTAATGTATCTCTATCTATCTATCTATCTATCTATCTATCTATCTATCTATCTATCTATCTATCTATCTATCTATCTATCTATCTTATCTGGGTATTTGTTATGGAAATTTCTAATTAGCCGGTCGGCTTTTACTTTCCAACTATTGATCCATGTGGATTCAGCTAACGAATATCCTTTCCAAAGAATAAGATACTGAAGGTGTCCTCTAAATAACCTGGAATCTAGGATTTTTTTCACTTCATAATGCCTTTCCCCTTGTATTACTATGGCGGGTGGGTGGGTGGAGGAAGGGTTGGTGGCCTAATGTTGGATTGTGCCATTGGCCTAAGTAAGATACTATGAAACACTGGGTGTATCTTTCCCAATATTCTTGGTAGAGCCAACTGTACTGTGACAGGATTAATTATTTTTACTATTGGGAAAGGTCCTAAGAATTTCAGACCCAGCTTTCTACTGGGTATTCTCAAGCAGATATATTTTGTTGATAGGTAGACCTTGTCTCCCACTTTGAAAGGGGGCTGAATGGCTCTATGCTTGTCCGCTTGCTTTTTATAGGTGAATTTGAATTGGAAACTTCCCAGGGGGCAGTTGAAGGCGGTTTTGCATTCATCCCCCTCTCGGATTCGGATGCGATAGTACGCTTCTCTTAAATCCAACTTAGTGAAAATCTTGCCTTTTGACAAGTGGTTCAGTAAGTCTTTCATGAGGGGGAGGGGGTAGGTGTTTTGCACACATACTCCGTTGATCCCCTGGAAGTCCATGCATAATCTGACCTTCCATCTTTCTTCTCTTTGAACAGTACCGGCGCGGCCACTCTTGACTTCGCTGGCTGGATGAACCCCCTCTCCAAGTTGGAGTCGATGTATCTTCTCAACTCTCCCAATTCCTTGGGGGACATCGAGTACACCTTTGGTTTTGGGAGCGTAGCACCCGGCTCGAATTCTATTGCGCAGTCTGTTGCCCGGTGAGGAGGGAGCTCATTGCATTCTTCCTCACTAAACACCCTCTCTAGGTCGAGGTACTCTCTTGGCACCCTTTGGGCTCCTGGGGGGGTGATCTCCCTCGCAGGCGCAGCCAGTTGAGGTTCCGGTTTCCGCCCTTGTATGAATTTCTCCCTTTGCTGTTGGCTTTCTAAAGGGAGAGTTGGGCCGATGTGTATGTTGAGCTTCCGATACCCATCCTCCCATTGGATGGTGGGGGTCCACTTATCTAACCATGCCAGACCCAGGATAATTGCTTCAGACATCTTGGGGGCTACTATGAATCGAATTCGTTCTTGGTGCTGCCCAAACTGCAGCTTTACTGCTTGAGTTAGGAGGGTGGCGGGGGGCCCACCCACTAATGACCCATCCAGTTGTTGTAAGCAAATGGGGCTGGCTAAGGGTCTAGTGTGGATCCGCAGCTTATCTGCCACTATCTTGTTGATCAGACACTTCGAACACCCGGTGTCGATTATGGCATCTACTTCCCCTTCCTTTCCCATTTCGGGTACCAGGATTTTGGCTTTTATGAGAAAGGGCCGAACAGCTGCACTCACCATCGGGTCGTCTTCCTCGTCGACCCCCTCTTCCCATGGAGGACTCGATTCCCCCATTGATGGTGGTTCGTCGTCATCAGGAGGGGGAGGGAACCCCTCCAGCTGCAGGGCCAACCGCCCCAGTTCAGGTGGCTTGCTCGGCTTTCTTCTGGAGGCCGGAGTTGGCCTGGCCCTCAGGAGAGGAAGGGGGGCTGGTGCTAGGCACTTGGTCGCGCGATGCCCTGCTTGGCCGCATCTATAGCACTTCACTCCCCTGATCGGCTCCACCCGGGGGGGTCGGCGCCAGTGTAGGGGGGATCCTGCGGGCCGGTAGCCTTCTAGGGGGGTGGTCTGCCGGGGTCTCCTTTTTGACTCTGACCACATGGTCCAGAGCAATTGCGGTGGAGTACCATTGGTGGATCCGGCACGGGACCCCCCGTATTTTGCATGCCTTCTTCAGCTCTGGGTCTAGCACGTCTCGGAACGTGTGCACTAAGAGCCGCTTGGGCCAATCTCGCACTTTTCCTGCCGCTCTCCTAAACTCCCACACCAGCTCCTTCACTGGGCGTCCCGCTTGCTTCAACGCTTTGATCTGGGCCTCGGCATCTGCTTGCTGGGCCTCATCGCGGAACCTGATTCTCATCAGCTGGACAAAGTCGTCCTGGTCATCTAACTCCGGTGCCGCTTTATCGTGGAGCGCCGCCACCCACTCGGATGCTTCCCCGTCATTCATCCCCTCGGTGATCTGATCGATCAGCTGTCAATCGGTCTGGAACAGCGCTCGATTTTCGTCAATCTATACTAGCACCCGGTGGAGGAAGTAGGCCAGCTTCGTCGGGTGCCCATCAAACGTGGCTCGAAACCGGGGGAACGGCCTCCTGGGCCGAAGGGGGGCGGCTAGCCCAGCGGCGGCTGGCGGAGCAGCAGCTTGCTGCAGGGGTCCTCCCATCTGGATCCCTCCGTATTGCATCTGTTGGCCCCAACACCCCCCTTGGGGAGGGGCTGGTGTGGCCGGTGCTGGTGTCGTAGCTGGCATCGGTTGGGGGGGGTACCCTGGTGTCCACTGGCATTGCACCCATCCCACTCCGGGGAAGTACCCCCATCCCAGAGGGGCCTGCCATGGTGGCACAGCTCCGAAGGTTGGCAGTGGGTTTCGCGCTGGTGCCCTCCCCCCCCCCCCCCGTTTGCCACCACTGGGGCCTTCCACCCTCGGGTTGGCGGGTCGGCCTCGGAGACGGGTAGTGCGACTCCCACCCAGGAGGTGGCCCGGTGGGAAGGCTTCCCAGGCTCCCTTCCACAGCGGTGTGGAAAGAGGCTGTAACCCCACTTTGGTGGGAGGCTCGAGGTCCCTCTGGGAAAGAGAACGCGGGCTGGGCCAGGTTCCATCTCGGAGCTTCCATTCCCGAGGGGGGGTTTGTCCAACTCACGCTTAGCTGTCCAAACCGATCGTGAAGGTCCGTCAGCAAGTGTGCGTGTGAGCCCGGCTGGGATCCCTTGTCTTCGGAGTGCACCGCGAGCGTGTTTCTTGGTTGGCCCCATTCCGGACCAAGGGCCACCACGGTATACAAGGGCTGCTCTAGTCTACAGCCCCCCACGGCTCCCAGCGGGGTCCGCTTCAGCTGGGAGAGAGGCTGCGGGGCTGGTAGCTTGCTCCGCGTCCCCATCTGACGCTCGCTCTCTGCACCCTCCCTGGCCTCCACAAACGTCGGGGTAGGAGAGTAGAGGCTTCTAATATACTCCTCCGTCTCATCCCTTGCAGGATCCCCAGCTGGTTTCTCTTCTTTTTCCATCTTCCCTGAGTCTTTTGCACTGCCCGGCTTTGGGTCGGAACTGGGGCTCAGGACCCCAACCAGCGCCCCAGAGAAGGGGTAGCTGGGCAAAGTTTAAGAGAGATTTGGGTTAGTGTCAAGGTTCCAAATAGTAATCGAGCAGAAATCAGAGTCCAAGGCAAATAGTTACCAAAGTTCCAATTTAATGCAGACACCATGTTGGCAACGCATGTGGAAACCCAGATCTAATTTTCTCCCAAGTTCCCCTCGATAGGAAACGGGCACTCCACCCCCATCAGGATCACGTTGCCCACTCATCTTCTGCCAGCGTGGCACGGCCCCTCCCAGCTTCTTGCAGGTGCTGGACAGAAGATGACCTTGGAGAAGTAATGAAGAATGTGATATCTCTAACTTCTAACGCTCATAGTCTTCCCCCTCCCTACTCCATGTCTTCTATGTAGAACGGTGACAAACGATGCTTTGTCAGTCGCGATGCGAACCGGTGGGGAAGGCAAGTGGAACCCACCCCTGAAGTTGGGGAGGGGGGGTAGGTGCAAAAGGCACGGGACCCCCAACATCAGGAAGCTGATTGGATCATTGAACTTTTTGGGAAAAGTCCAGAGAAGAGCAACTAAGGCGACGAAGGGCCCGAAGACGAAAACATACCAAGACCGGTTGTGTCAGGGTTCCAAGTAGCATCCAAAATTAAATCCGAGTCCGAGCCAAAGTATTCCTCAAAGTTCAATTTATTATTAGAGCCATGTTGGTACATCTGGGTGAAACCCGAATATGAAGTCCTCCGGTCGCCACCCAGTTGAAAGTTCAAGCCCTTGCCCCCACACCCACAAATCCATTACGTCATCCAATCTCCAATTGCCATGCTGACATAGTCCACCCATCTCCTTTACAGATTATTAGAGTTGGAAGGGACCTTGTAGGTCATCTAGTCCAACCCCCCCCCCCCCGCTCAAGCAGGAGTCCCTACACCATTTCGGACAAATGGCAGTCCAATCTCCCTTTGACAGTCTCAAGTGTTGGAGCTCTCACAACCTCCGCAGGCAAGCTGTTCCACTGGTTGATCGCTCTCACCGTCAGGAAGTTTCTCCTTATTTCCCCATTGAATCTCTCCTTGGTCAGCTTCCATCCATTATTCCTTGTCTTGCCTTCTGGTGCCTTGGAAAACAGCCTGACCCCCTCCTCTCTGTGGCAGCCCCTCAAGTATTGGAACACTGTTATCATGTCACCCCTGGTCCTTCTCTTCGCCAGACTGGCCATGCCCAGTTCCTGCAACCGCTCTTCGTATGTTATAGTTTCCAGTCCCCTTATCATCCTGGTTGCTCTCCTCTGCACTTTCTCTAGAGTTTCAATGTCTTTTTTGTAGTGTGGTGACCAAAACTGGATGCAGTACTCTAGGTGTGGTCTAACTAAGGCTTTATAGAGTGGTATTAGTACCTCCCTAGTCCTAGATTGTATCCCTCTATTAATGCAATTTAGGATTGCATTGGCTTTTTTGGCTGCCGCTGCACATTGCTGGCTTATATTTAGTTGGTTGTCCACCAAGACTCCTAGATCCCTCTCGCAGTCACTGCTATTGAGTGTGGTTTCACCCAATTTATTTGTATATCTTTGGTTTTTCTTACCTAGGTGTAGGATTTTACTTTTCTCTGCATTGAATTTCATTTTATTAGATTGGGCCCAGTGTTCAAGTCTGCCAAGATCCATCTGGATCCTGAGCCTGTCCTCTGGGGTATTAGCTACTCTCTCTCCACCCCTCCCCAATTTAGAGCTTTAGAAAAGCAAGCAGGCTACAGTTGTCTGGGGAGGAGGAGGGGGGCTCAGAAGAGGGGAGGGGTCAGGGAGACCCCCACACACACTCAGTTTCTCACCTGCACCAAGGTTCAGAGTGCAAATATCCCTCCCACCCCGCTTGTTCCCTCTTCGGTGTAGAGACCCCCGACCCCAAAGATCGGGAAATTAAGAGGAGGGGTTTTGGGGTGGGAAGGGTTTGAAGCCCGCAAAAAGTTTGGGGGGAACTTTTTAAATTTTCCCCACGGAAAGTCAAATTGCTAGACCTCCAGAATCTAACCCCCTTCCATAGGGGGGGGAGCTCTTGACTACCCTTCGGAAGAGCCAGTGGGGAGGGGGTGTCATCCAGCTGCAAGACCCCCTTTTGGAAAAGGGGGAGGGTGTGTTTTTCCTTAAACCCGCTCCTTCGCCCGGGGGCGATCGGACGCGGGCGGAGCCGTTTTTGCGCGCACGGGCTGCACTCCATCCTTTTCGGTGGGTGGGTGGTACAAACACGGAGGGGTGGGTGCCTCGACCCGCCCCGCGGGAATCCGATCCTCGCGCGTTGCCTTGCAACGGCCGGGGTCTGCAGCAGCAGATGGGTGGAAGGCTACGCTGGGCGCGGCTGGTTTCGGAGGCAGAAAGGTAGGTTGGGGGGGGGGGGGCGTCGGTCTGGGTTGGCCCCGCCCTCCTACTCCGGGAGGGCTTGGAAAAACTACACTTCCCGGCGTGCAGCTGTTTGTTACCTCCTCCTCCTCGGAGTGTAAATCTTGCAAGGCTAACAAAAGAGCAACCGGCTAAGCAAGCAGCAGCAGCAGCAGCATCAGGACCGCCGACTCGGGGTCGGCAATACGGAGCCGCACTCTTCTCCATCCTTGCGAGACCGCCCCGCGAAAGAGTGGGTGGGTTGGTAGGGGGTGGAATAAGAGTCATGGCCGGAGGGACCCCCGCGCAGGTAGGCCGAGTGGGCCTGGGTCTCTCTTTCGCTCTCTCTCTCTCCCCCCCCCCCCGTGCAACCCGCCTTTGCACGCCCCAAGTCCCCTCCTCCTCCGGTCCTGGGAACGGCGCTGTTTGCGGGGGCGGCGCTGCCGCTTGGCTTGCCCCCTCCCCCTATTCCGATGGAAGGGGAAAAAAACCCATCCACACCACCCCCAGGAACGACCCCCCACTCCCACCCGACCTCCACATCGCTGCCCGCGCAGGGGTCGGGGTAGCTCGGCTCTTAAACCGGGTGCTCCCCAGACCCTCCTCTTGCATGTCGCCCCCTCCCCTCTTTGAACGGGGGTGGGTGGGTGAGAAGGAAAGTTGTTGCGCTCCGTCTTGCGGGTGGGAGTAGTAGGAGCCGCGATCCCATCGCTCCCTTGTGCCGGCCGGGAACGATGGGGGGCGGCGGGGCGGAGCGCAGAAGGATGCTTTGCACGGGCTTTTGAGAAGGGGGGGCGCGGGGGGCGCGGGAAGGAAGGAAAACCCCTCCCCCTTTTCCGTCTGGGATTTGCAAAGGGAAGGCTAAGCAAGGCAACCGCCTCCCACCCACCCACCCACCCAAGCGCTTCACTTATGGGACCCCGGGACCGAGCAGGGGTGAGGGGAGGGGGCGCAGCTGTTTTGCAGAAGATGCGAAGGGATTCCCAGCTCGGAAAACATCTAGAGGAGTTTCCGTGCAAAAAGTCGCACGTTTGAACCCCGCGCACGAAAGGAAGCTGGCTGCGAGGTTCGGGCTTCTGGCGTCCAGGAGGGGTCTCGGAAAAGGAAGCACAGCCGGGTTCCTCCTGCCTTTGGGCTCTCAAAGAGCACCCCCGGGTTCTTCCCTTGGTGTGAGGCTCAGGAAAGGAAGGAAGGGAGGGAGGGAGAGAAGAAGGAAGGAAGGAAAGAAAAGGGAAGGAAGGAAGGAAAAAGAAAGGGAGGGAAGGAAGGAAGGAAAAGGGAAGGAAGGAAAAGAGAAGGGAGGGAGGGAGGAAAGAAAAAGAGGGAAGGAAGGAAGGAAAAAGAATGAGGGAAGGAAGGAAGGAAAAAAGGGAGGGAAGGAAGGAAGGAAAAGGGAAGGAAGGAGAAAGAGGAAGGAAAAGAGAAGGGAGGGAGGGAGGGAGGGAAGAAAAAGAGAGGGAAGGAAGGAATGAAAATGAATGAGGGAAGGAAGGAAGGAAAAAGAAAGGGAGGGAAGGAAGGAAGGAAAAGGGAAGGAAGGAGAAAGAGGAAGGAAAAGAGAAGGGAGGGAGGGAGGGAGGGAAGAAAAAGAGAGGGAAGGAAGGAATGAAAATGAATGAGGGAAGGAAGGAAGGAAAAAGAAAGGGAAGGAAGGAAGGAAAAGGGAAGGAAGGAGAAAGAGGAAGGAAAAGAAGGGCGGGAGGGAAGGAAGGAAGGAATGAAAATGAATGAGGGAAGGAAGGAAGGAAAAAGAAAGGGAGGGAAGGAAGGAAGGAAGGAAGGAAAAAGAGAGGGAAGGAAGGAAGGAAAAAGGGAGGGAGGGAAGGAAGGAAGGAAGGAAAAGGGAAGGAAGGAAGGAGAAGGAAGGAGGAAGAGGAAGGAAAAGAGAAGGAAGGAAAAGAAGAGAGGAAGGAAGGAAGGAAAAGAGAAGAAAGGATGGAGGAAGGAAGAAAGGAAGGAAAGAGAAAAGGAAGGAAGGAGAAAGAAGGAGGGAAGGAAAGAGAAGTGAGGGAGGGAGAAAGAGAAACAGAAGAAAAACAAAGAGGGAAGTTCTTTGCCCCCCCCCCCCCCCGTACACTTTTTTACCCTACGCCTGACTGGGATGGAACCAGAGCAGGGCCCCTTTCCCGTCCTCACCTGGCCGTCTTCCCGATAGGTGCCGGCGGCCTTTGGGGACGTGGCAATCTGCTTCTCGGCCGAGGAATGGGCAGAGCTGACCAGATGGCAGAAGGACCTCTATCGTGACGTCATGGCGGAGAACTTCCAGCTGGTCTCCTCGCTGGGTAAAGTCTGGAGGGCTCCACCCCTGGGAGCGGGGGGGGGTGTCATGGGGGGGGGGCGGCTGTGGCTGCCCAAACGCCTCCTTTGCCATCCTGGTTGCAGAAACTTTGATGCCCGGTGCAGACGCTCAGCCCAAGGTCAGTAGACGGAAGCGGGGCAAGGAACTGGGGCAGAGAATGACAAGAGTGGGAAGGGACCTCGGGAGGTCGTGTAGTCTGACCCCCTGCTCGAGCAGGAGACCCTTAACAGAATAAAAGAGTGGGGAGCAACCTTGGAGGTCTTCTCGTCCAACCCCACTTCCCGAGCGGGAGACCCTTGCAGAATGACAGAATCACAGAGTTGGAAGGGACCTTGGAGGTCATCTAGCCCAACCCCCTGCTCGAACAGGAGACCCTGACAGACTAAGAAAGTTGGAAGGGACCTCAGGGGTCATCTAGTCCACCCCCCGCTCAAGCAGGAGACCCTGACAGACTAAGAAAGTTGGAAGGGACCACAGGGGTCATCTAGTCCACCCCCCGCTCAAGCAGGAGACCCTTACAGAATCACAGAGTCGAAAGGGACCTCGGGGGGTCTTCTAGTCCACCCCCCTGCTCAAGCAGGAGACCCTTACAGAATCACAGAATCACAGAGTTGGACGGGACCTCGGAGGTCATCTAGTCCAACCCCCTTCTTTCCCTTTGCAGAATGCCTGCTGGCCATCCCTGAACTGCTATCCCAGCTGGCACGAGGAGAGGTGCCCTGGATCGGCGCCGGGCCACCCCTAGGGCAGGACGGGGAGTGCCCAGGTAAGAGGGAGGGGTTTCCGGGCAGGGCATTGGGGGGTCTCCCACTCTACATGGGCTCGGGGTAGTCGGGTGGTGACTCTGTACACATCTGCCTGGATCAGGTCAATTGTTCCCGGGGTCCCGAGAGGCAAAGAGGGTCTTTGTTAAGGGAGATTCCCACTTTGGGGAAGATTGGTGGTTTAGAAATACTTAAATATAAAGAGAGAGGGAGGAAAGGAAGGAAGGAAGGAAAATTGCAGAAAGGAAGGGAGGAATGAAGAAAGGAAGAAAGGAAGAAAAGAAAAAGAAAAGAGGGAGGAAGGAAGGAAGGAAGGAAAAAGACAGAAAGGAAGGAAGAAAAGAAATGACAGAAAGGAAGGAAAAAAAGAAAGAAAGAAAAAGAAAAGAAAGAAAGAGGGAAGGATGGATGGAAGAAAAAAGATGAAAGGGAAGAGAGGAAGGAAAGGAAGGAAGGAAGGAAAAAGAAAGATAGAAAGTAAGGAGAAAGAGAAAGGGAGGGGAGGGGAGGAGGGGAGGGGAGGAGGGGAGGGGAGGGGAGAAAAGAAAGAGAAAGAAAGAGAAAAAGAAAGAAAGGAAGGAAGGGGAAGGAAGGAAGGAAAGAGAAAGGAAGGAAGAAAGAAAGAAAAAGAAAGATAGAAAGAAAGAAAGAGAAAGGAGGGAGGGAGGGAAAAGAAAAGAAAGAAGGGAAGGGAAGAAAAAAAGAAGAAAGAAAGAAGAGAAAGGAGGGAGTGAAAAGAAAGAAGGGAAGGAAAGAAAGAGAGAGAGAGAGAGAGAGAGAAAGGGAGTAAAGGAAAAGAAAATAAAGAAATAAAGAAAGAATGCCAGTGTGGCCAAAGGGAGGGAAAAGGAGAAATGTCCCCTCTGGCCTTTGTGGGTGAGGGGTCCCCCAAAGTCAACAGGAATAGGACCTCTATTTTGTGGTGCAAACCCACCCTGGAAGCAGCTCCAGAGGGGGGAGGAAGTGGGGGGGGGGGTTGGAAATCTCCAGCCAGGGAGGGTGTGTGTGGTGCCTGTGCTGAAGCCTCCCCAAATGTCCCGGGTTGAAATCCCCCCCCCCACTCCAACAAGGACGTATTTGTCTCTTCGCAGTGGTGAGACCGGAGCAGGAGGCGAAAAGCACCGATGGGTTGCAAGGGCCTTCCGAGCAGGCGAAGAAACCCCGCACCCCGCATCCCTCCACACCGGGAAAGAAGCCCAAACGGCCGCTTTTGCAGGCCGGAGGAAAGGCGCCCCCCGTGGGCGAAGGGGAGGGCATCCCAGAGCAGAAGCCCGGTCCTCGGAAACGGGAGAAACCCTACAAGTGCCCCAAATGTCGGAGAAGCTTCCTGGGACGTGTCGCCTTGGCTGCCCACCGGCGTCTCCACGTCCGAAAGTGGCCACGGCTCGTCCCCCAGGCAACTGGATGTTCCCCGGACGTCCCAGAGCTGGGCGGGCCCCAAGAGGACGAGATGGGCACTGGGGCTAGCCCCTTCCCCAGCAGCCAAGGCGAGGGAACGCTGCCCTTCTGGCCGGAGATGGCTTTGCACCAGCAGAGCCCACTGGCTGCCAGCTTCAACCCCTGGGCTCTCGGCTACGGGCCGCAGCCGCTGCCTGGCCACCAGGCACCAGGCATGCCGAGCAATGGGGAGTTTATCTGCGACCAGTGTGGGTGGAGCTTCCACGGCTGGGAGGAGCTGGTCACCCACCAGATGGCCCACATGGCAGCTGAGGGCATCGCGGGCTCAGTGCCTAAGGCGGAGGCGTTGGCGCACCTGGCCACTGACCGGCCGTACGCCTGCTCACAATGCGGCAAGAGCTTCCGGCACAAGCCCAACCTGCTGGCTCACCGGCAGGTGCATACTGGCGAGCGGCGTTACCAGTGTCAGGAGTGCGGCAAGTCCTTCGGCAGCAAGGCATACCTGGCCTCCCACCAGCACATCCACACAGGTGAGAAGCCGTATGTCTGCGCCCAGTGCGGCAAGAGCTTTCGCCACAAGCCCAACCTCATCTCCCACCAGAAAATCCACTCACGAGAACCCCTTGCCCACGGCATCCCGCACCCCCTCGAGGCCTTCAACGGGGAAATGTTTGCCAGCCAGCAGCGCCCGGCGCCCGAGTCTCTAGGTCTGGACGCCTTCCAGCCCATCGGTCTCGCTGCCGACGTGCTCCTGCCTTGCGCCCGGGGCACCACGCCATTGCCCCAGCTGGCTGGGATCCTTCCTCCGCCCTCATCCCAGCCGGCGGTGGGCCGTCCCTTCGTCTGTCCGGTGTGTGCCAAGCAATTCCGTTGCAAACCGTACCTGGTGGCCCACATCCGGATCCACACCGGGGAGAAGCCGTATGCCTGCAGCTGCTGTCCCAAGCGCTTCTCCCAAAAGTCGAACCTAGTCTCGCATGAGCGGTTGCACACCGGCGAGAAGCCTTACGCCTGCCCTCTCTGTCCGCGCGTCTTCAGCCAAGGCTCCAACATGCGGGCACATCAGCGCAGCCACAGGAACATGTCTGGGGCCGAGGTGGAGGTGGGACTCCACCCAGGATACCCGGCCCAACAGATTCAGCAACCGAATTAGAGGAGGGGGCGGTCTTTGACCACTGTGCACCTAGTCTCAGCTTCTCTCCCTCCACACTCTATTCCACGTTTTCCTTGGACAAGGGTGCACACAAAATCTACGCAGAAGTCCCTCCTGCCTCCAAGGGCTGTCCCTGACGCCCTGGAGGCCGGCAGAAGATGCCTTAGTTTTCTTCTGTGTGTATGTGAGAGGGACCCCAACCCTTGGCGCCGTGCCCTGGGGTCTCCGAGAACTGAGGAGGGGCTGGCAAGGAGACAACAACCACTTTGTAGGAATTTGCTGCCGTTCGGAGAGACTCGGGAGCCACGTCGCAGCATGCGGGAAGTATTTGGAATACAGAACGACCGAGCTAGAAGGGACTTTGGTGGTCTTCTAAACCCAACCCTCTGCCCGAGCAGGAGACCCTATCGGATTCCAGACAGATGGCTGTCCTGTTCTCTTCAGGGGTGGAGCAAAATTGGGGTGAACATCCATAGGCGGAATCATTCCCCGAAGAGTCCCAGGTAGAGGGGTGCACAATGGGCGGATATTTGACTTATCCCCTCCCTCGTGACGTTAACCCTTCCCCGGTCTCCAAGGGCCGTCTCTCGGGGAGGGAGAAGGACCAAGGGGAAAAAAAAGAGTAGGGCGGGTTCCAGAAATGATGTCCCCCACCCTGGTGAGATCAGTATGGGGACCTCGGTTTCGCCACGATCTACGGGACAAAAACGTACGGCTTAAAACGACGAGCAGGGGATCGTCCCTGGGGGGAGGCAGAAGAAGGTCTTCTGGTCTGTCTCCAAGGCCCTGAAGATCCCTGGAGACCCTTCTGGGTCTCTCGGTGGGGGAGGCTGCGTCGTTCAAGTCCCTGCACGCGAGTAAGACTGGCCGCGCGAGCGCCGCACTGCGCTCTTGCTCTGGTTATTTTCCTATTTATAGAAAGAGTAGAATTTGGGTTGTTGGAAGGGGGTGAGAAGAGGCCAGATTGCCTGCTTCCAATTCCCGACGTCGGTCGACAGCCGCGGGTGTAGCTCTGTGCCGGAAAGCGGCGCATTAGTTCGCATTTCCACCAATTTCCTACTGTATACTCTTTGAAAAAATAACATAAATAAAGAGGTAGATGTTACTTTGGAAAGCCTGGCCTGCGCTTGCTTATAATTCCTGTTTTGTTCTGTTCTGTTTTATTCTGTATTCTATTCTGTGTTGTTCTGTTCTATTCATTCTTTCTAATTCTAATATTCTAATTCTATTGTACTCATTCTAATTCTACTATTGAATAGGAGGCCGGAAATGGCCCATTTCCTGACTTCTGGTGGGCCCAGTAGGCCCATTTTTTGCTCTCCCCAGGCTCCAGAGGCTTTCTTGGAGCCTGGGGAGGGCGAAAACGGCCTCCCCCGTCCCCCAGAGGCCCTCCGGAGCCCGAAACCGCCCTCCCAGAGCCTCCGCGCGAGCCCTATACTTACCTGGCATCCAAAACGGGCCATGTGGAGACTCCTGGGAGGGGAGGGGTGGCATGGGCGGGGCCGAAAATCAGATGGCCGGCATGCGCATGCACACTGGAGCTGAGCTAGGGCAATGGCTTGTGTGCCCGCAGATATGGCTCCGTGTGCCACCTGTGGCACACGTGCCATAGGTTCGCCATCACGGTACTATTCTATTCTATTCTGTATTCTATTCTATTTTTATTCTATACAATTCTAATTCTAGTCTAGTCTCTATTCTATTCTATTCTAATTCTATTCTATTCTGATTCTGTTCTCAATTCTGTTCTCGTTCTTATTCTATTCTATTCTAATTCTATTTCATTTATTCTATTCTGATTCTACTCTAATTTTATTCTATTCTATATCTAATTCTAATTCTACTACCCTATTATATTTAATTCTATTTTATTCTTATTCTATTTAATTCTACTCTACTTTGATTCTATTCTATATTCTCATTTATTCTATTCTAATTCTATTATATTTAATTGTAGTCTAATTCTTATTCTATTTAATTCTATTCTCTATTCTACTCTATTCTACTGTTATTCTATTCTGATTCTATTCTAGTCTCTATTCTAGTCTCATTTTTATTCTATTCTAATTCTATTTAATTTATTATATTCTATATTCTCATTCTATTCTATTCTATTCTGATTCTATTCTAATCGATTCTATTTAATTTATTCTCATTCTATTCTCATTCTATTTAATTTATTCTGATTCTATTTAGTCTCTATTCTAGTCTCATTTTTATTCTATTCTAATTCTATTTAATTTATTATATTCTATTCTATATTCTCATTCTATTCTATTCTAATTCTATTCTATTCTAATTCTATTCTATTCTTATTCTATTCTGATTCTATTCTATTTAATTTATTCTCATTCTCATTCTCATTCTATTCTAATTCTATTTAATTTATTCTATTCTGATTCTGATTCTATTCTAATTTTATTTTATTCTAATTCTATTATATTTAATTCTATTCTCATTCTCATTCTATACTTATTCTATTTTAATTCTATTCTATTCTCTATTCTATTCTCCTTAATTTATCAACTTGTAGAGATTCACTGAACAGCTGTCACAAGAAAGGAACGTCAGAGGGGGCAAAATACCCTTCACTCATCCCTCACTTAGCGACGTAAATGTTGGCCGTAAGTTGAGGACTACCTGTATACTAGGGTCTCCTGCTGGAGGAGGGGGTGGGTGGGTTGGACTAGAAGACCTCCAAGTTCCCTTCCATCTCTATTCTGGGCTCGAGACTTTCCCAGTCATTTATTTATTTATTTATTTATTCCCAAGCAATTCCTGCTCTCCTTAGTCCCTTTTTCGGCTTCGCTCCGCTCCGCATCGGCAGCGCGGGGGTTAAAAAGAGAGTAAACTGGGGGGGGGGCGGGGCATCTCTGCTGCTTGCGGATTGGTCGGTCTTTTTCCCAGGGTCGCTGATGGCGCAAGCTCATCGCAGCCGCCGGCGGGCTTTATTACAATTATTACGTTTATTAGAGTGACGCCCTTCGCGGGGTGATTGGCAGGCTGCCGCGTCCAATCGCTCTAGCCGACCTGCCAAAGGGTCGCTCTGCGTCCGCCGGGCGGGAGTAGGGAAGGATTAGGGGAGCCCCTTTGCGCATGTGCGAGGAGGGCACTGCAGCAGATGGAGATGGGGCTTTCTGTATAGAATATGGAATAACAGAATTGGAAGGTACCTTAGAGGTCATCTAGTCCAGCCCCCTGCTCGAGCAGGAGACCCTTACAAAATCATGGAAGGGATCTTGGAGGTCCTCTAGTCCAGCCCCCTGCCCGAGCAGGAGACCCTGACAGAATGAGAGTGCATGTATGCATTGCGTACATCCCACTCCCCCAATTTATGGGGGGACTAGATGACCTCCAAGGTCCCTTCCACCTCTTCTTTATTCTTCCAGGAGCCGCGGGTGACAAACCAAAGGTGTCTTCCGGCGTTAGACCCCTTCCTTTCGGGGTGGGTGGGTCCTCTTGGCAGACCCCCCCCAATGGTTCCAGCCCCCCTCTCTTGTTACTGTTTCAAAAGTCCTTCCCACCCCGCCTGATTCACTTAAGGACAGCCGCGATTCACTTAATGATGAAGGACGCAACTCAGCAACTGGGTCGTATTTAGCAATTTGGCGTTCAGTTGTGGTCGTAACGGTGAGGGCCAGCCTATACAATCCCACGTGCTGGGGTGGTGAAGTGAATCCCAGGCAGTCCTCGATTTACGACGGTCCGTTTAGTGACTGTTCAAAAGTTACAAAAGCCCTGAAAAAAGGCGACTTAGCACCGTTCTTTCCTGCTTAACAACCGTTATGGCATCCCCAGGGTGACGTGATCGAAATTTGGACGCTTGGCCCTACTGACTTGTAGTTATGGTGGTCACAGCGTCCCACAATCACCCAGCTGGAAGGGACCTTGGAGGTCCTCTAGTCCAGCTAGAGATGTGAAGGCCCGGAAAAAAACCGATTTTTTTCCGTTTTTTTCCTGAAGGCTTTTTTGTTTTTTCCCCCCAAAATTGGAAAAATTGAAAAAAGAAAAAAAAATTGTGGAATATTTTATTTTAACATGATGAATAAAATATTTTAAGACAGGGTGTTCAAATATGATATCAGATTATTCTAATTTCTGTGCACTGAGTGAGTACAAGGAAGTCCTAGGTAACAAACTGAACCCTCCAATGCAAGAACAGTATGCATTTCTTCCTTTAGGAGGTGCTGCTATTGTAACAAGAAAACGGTTTCAGTTTTGCTTTTGCATGTTAGTGGGTGTGTTTGGTTTGTTCTGTCCTCTTCACTAGGCCTCAAAAACATTTGAAGAAAATACAGAGCAACAAAAAGGACCTGAAAGTATATACTTAATTAAAAAAGGTAAGAGTTTACATTTATCTGAATCCAGAAAACTGAATCGTTTAGCTACATTAGTTTATCTTTATAAACTTTTGTGTAAATAATAATTTAATTACCAGTAATCTGGTTCTTCCCCCCAGTGACCCCCCCACAACCATAGATTAGTGTCTTCTTGCAAAGTAGTCATTTTTTCTTGTTTTTATTTCCTACTCCCCTCAGAAAAATGGTGAGACCAACATCTGGCATATGGAGGCATTTTCACATTACAAGTTCTTCTGAAAAGAAAAATGTGATTTGCAAATATTGTCAGATGAAATATACATTTCCAAATGCTACCAGGATGACAAAACACATTCTTGTATGTAACAAGTGTCCTGTAGATATTAAAAAATTCTTCATGGATCGAAGTGAAGAGGACAACAACAATGACAATGCACATAGTTTTTCTCAACGTTCTCGTTCAAGAAGTCCTCTTTCTACTCCATCTATAACGTCAGCAGCAACACAAAGTGTTGTCCCATCAGCAGCATCTTCAAGTAAACAGATACTGAAGACAGCTGCATCCAAAAATTATTCACTAACTTCATTTATAGACAAGATGACACCTGAAGATCAGGAAAAAATTGATCAAGCTCTTGCAAGAGCAATATATTCTTCTGGAATGCCGTTTTCAATAACTGAAAATACATACTGGCAGGAAGCTTTGAAATTATTAAGACCATCATACCAATTGCCCAGCAGACATTCTTTGAGCAAGCCTCTTTTGGAGTCAGAATATGAACGTGTAATGGAATCGGTGCAAGGAAAAATTAATGAAGCACTGTGTCTTGCACTACTTACAGATGGATGGACAAATGTGAGAGGAGAAGGAATTATACATTTTGTTATAACAACACCTCAGCCAGTTTTTTACAAAAGCATTGAAACAGGAGAGAACAGACATACTGCAGAGTATATCAGCTGTAAAATCTGTGATGTCCTACAGAACATTGGAAGTGGTAAAGTATTTGCTTTGCTTACGGACAATGCCAGCAATATGAAAGCAGCATGGGAAATCATAATGGAGAAGTATCCACATATTACTGCAATAGGATGTGCAGCCCATGGGCTAAACTTGCTTTTTAATGATATTATGAAGTTGGACACCCTTCAAATGGTCTATAGACGAGCAAAAGAAGTTATTAAACATGTAAAAGGTACTCATATTGTAGCTGCAGTTTTCAAGAAGAAGCAAATCGAAAAAAATGCAAAGAATAGCATAGTTACGCTGAAGCTCTGTAGTAAAACTCGGTGGGCTGGAGTGGTGATCTCCTTTGAAAGTTTACTAAAAAACAAAGAAGCTCTTCAAGAAACAGTAATAGTTGAAGATCTTAAAGTACCCAGGAGTGTAAGAAACACTGTTCTTGATCAGGATGTCTTCTGGGTTCAGCTGCAAAATTCCCTGAAGATTCTAAAGCCAATTGCTGCAGCAATCACTGCATCTGAATCAGATAGTGCACTTTTGTCAGAAATTCCTTATCTAATGACCAAGATAAAAACAACTGGGAGGACTTCCGGTGGCGACGCGGGGCGAAGCAGCTGTAAAGGGACAATCTCTGTCCTCTGAGGCTGCTTTCTTCTTTTGTTTTTGGAGACCTTTTGGGACATCGACGGTTTGTAGGACTGGGTGGACGAGAGGGAATCCTGGGCAACAGCGGGGCGAAGGCGTTCGCCCGCTGGGGCGGAGGGCACCCTCACTATCCGAAATGAAAGTGTCCGTCTTTGCTCTTTGAAGTATGGCGGACCCGAAGCCTCAATGCGCCACATAAGAAAAGGAAGCAAAAATAATAGCGGATCGCACCTGGAACACCAAAATTAGACTCTCACGAAAACTCTGGATTTATAAAAGAGGAAGATCTGACCACAAGGACAGGGCAATTAAGGAGCTCTGTGAGAAAACCAGCGGCGAAAGTAAAGAATGAGCAGAGGGACACGACTCTAACGAGAAAACAGCATCGTGAATAAACATAACAAAAGAGTTAAATCGAGTCCCTGTGGAGGACGTGGAATAGTACCTTTCTTTTATCGGAGGACTACCTGCTGAGAGACAGTGGACCAGAAAAATTGGAGATTCAACATCAGATGAGAGACCAGAAACGGAGCAGAGAAACAACACATGGTGGATGACTTAGCAATTTTGAACGGAACGATCTTTACTATTGAGGCCAAGGGAAAACATCTGATTGCAGAATCCAAGGAAATCAAGACCTCTAAAATAACTACAGGATTGCTGAGATCCACTTAATACCAACTGAAACTGGTACCGCTATAAAAAGAACTATATTATATAACTTTTTTCTATTCTTCACTTTTGAACACTTATTTCATTTTTATCACCTATTTTACTTTACACCAAATCTTCTGCTATAATTAAATTTTCTACCCTCTCCTCTTCTTATCTATAGATTGTAAAAAGGGAAAAATCTTATTTAGTGTCTATAAATTTAATATTTTTAATAATCTATATTGACTTTGAAATAGTATTTTTAAGGAATGATTTAAAACAAATAGAGATATATATTGATTGAATTGTAAAGTCTATAGAGGATATTTTGAACATTAAGAGAAATATAAAAACCGTAATCATAACTATAATTAGATTGGTTAAAATTGTATAAGGAAAACTATTGATATATTGTTATATTTTACTGTATAACTCTTTAGCATATTTAAAGATATTTAATTAGTTATCGATATAAGTACTATAGTAACGTAGATCATTTATAGATATATTTATATAGAATTTTTGGATAATTGGTACATTTAAGAACATAGAGAATTATATCAGCAATCGATAGAATATACAGGGTTGATAGAGAACTAAAATAATACAACAGAGTAAAAGGTTGTTATATGGTAATCTGGGAGAGGATCTACAAAATCCTAGAACAACAAAAATTAATCTTAAAGGAAATGACAAGTAATACAACAAACATGCCCATGAAGGGGGGAAAGAGACCAGCACAAGCTGGAGCTGCAAGTGCAGCATCACCAGTCACTCAAAGGCAGATAGATGATATGTTACCAGTAGAAAAAGGGGGCACATCTCTTATGCAGAATATGAACAGCACACTAAACGTGGTTCAGGAAACATGCTTAAACTACAGGAATTGATTACGCAAAATCATACCGAACTAAAATCAGATATTTCAAGATTGGACACTAGAATGGAGATGATACAGGAGGCGATACAAAAAAATGAACAACGTATTAGTGGTGTGGGAAAAAAACGGAACAAAACGAAAATAAAATTGAGAAGGTAGACCAGAGAGTGACAGAAATAAATAGAGAACTAGAGATCTCACTGATCCATCTCGAAATGGATAGATCATCTTACTTTTTAAGAATACAAAATATTCCAGAGAATAAAGAGGAAGACTTGGGAGATGTGATGGCAGGGGTGGTTTCAGAAATTCTACAGCAAAACAAAAAAGATACCATAAATGAAATAGATGAAGTGTACAGGATACAAACTAATTACGCTAGACGTCACCGCCTGCCGAAAGAAATACATATAAGGTTTGCCAGAAGGAAAACAAGAGATAACGTTTATTTAGCCATGCGAGGGGGGACATTAACATACAAAGGGAGAGAAATAAACATCTTGAAACAAGTCCCAAGAAGGGTTAGGGAACGTAGAAGGGACTATAGGTCACTGGCAACATTGTTAAATAAAAAGAATATTATATTTTGATGGCTCATTCTGGAGTGGTTGATAATAACCTTAGAAGGACAAAAAGTAAAGGTGGATACCCTAGAAAGAGCACAGGAGGTATATGAACAACTTGCTGGTATGGAGAAAGAGATGGAAAGTGAAGGAAAAGTGGATGGGGCAAGTGAAGAAGAAGAACAGGAGACTGAAGAAGGGGGAAAGAGTGAGGGAATTGAAGAGACTGAAGATTTAAATCAAAAAGTAGAGAGAATCAAAACAAGGACACAAACAGCAGCAGAAGCAAAAAGTAAATAGTTAGAAAAAGACTTTATAAATAAAACCAGAAACGTTAAAGGAAACTAAACTTATATCATTAAACATTAATGGATTAAATAATGCACAAAAAAGAAGGAAAATATTTTCAAAATTAGTTAAACAAAAAGCAGAAGTAATATGTTTACAAGAGGTCCATATCAAACAAATCCATAAAAAATATCTGGAATATTCAAAACTAGGGAAATTATACACATCATTAGGGGGGGGGGAAGAAAGGTGTAGTAATATATGTACAAAAAGAGATTGAGTCTAAAGAAATAAAAGTAGATTCCAAAGGAAGATATATAATGGTTGAAATTGAAATAGGGGGAGAAAAAATATTATTAGTGAACATATACGCACCCAATCAAAAACAAAAAAACTTCTATGAAAAGATACATGAGAAACTAACGACAACTAAATATAAAAATATATGTTTAATAGGGGATTTTAACGGTATAATAGATCCAAAAAGAGACTACATAACAGGGAAAAACAAAAAAATTAACAAAAATACATTACCAACTACATTTAAAGACATGATAGAAGAGTTCAATTTGACAGATACATGGCGATTATTACACCCTAAAGACAAACAATATACATTTCATTCAATACCACACCAATCCTTTTCAAGAATAGACATGGTCTGGACAAATAAAGAAATGTGCAAGAACATAGCATCGGTGGAGATAGCCCCAAACATATGGGCAGACCATAATCCCTTAATAGTAATATGGAAAGGAAAAAAGAAAGGAATAAGGAGATGGACTCTGAACACAAAAATACTCCAAGAAGATGAATACATACAAACAATTACCAAAGAAATAAAATTATTTATGAAAGAGAATAAGAAACAGCCTACAACCATACAAAACTTATGGGATACGTTAAAAGCATATATAAGGGGAATTACAATTGCCTATATGGCAAAGAAAAATAGAGAAAAATGGCAGGAATACAACGAAAAAATAAAGGATATTCAACAGTTAGAAAATAGACTACAAAAAGAACCAAAGGAAGAGAACACATAAATTATTAATGGAAACTAGGCATAAATTGAAGTTAATTGAACAACAGGAATATTTGAAGGACATTAGGCTTACAAAACAGACATTCTTTGAAACAGCAAATAAACCTGGTAGATGGCTGGCTTATAAAATTAAAAAGGCAATAGAATTATAATAATAGAAAAGCAATAGAATTATAAATCAACTGATGGATACAAATGGGGAAATACAACACTCAGATGAAAAAATAAAAGAAATTGCCACAGAATATTATATTTATACAGACAGGACCCAGTGGAATTAAATAAAATAACAGAATATTTAAAGGAAATTAGTATGCCGCAAATAGAGGAAATTGATAAGGAAATGTTAAACAGGGATATTACAACACAAGAAATCCAAAATGCAATCCAAAAACAAAACAACAATAAAACACCAGGACCGGATGGATTTCCAGGGGAATATTACAAAAAATTGAGTATAGTACTAGAGGATATTTTATTAGAGCTATATAATGAAGCATTAACAGGAGCTAGGATACCAAACACGTGGAGGGAAACATATATCACCACGATTATGAAAGAAGGTACTGAGAAAAATCATATACAAAACTACAGGCCAATTTCGTTGTTGAACACAGATTACAAAATTTTCATGACAATTATGGCAGAAAGAACCAAAAAAATACTAAATAAAATTATTTATTCAGATCAAAACGGATTTTTACCAATGCGGCAGATAAAAAATAATACAAGAATCGTTTTAGACATATTGGAATATTATGAAGCGCATCCAGAAAAGCAGCTTGCCCTAGCTTTCCTGGATGCGCAAAAAGCGTTCGACAACGTAAATTGGCAGTATATGATAGGTTTGATCAAAGAGATGAAATTTGGCAACAAATTTGAAAAGATTATAGAAACAATCTATACCTCCCAGTCAGCCAAGATTATGATAAATGGGGACATGACACAATCATTTCAGATCTTTAAAGGAGTACATCAGGGATGTCCGATGTCACCTCTGCTCTTTATTCTAACATTGGAAACATTACTAAATAAAATTCGAAATAATAAGGAAATTAAGGGAACAAAGATTAGAAACCAGGAATATAAATTACAGGCATTTGCCGATGATCTCGTATTTTTCATAGAAGAACCAATTGAAACAGGACAAAAATTGATTAAAGAGATTGAGGAATACGGAAAATCGGCAGGATTGAAAATCAATAAACAAAAAACAAAATTATTAACAAAAAATATGACAACAAAAAGATGAATTGGAAGGGAAATTAGGCTTACAAACAACCAAAACAATTAAACATAATATTAACGAATAGATGTTCATCCATCAAAAAAGACAATTATGACAAATTAGTAAACCAAACGAGATTAGAATTAGAAAAATGGAAAAAATTAGTTATCATTATTAGGGCGTATAACTGCGATCAAAATGAGTATACTGCCAAAAATTTTATACCTATTTCAAACGGTCCCGATTGAATTAGAGACCATTTTTTTTACTAATTTGAATAAAATTATATCTAAATTTATATGGCAAAACAAAAAGCCAAGAATCAAATTAACGAATTTACAGGATGATAAGAGCAGAGGTGGCCTAGGACTCCCCGACTGGAAACTTTACTACAAAGCAGCATCCTTGGCGTGGATAAAGGAATGGATAAATTTAACCAATAAAAGAATACTAACACTAGAGGGCCACGACCTACAAATGGGATGGCATGTTTACATATGGAGAGATGGAACTACCGTATATACTCAAGTATAAGCCGAGTTTTTCAGCCCACTTTTTGGGCTGAAAAAAGCCGCCTCGGCTTATACTTGAGTCAGTGAAAAATTTGCCCGAAATGGAGGAGAAAAAGGGGCGGGGCCATGCCGCTGGGTGACGCTCGTGAATGGCCTGGCGCCCCTGTGAGTTTCCCCTCCCTCTGTGTCAGTTTGCCGCGCAGCGCGCACCGCACCATCCCCCCTCCTCACGTTCTAATGTAATGCAGGGCTGTCTTACGATTCCCCTTCCTCCCCCTCCTGCCGCTCTGCAACGATGTCCCACCTCCTCCTTGTTATGGCAAGCAGCCACATAGCGATGTCCCACCTCCTCTGGTACAGTGATCCAATGATAGGAATCACTGTGCCGTGATTTTATTGACCCTCTTTTCCACTTACAGAGCTAGTTTACTGTTTTTCTTTGAAATAAATATTCAAAAACATTATTGGTATCTATTTTTATTTTTGAAATTTACCGGTAGCTGCTGCATTTCCCACCCTAGGCTTATACTCGAGTCAATAACTTTTCCAGTTTTTTGTGGTAAAATTAGGTGCCTTGGCTTATATTCGGGTCGGCCTATACTCGAGTATATACGGTAAGTCACAACTTAACTTCAACCAACATTTAATTAGAAAATCTTTGCTAAAAACGTGGTACGAAATTAAAAAGAACTATATGAAAATTCCCAAATGGCTTTCAATTATAGAAGCCATGACCTACCCGAACTTAATTGATATAACCAAAGCAGCAAAATATAGTGACATATTAGATCCGACAGGGACATTAAAAAGTAGAGAACAATTGGCGGACCAAAATATAAATACTGATTGGTTGACTTATTTACAATTAAAAACTCGACACAAAAAAGACATTGAGGGTATGGGTATAGATATGGAAGTGCAAAAGCTGGATAAAATTTTGATTGGCCCGGATGAAAAAATAATATCGAAACTATATAAATATCAAGATTGGCCAAAATATACCCAAAAATGAATTCGGCTTGCTGGAAATGCAAAAAAGACGTAGGTACCTTCTTTCATGCGTGGTGGTTGTGTCCCGAAGCAAAGGGCTATTGGAAAAAAGTGCATGCTTGGTTACAAGAAATTACAGAGAGAACAATGGAATACACCCCAGAATTTTTCTTGCTGGGGATAATGAAAAAACAACATCCAAAAAACATACAATATTTAATACTACATATTACAACTGCGGCAAGAATAACATATGCACAATATTGGAAAGATAATCAAACCCCACCAGAAAACGTACTAATGGACAAAATATATAGATGCGCTGAAATGGACATGCTGACTATTCAACTTAAAGGACAATGCAACTCAGAATACTACGAAACATGGACTAGATGGTACAACTGGACTAAAAAAAAGAGGAAAGACTGTGTGACAACGTGAGAAGAAAATGAAGATAGGAGAGACTGTAAATTTATGATTTATTGTGCATAATTGAGAAATAACAATGTTGTAAAAACGGGTGTACATCTGTATTAAAATATTAAGATGTTTAATGAAGAAAAATAAAAAAAAATTAAAAACAACTGTTTTTGAAAATCTCAGTATATCTCCACTTACAACTATAGAAGAAAGTAAAGTGAAAGATTTTATTTAAAAAAGGGAAGAATTTTGTTGTCATCCAATTCATGCTGCTGCAAATCTGTTGGATCCAAGATTCAAAGGTGCAAACATAAGTGATGATGATAACACTGCTACTGCATTTGACTGGATCACAAAACAAGCATCACATTTAGGACTTGATGTTGGGAAGGTACTTTCAAATGTTGCAGAATATAGAACATCTTCAGGGATTTGGTCCAGGAATGCAATCTGGGATTCTGCCAAACATATTCCTCCTGCAACATGGTGGCAAGGTCTTTGCACAACACAGCCTCTGACTCCTATTGCTTCTCGCCTTCTCCAGATACCTCCATCTTCTGCAGCATGTGAAAGAATCTGGTCTATGTTTGGAAACACTCACACTAAGTCAAGAAATAAACTGACATGTGAAAGGGTAGAGAAGCTTGTTTCGATCCGGGCAAACCTTCAGTTTTTAGAAGTTCCTAATTGTGATGACGGACAAAAAAGAGTAGCTGCAGAAGCAGAGACGGATACTGACAATTTCAGCTCAGAAAATGAGTCTGATTAAATGTCCATTGAAACTTAGTTCCACTCTCTTCTTAACACTTCCCCCATCTTCCATTCTTTTTATGAGAATGGGTTTTTTATTTTTATTTTTATTTAATACTGTGGAGAGGAAATATGAAAAATTGTTACTTTTGGTTTTGAAAATTGTTTTGTGGAGGCTTTTTGGCTGTTCCACATAAACTAGTAAGCAGTTCAGGAGATTGTTGCTCCCTTTGTTACAAATAAATAATATAAAAAAGTAAATTCTGTTTGTGATCATTGTTTGGCTACACTATATTTTTAATATGCTAGTTGTGATAATTTTATGCCAAGTCAAATTGTCCATAGTCATATTTTATGTTCCTAAAGTAACAGAATGACTTTCAATCTTAAAAAGACAAAAAAGTGCTAATGTAGCATTTTTTTCAATTTTTCCAAAAATTTCCGTTTGCCCCCAGAAAAAAACGGAAAAAACCCAGGATTTTTTCCGAGCTTCAAAATTTCCGGAAATTTTACATCTCTAAGTCCAGCCCCCTGCTCGAGCAGGAGACCCTCACAGAATCATGGAAGGGACCTTGGAGGTCATCTAGTCCAACCCCCTGCTCGAGCAAGAGACCATTACAGAATGACAGATTTGGGAAGGGACCTTGGAGGTCATCTAGTCCAGCCCCCTGCTCAAGCAGGAGACCCTCACAGAATCATGGAATAATGGAAGGGACCTTGGAGGTCCTCTAGTCCAGCCCCCTGCTCAAGCAGGAGACCCTCACAGAATCATGGAATAATGGAAGGGACCTTGGAGGTCCTCTAGTCCAGCCCCCTGCTCAAGCAGGAGACCCTTACAGAATCATGGAAGGGATCTTGGAGGTCCTCTAGTCCAGCCCCCTGCTTGAGCAGGAGACCCTCACAGAATCATGTAATAATGGAAGGGACCTTGTAGGTCATCTAGTCCAGCCCCCTGCCCGAGCAGGAGACCCTGACAGAATCATAGGACAGAGTTTTGGAAGGGACTTTGGAGGTCATCCAGTCCAACTGAGCCCGAGACCCCATAACATTTCAAAAATGACAGAAACAGGGAGGCCGAAGACCCTTGGAGGTCATCTAGTCCAACCCCCTGCCAGAATTGCCCTCAAAGGGGGTCCCACGCGGGGGTTTTTTTTGGGGGGGAGGGGCATCCGGCTATCCTCTCCCCGGACTCCCCCTCCCCAGAGGACGAGGGGGTTGTCTCTTCCTCACAGGACGGGGGCGGGTGTGTGTTTAGGGACTCCTGCTTCAGCGGTGTGTGTGTGTGTGTTTGGACTAGATGACCTACAAGGTCCCTTCCAACTCTAGTAATCTGATCTGATCTGACCTAAGAACCCCCCTCCCCTCCCCACCTTCCTCTACAAGGAGACCCGCGAAGCGGTACAGAAGGTCCCGCAGAACAGCGTCTCCAACCGGGCGCCCGCTGCAACGGGAGCGGTGGGGGGGTGAGTGGGGGGGGTTTCTTCTTTTTTCAGCCCCCCCCCCCCGTAGAGTCGACGCCGTGGGTCCGGCGGGCCCTTTCTCAACCTCCCCCCTTCCCCTTGCAGATCGTGGATGAGGGCTTGGCGGGGAAGCACGGGCTCTGGAGTCCTTCTCCAGGCGTGATGCTTGCAGGGTGGGCGCTTGCAAAGGGGGCGGGGGGAGGGTAAAGAGGAGAGACCCTCTGCCCGCCCACCCCTCCAATTGTGAGGTGGGGGGGACTGAAGCTGCAAGCACTCGGGGTGGGGGGCTGTTTTGGGGAGGGGTCGTAAGGGAAAAACAAAGCCACCCCGGAGCCTCCAGCTGCAGGATCAGTGAGCGTGCTTGGCAAACCCCCACCGCCCCAATCTGGATCCCAGAAGATTCCCTCCCCTCCTCTTCCAGCTTGGAGGGAAAAAAGACCCCCCTCCCCACGCGAGACCTCTTGCACCAGGCGCAGCTGGAGGGCCCTGCCGCATGGGAGGTGTAGTCCTCTTCCCCTTCTTCCAAAGAGGGTTGGGGGGAGAGGAGGAACTGGGGAGGGGGTCGCCCGAGAGGAAGCCCTCCCCCTTCCCCTCCGACCCTGCCGCATGGGAGGTGTAGTCCTCCTCCCTTTCTTCCAAAGGGGGGGGAGAGAGGAGGAACTGGGGAGGGGGTCGCCCGAGAGGAAACCCCCCTCCCCAGACCCTGCCGCATGGGAGATGTAGTCCTCCTCCCCTTCTTCCAAAGAGGGAGGGGGGAGAGAGGAGGAACTGGGGAGGGGGTCGCCCGAGAGGAAGCCCCTCCCTTCCCCTCCCCTCCCCTCCCCTCAGACCAGGGGAGGAACCTGCGGAACTGGAAGCCACGCGGCGTGGAGAGGGGAGAAAGGGGAGGGGCTTTTTACCCCCTCCCCTTTAAAGATCGCCCCGCCCCACCGGTCCACCCGCTCGGCTTCCGCGGCCAGCCTGAGGGAGGGTGGGAAAAGAAGAAGAAGGAGGAGGCTGCTGCTTGCAGGAGCGGTGGGGGGAGGTCAATTGAGGGGGGGGGGGCTCCAGGCGGCGGCGGTGGGGCTTCTGCTCTTCCCCTTTCCTCCTCCCCTTCCCCGTTGCAGGAAGACCCGGGATGCACAGCCGCAGATCGCGCGTGGGGCGGCTCCTGGGCCGCGCCGCTCCCGAAACGGAACCCGAAACGGGTCCAGGTGAGTGGTGGGTTTTTTGGGGTGGGGGTGGGGCTGGGGGGTCGCTTTTCCTGGGGGTGGGGGGACGTCCCACGCCGACCTTCCGGCCTGGCTGCACGTGGTCCGGCCCCTTGCAAAAAAAAAAGGAGGGGGGAGAGGAAGAGGAGGAAGAGAAGGAAAGGACCCTTCCTCTTTTTTGCAAAGGGGGGGTCTCTTTGGGGAGGCTGGGGTGGGGGGGCTTTGCAAGGAGTGCAGGGGAGGGGGGTGACCTTGGGGCATCCCTTAGGAGGAAGAGGAAGAGAAAGGGGAGTCGACTAGATTGGCAAGGTTTGGGGCGGGGGTCCCAAGCCCTTGCCAATCAATCCATCAATCAACCTCGCCAATCCTGCAAAAGCAATCTTTGCTGCAAAATCTTGTCCACCCCCCCTTCCTTGCTTTTCTCTGCCCCCCCCCCCCCGCCCCGCTGCAGCGGCCAGGTAAAAAAAAGAGAGAGAGAGAAGGCGCCGCTTGGCATGCTGGGGTTTGTAGTCCTGCCCCGGAAGCCAGCGAGCCAGGTAAGAGAGAGGGGGGCTGACGTCATCGGAATCCCCGGGCAGAGACAGAGACTTCGGTCACGATGCAGCCTTTTTCGACTTCGATGCAATCTTGGGGGGGGGGGGGTTAGGGTTAGGGTTAGGGTTAGGAATAATGGAAGGGACCTTGGAGGTCCTCTAGTCCAGCCCCCTGCTTGAGCAGGAGACCCTCACAGAATCATGTAATAATGGAAGGGACCTTGTAGGTCATCTAGTCCAGCCCCCTGCCCGAGCAGGAGACCCTGACAGAATCATAGGACAGAGTTTTGGAAGGGACTTTGGAGGTCATCCAGTCCAACTGAGCCCGAGACCCCATAACATTTCAAAAATGACAGAAACAGGGAGGCCGAAGACCCTTGGAGGTCATCTAGTCCAACCCCCTGCCAGAATTGCCCTCAAAGGGGGTCCCACGCGGGGGTTTTTTGGGGGGGGAAGGGGCATCCGGCTATCCTCTCCCCGGACTCCCCCTCCCCAGAGGACGAGGGGGTTGTCTCTTCCTCACAGGACGGGGGCGGGTGTGTGTTTAGGGACTCCTGCTTCAGCGGTGTGTGTGTGTGTGTGTTTGGACTAGATGACCTACAAGGTCCCTTCCAACTCTAGTAATCTGATCTGATCTGACCTTCTAAGAACCCCCCTCCCCTCCCCACCTTCCTCTACAAGGAGACCCGCGAAGCGGTACAGAAGGTCCCGCAGAACAGCGTCTCCAACCGGGCGCCCGCTGCAACGGGAGCGGTGGGTGGGTGAGTGGGGGGGTTTCTTCTTTTTTCAGCCCCCCCCCCCGGTAGAGTCGACGCCGTGGGTCCGGCGGGCCCTTTCTCAACCTCCCCCCTTCAATCAACCTTGCCAATCCTGCAAAAGCAATCTTTGCTGCAAAATCTTGTCCACCCCCCCTTCCTTGCTTTTCTCTGCCCCCCCCCCCCCCCCCCGCTGCAGCGGCCAGGTAAAAAAAAAAGAGAGAGAGAGAAGGCGCCGCTTGGCATGCTGGGGTTTGTAGTCCTGCCCCGGAAGCCAGCGAGCCAGGTAAGAGAGAGGGGGGCTGACGTCATCGGAATCCCCGGGCAGAGACAGAGACTTAGAGCGAAAAAACCGGTCCGGGCAGCTTCGCGCACGATGCAGCCTTTTTCGACTTCGATGCAATGGGGGGGGGGGGTTGGTTGCAAGCTCTGGAGGCCGGATCCTGCTGGGGAGGGGGGGTTTCCCATAGGCAAAGGGTGGCTGGCCCTCGGGGGCGACCCCCTGAACCCCCCCTCTCCTCCTCCCACCAGCCCCCCCTAAAAATTGCAAACCAATTGAGGTGCACGCCAATTGAGCAGGGGCCAATCTGCCCCGGGCTTGCTTGGTTGGTTGGTTGCTTGGCTGGCAGTTGGTCCCAGGATTCGCTTTTGGGACCTGGGTGATCCCGAAAACGGGTGGGATCCTTTAGGAGGGGGGTGGGGCTGTGCGTTCCAGGAGAACGGTTGCCATGTTCTTCCCCGAATTGGGATTCTTGGGGGGCGGGGGGGGCTGTGCGATCCAGAAAATGGGTGCCACGTTCTTCCCCAAATTGGGATCCTGTGGGCGGCCTGTGCGATCCAGAAAATGGGTGCCACCTTCGCCAAAGCGGGATCCTTGGGGTACCCTGTGTGATCCAGAAAATGGGTGCCAGGTTTGTTTCCAAATTGGGATTCTTTGGGGGGGGGGGCTGGGCAATCCAAGAGAGGGGTGCCACGTTTCCCCCACAAGTGGGATCCTTTAGGTGGCTTGTGCGATCCGTCGCTAAGTTGTAAGTTGAGGATTACCCATAGATAAGGGGGGAGCAATGTTGGCCATTTTGAGACTTGTGGAACTCCCAGAATTCCCCAGCCAGGTTTGCTGGGGAAGAAATAATAAAATAACATAACATTAAATTAAATTAAATTAAGTAAAATATAATTAAAGTAAAATAACATAAAATAACAAAGTAAATAATGTAAAGTAAAAGAATAGAATAGAATAGAATAGAATTCTTTATTGGCCAAGTGTGATTGGACACACAAGGAATTTGTCTTTGGTGCATATGCTCTCAGTGTACATACAAGAAAAGATACATTTGTCAAGAATCATGAGGTACAACACTTAATGATTGTCATAGGGTACAAATAAGCAATCAGGAAACAATATTAATATAAATCGTAAGGATACAAGCAACAAGTTACAGTCATACAGTCATAAGTGGGACGAGATGGGTGATAGGAACGATGAGAAGACTAATAGTAATAGTAATGCAGCCTTAGTGAATAGTTAGACAGTGATGAGAGAATAATTTGTTTAGCAGAGTGATGGCGTTTGGGAAAAAACTGTTATTGTGTCTAGTTCTGGTGTGCAGTGCTCTATAGCGTTGTTTTGAGGGTAGGAGTTGAAAGAGTTTGTGTCCAGGATGCGAGGGGTCAGTAAATATTTTCACGGCCCTCTTTTTGACTCGTGCAGTGTACAGGTCCTCAATGGAAGGCAGGTTGGCAGTAATGGTTTTTTCTGCAGTTCTGATTATCCTCTGAAGTCTGTGTGTCTTGTTGGGTTGCAGAACCGAACCAGAGAGTTATAGAGGTGCAGATGACAGACTCAATAATTCCTCTGTAGAACTGTATCAGCAGCTCCTTGGGCAGTTTGAGCTTCCTGAGTTGGCGCAGAAAGAACATTCTTTGTTGTGCTTTTTTGATGACGTTTTTGATGTTAGGTGACCATTTTAGGTCTTGAGATATGATAGAACCTAGAAATTTGAAGGTCTCTACTGTTGATACTGTGTTGTCTAGTATTGTAAGAGGTGGTAGAATGGGAGGGTTTCTCCTAAAGTCTACCACCATTTCTACGGTTTTGAGTGTGTTCAGTTCCAGATTGTTCCGGTCGCACCACGAGGCTACTTGTTCAACCTCCCATCTGTATGCGGTTTCATCGTTGTCTTGAATGAGACCAATCACTGTTGTATCTTCTGCAAACTTCAGTAGTTTAACAGATGGATCGTTTGAGATGCAGTCATTGGTATAGAGAGAGAAGAGAAGTGGTGAGAGTACACAGCCTTGGGGGGGCCCTGTGCTAATTGTACAGGTATCGGATGTGATTTTTCCTAGCTTCACCTGCTGCTTCCTGTCTAAATATAAATATTCCTGTCTAAAATAACGTAAGATAACATAAAATAATAAAATAACAAAATAATAAAATTTATTTATTTTATTTTACTTTATAAGTAACATAAAATAATAAAATAACAAAGTAAAGTGAAATAAAATAAGGTAAAGTAAAATACTAAAATAAAATAAAAATTTTTTATTTTATTTTATTTTACTTTATAAGTAACATAAAATAAAATAAAATAATAAAATAAAATAAAAGTAAAATAAAATAAGGTAAAATAAAGTAAAATACTAAAATAAATAACAAAATAAAGTAAATAAAATAAAGTAAAATAAAGTAAAATGTAAAATAAAGTAAAATGTAAAATAAAATGTAAAAAATATATAAAATATAAAATAAACTATAAAAACATAAAATATAAAATATAAACTAAAATGTAACATAATATAAAATAAAAATATATAAAAAAATATAAAAAAAATAAATTAAATTCAGGTAGTCCTCGAGTTACGACCATAATCGAGCCCAAAATTTCTGACAAGCAGACCGTTGTTAAAGTGAGTATTTGTCCCATTTCTCCCTCCCTCTTTGCTGGCTGGGGAATTCTGGGAGTTGAAGTCCACAAGTCTTAAAAAGTGTCCAAGGTTGGACACCCCTACCTTACAGATTTTAGCCAGTCCTTGACTTACAGCTGTTCATTTATTCACTGTTCCAAGTTACAACGGCCTTGAAAAAAACTCTTTTTCATGCTTACGACCGTCGCAGCGTCCTCACGGTCACGTGATAAATTCAGAGGCTTGGCAACTGACTCGTGTTTATGATGGTCCCAGTGTCCCCGGATCACTGAGATACGAGAGATATCAACTCAATAACAAAAATATTAGAATGTGCGGAAATGAGTAAATTAACCATGGAACTACAAGATAAAGAGGAAACAGAATTTTATAAAATCTGGGAAAATTGGTATAAATGGTTGGAATGCAAAAATAAAACTAAATACTTAGCAATTAACAAAAAATATAAGATGACAGGTAGATAGGCTTAAACAGGATATCAATGATGATGAAAACAGCAATAAGTTAAAATCAAGAAATATGTGAACATTGATAAGTTAATGAATAAGTGATATAGTAACATAGAAGATATAACGATACGCAACGCTGCAAAAGGATATTAATACTAATTGTTTTTGTTATGTAAGTTGATGTTATGTGGAGTTTTATGTATGTTTGATTTGTATATGTATATTTGTATATATATGTTTTTAAAACTACTCAAAAATTATTTTAAGAAAAAGATACGAGAAAGATTAGCAGATAGAAGATAGGGATGGATGGATGGAGAGGAAGAGACAGATAATAGATATGAGAGAGAGGATAGATAGATAGAGATAGATAGATAGATAGATAGATAGATAGATAGATAGATAGATATGAGATAGATGATAGATAGATGATAGATAGATGGATATATAGAGATAGAGATAGATAGATTAGATAGATAGATAGATAGATAGATAGATAGATAGATAGATAGATAGATAGATAGATAGATAGATAGATAGATACCGTGTTTCCCCGAAAATAAGACAGGGCCTTATATTTTTTTGAACCCCGAAATACCCCTGTTCTTGGCGCTGGCCGAGCGGTTGGCCTGCCGCCACTGCCTCGTGGAGCAGGACTCTGCAAGGCTTGTTGTGCCGTTGCATACACAAACTGCAGGACTGCCGCGAGCTTCATTATACCAGCACAGCTGGCGTCCTGCTGCTCACGGCTGTCCCGGTATGTCAAAACTTGTAGTTCTGCTGTTCGTACATGCAATGGCACAACAAGCCTTGCAGAGTCCTGCTCCACGCGGTAGCGGTGGTGGCATGATGAGTCTCACAGAGACTCATTTCTGGCAGGTGGGACGTGTTGGGCCGCGAGAAGCGTGTCCTAACTGACACTTGTTGCTCAGTCGCGTTCCTCAGCGTTCTGACCAGAGAAGCCCATTGTAAAAGAAAACTTCTCGCAAGTTCAATCAAACTTGAACTCGTGAGAAGTTTTCTTTTACAACGGGCTTCTCTGGACACAACACCGAGGAACGCGACAGAGCTACAAGTGTCAGGTAGGACGCGTGTCTCACTGTGGGGTGCAATTTGGGGGTGGCTGGGCGGGGTGGACCGCGAGACAAGCGTCCTAGCTGGGACTTGTAGCTCCGTTGCGTTCCTCACCGTTGTGTCCAGGGAAGCACGTTGTTAAAAAAAACCTCGTGAGTTCGAGAAGTTTGATTGAACTTGCGAGGGGTTTTTTTGCAACATGCTTCCCTGGACACAATGGTGAGGAATGCGACAGAGCTGAAAGTCTCGGGTAGGATGCGTTTCTCGTGGCCCACCCCGACCCAATTGCAACAGCAGCCCCTCTGCTTCCCTTCCCTTCGCCAGCCTCCCTTGCGCGAAGTTTGCCAGCCAAATACCGGGGAGGGGCTGTAATATCCCCGCCACCGCTTAGGCAGAGACGCCGAAGCTTTTCCTAAAAATAGGGAGCAAGCCAACTGCGGGCGGCATCAGCTGCAAGGCATACCTGCCACAAACGCAAATATCTTGAAGTTAAAAGCCGGGGCAGCGAAGCGGCAAACATTTCAGCAGCGGGATCGCTGCCCCCTGGGACCGCGCCTCAGCCACAGGTTTGCGGACGCACGAACCTCCCCCCCCGGGCTCAGAACTGCCCAACTTTGCGACCTTGAGGGCAACGGCTGCCAGAGTCGCCCTTCTCCACCCCGCCTGTGCCGCGCCATTGACCCCAAGCTGATGCGCCCTATTTTTAGGAAAAGCTTTGGTGTCTCTGCTAAGTGGTGGCGGGGATACTACAGCCCCTCCCCGGTATTTGGCTGGCAAACTTCACGCAAGGGAGGCTGGCAAAGGTAAGGGGAGCGGAGGGGGGAAAAGCCAAGTGTCTCTTCTTGCTTTTCTGGGCTGTCATGCAGAATTCACTTCAGTGGGGAAGCGTGCCGTCAGTGCTGAGTTGCCCCTTTTCTCTCTCCGGGGATCCTGCTCAGTTTCGTGCTTCAGAGGACACGCGAGGCATGAGGCTCTTTAGAAGCCCCCTCCTTCTAAACTTTGCAAGGATAAGCCCGCCACTTGGTTTGGGGGTGGACGGTGCCTGGCAGGCCCAGGTGTGATGGGTGGGCAGGCGGGTGGAGCAGCTGCGTGGCTCGCTTGGGTTGCAAGGATTTGGGCAGCATTTACATGGCTGGGATGCCTGCAGGATCCCTGGCTTCTGAGGCGGGCGAGGCCCAGAGAGGAGGCGCTGTGAGGGAGCCCATTTCTCACATTGGCCATGCGGGGCGCCACCCTGAGCAGGCAACGAGCTGGAGGTGGGGGAGGGTCCATCTCCTTACCTGGTTGCCAGCCCTCCGGCGTTTTCATCAAGTGTGTGTGAGTGTGAGTGTGAGTGTGACAGAGAGAGAAAGAGAAATGGCAGAGAGGAAACTCTTTCAAACAGCGTTGCCTGCAATTCTTGTTACTCCCCTCCATCATCTCTCTCTCTCTCTCTCTCTCATTCTCTCATTCTCTCTCACACACAGAGAGACATTTGATCGCTGAAAGGGACAGGCTGAACTTTGCTTCTATTGTAAGCACGTGCTTCCCACAATTGGGGGGGGGGGCATTCCGACGGGCGGCGTGGCTTTCTGCCTCATTGTAGCAGGAGCCTAAGCAACCCCCGCGGAGCCCAAGCCGTGGTCGCCGCTTGCTCCACAGCCACAAGGTGAGCCGCAGAACAGAGGGTCCCTCGGCTACAAGGTATGCCTAGCACTGTGGGCAAAGCTGGGGCTTGCAAGAGTGCGCTGGAAATATCGCCAGGCGCCCGGAGAGACAGAACCTCCGGCCCTCGCTGGATCAGCTGATCCGCGGGCCGAGGTTAAGGGGCCCAGTAGCCTTGAGGTGACCAGGGAAGGGAAGGGCTGCCTCCTGTGCTGGCCACGGCCACCCCTTCACCAGGCCTTATTTTGGGGGGAGGGCGTATATTTACGCCCTCCCCAAAAATCAGGCTTGACCTTATTTTTAGGACATGTCCTATTTTCTGGGAAACACGGTAGGTAGGTAGGTAGGTAGGTAGGTAGGTAGGTAGGTAGATAGATAGATAGATAGATAGATAGATAGATAGATAGATAGATAGATAGATAGATAGATAGATAGATAGATAGATAGATAGATAGATTTTTAAGTCCTGGAGCACGCCTGAATTGTTGCTGGAAGCAACACCTGTGTTCTGCGAGCATTCGAGACGTCTTTGTTCCCGCTCTGAGTTCTGTATTTGGAAATTTCATCTCATTTGCTTTTGGATTCCGGGATTCCTGCCAACTCCAGTGAGTGACGAGATAAGAACTAGGTAATTGCCAGCTTTGCTTTGAACATTTGAACTCTGGCTGAAAAGCTCACGAAGATAATATTCACCTAGACTCTTGTGCCGTTTGTTTCTCGACTTTGAAAAAACACTGACTAAGAATATTTATTAGTAAAATTTCTTGATTTCCTTTGCAAACGGTTGTGTGCGTGTCTTTTCTGGGGGTTCCTGTGCTGGGACACAACAATATGAGAGAGAGAGAGAGAATAGAGATATGAGAGAGTTTAGAAGATAGATGATAGAGATGGGTGGATGGATAGAGAGAGAGAGAGACAGATAATAGATATGAGTAATAGAGATATAACCAAATTAAAATTAGTAAGAATTAAATACAAATACCAGTGTGAACCAGGTCCCGCCATAGAGCAAGGATGTCCAAACTTTGCAGCTTTAAGACTTGGGGACTTCAACTCCCAGAATTCCCCCGCCCGCAAAGCTTGACGTTCAAGTCCCCAAGTCTTAAAAATTGCCAAGGTGGGAGACCCCGACCTTAAGAGATTATTATTGTGTAGAGTGCTTTTATGGTGGTTTAAGTTTTTGCAAGCCACCTTGACACAGGCGGGAAATGAACAACTTGGCATAAATTGGGGCCACGACGTGTCTCTTGCCAGCCTCTTTTTGAAGCTCTCTTCTTTATTTTCTCTGCAGAAAGGGGTGTGCCCATGGACGGAACGGACCAAGAGCTGGTGGCAGGGCGGACCCACCAGAGTTCCCCTCCGGGGGAGAAGCCATTCCCTTTTCCGGCCTGGGAGGAGAGCTCGGGGGACGAGAACGGGCTGGTCATTCACAGCCAGGTGGAGGAAGAGGAGCATAAATGCGCCATGTGCGGTGAGAGCTTCAGCCAGCCGCTGGGTCTGTTGCGTCACCAGAAGCAGCAGCATGCCGGCGAGCGGGCCTTCGTGTGCCCCGAGTGCGGCCGGGGCTTCAGCCTCAAACACAACCTCATCATCCACCAGCGCATCCACACCGGCGAGAAGCCCTTTGGCTGCAGCATCTGCGGGAAACGCTTCAGCCTCAAGCAGAACCTGGTCACCCACCAACGGGTGCACGGCGGCCCAGCCCGCTGGCCTTTCGCCTGCTCCGCCTGCGGGAAGAACTTCCGGGAAGAACGGCTGTTCGCTGCCCACCAGAAAAGAGACTGCGAGCAGCAGGAGGAGCAGCAGCAGCAGGACAGCCTGGGAGGCCAAGCGGTGCGTGTCGAGGGCGAGGAGGATTTCACGCGCCGCCGACTGAGGATCAAGCATCAAGAGAAGCCCCCCCAAACCCGAGCTGCCTTTGCCCGTCGGCGTTCCGGGGAACCCTTGGGAGACCGAAGCGGCCTTGCTGGCTCCCCGAGGACCCGGCAAACCAAGGAGGAGACTCCCAAAGGCCCAAAGCCGAGGCTCCACAGTGGGGATGCGCCCTTCCAGTGCCTGATGTGCGGGAAGAACTTTTCGCAGAAAGGCAACCTGGCGGCGCATTGCCGGAGTCACCGGGAGCGGGAAACCCTCAGCTGAGGACGGGCCGAGAGGATGTCCTGCAGGGGCTGAGCGATCGGAGTGGTGGTGGGCAGCGGGCTTGAGAAGGGACCAAGAGCAAGCAGCCAAGGAGAAACTACAGCCCCCTCCCCATCCCGGATCCGGTCGCTCGAGGAACATACTGGGAAAAAACTTTTTACGTTCTCCATCAAGTCCCTTTCCATGTATCAGGACCTTGAACTGACAAAAAAACTACAAGACACAGGGTGCTTTCCATATTTCTGCATTTTTGTACCTCTTTTTTTCTTTCTTTTTTTTTGAACCATTAATCTCCCACCGGGTCCTGGATCGAGTCCCACATCCCCCCCTTCCACATTTTGTATTCCGTTTTTGTCCCTTTCTGACAGAAAACCGGCTCGTTTCTCCCAAATCCACAGAACGCCAACTGGCAGAATTGCACTGCCGGCCTGGCGAGAGGGAGCAGGGTCAGAGCTGTGCCTAGAGCCCAGGGAAGGAGGCTTGGGATAGCCGTTGGATCAGCCAGCTCTGAGTTTGCAACGGCGAGCCGCCTTGGAAGCCGTTCCCTGTGGATTTGAACCCGAGGTGTGCGTCGTGAACAGAGGATCGTGAGTCTCCTTGGAAAGCCATTCCTTTGTCGTTCCCTGTGGATTTGAACCCGAGACCTACGGCATGCCTTGCCGGGGACCATAAAAATACTTTAGTTGACAACTACGTCGTGGAACTAGCTAGAACATTCCGCCATCTTTGGGCCGCTCAATCACGTGAGGATCCACCAAGAAACAGAGGAACTCGCCAGAGATCCATGCCCGGCTCTTTACCCGGAGTGGCAGTACAGTATTGCCACCGATGTGGATCCGGCAAAAAGAGGTCTCTTGGAAGATCGGAGTCTGAAGACCGGGGAGAAGCAGGGAGGGAAACAACTTGGAGGGACTGTGTTCCCAAAGACCACCCTCCCCTTCCCCTGCGAGTTCTGCCTGTGGAGAAGACCCCTCCCCGCTCTGCCTCCCTTCACTGTCCAGCCGGGCCTCGGCGCCTCCCCGCTGCTCGGCGGGTTTTGTCGTTGCTGTTGACTGTTACCACGTTCGGCCTGTTTCAGAGGCTTTGAAGCACTCCTGGTTGAGCTGGACCTGTTGAACTACGGTGGTGTCACCGCATCTTGGATTTCTGACCCAGGGGACCACTGACACACACACACCAGTCCCCGCTGCTTTTGCCGTCCCAAGTGTGGACGAAGTGGACGTGCCAAGGAGGTGTCGCGTCCTGGCATGCAAAGGGGGTTGTTGTTGAGCACTGGGACACCCCAGTGGGAAGAAGGGGGCTGTCTTGCCAAGGGGTCTTGTCTGAGGTGCGCGGCTGCGATATACGAAGGTCTCTGAGCGGAGGGGTGAGAGAAGGGGGGTCTCGGAGTGGGGTGGGGCAGGACAAGGGCTGGGCTGTGCTCTTTCTCCTTCGCTCTCTTTTTTCTCTTCCTTCTCTCCTTCCTCATTCTCCTCTTTCTCGTTTCCTTCCCTCCCTCCCACCCACTTTCTTTTTCTCTTCCTTCCCTCTTTCTCTTTTTTTTGCTTCCTTCCTTCCCTCCTTTCTCTTTCTCCTCTTTTTCTGTTCCTACTGTCCTTCCTTTCTCTCTGGCTCACTCTCTCCTGCTTTTTTTTCCTTTCTACTTTTACTCTTTTCCTTCCTTCCTTCCTTCCCTCCCTTTTTCTTTTTTCTGTTTCCCTTCCTTCCCACATTCCTCCCTCCCCCTCTTTTCCTTCCTTCCCATCTTCCTTCCCACCTCCCTCCCTCCCCCTCTTATCCTTCCTTCCATCCTCTCTTCCGCCCCTCTTTTCCTCCCTCCCACCCTTCCCTCCCTCTCTTCTTCCTTTGTTCCACCCTCCTCATTTTATCTCCCTCCCTCCCACTTTCTTTTTCTCTTTTTGTTTCTTTTTTCTTCCTTCCCTCTTTCTCTCTTTTCTTTTGCTTCCTTCCTTCCCTCCTTTCTCTTTCTCTTTTTCTGTTCCTACCTTCCTTCCTTTCTCTCTGGCTCACTCTCTTGCTTTTTTCCCCTTTCTACTTCTACTCTTTTCCTTCCTTCCTTCCTTCCCTCCCTCCCTCCCTTTTTCTTTTTTCTGTTTTCCTTCCTTCCCACATTCCTCCCTCCCTCTCTTTTCCTTCCCTTCCCTCCTCTCTTCCTCCCCTTTTCCTTCCCTCCCCCCTCCCTCCCTCCCTCATGCATGCCCAGCCACCCACACCATTCCTGCAGCCCCCAGAGCAAATCACCCTGCAGAATTTCTGCCCCACACTGCCAAGGAATATGGATTTCCCCGCTGATTTTTCCCAGAGGGAACGTCTGATCACACTCTGTAAGGCTTTGGGCCCGGGACGTGAGGTCATCCACCCGATATTTTTTTTTGGCTCTTCAGAGTCGTTCCAGTGGCCGCTTCAGGGCTGTGTTGGGGGAAAGCGACCTCTGGGGTCCCCCGCCCTTGCTGTGTCGCCCCATGAAGCCCTCTCCCCCCAAATCTGAATTTCGGCCAGTTTGCTTCTCAGTCCTGGCTGCGGGACCATAACGATGGCTGTAAATTAACACCCCTGCTATAAATTGTGGCACCCCCAGAATCTGGGCCCCTGTCTCCACCCGAGGCCACCATGCTCTCCCCTTCGCCCTCATCCTCGGCTCACCCAGGAACCCCATCAACTTCTGCACCAAGAGAGAGGCGTCCTCCCTCTATGGCCACCCAAACTCACCCTATGATAAAATAAAATAAAATAAAACACTCCCCTCCCCACTCGGGGTGTGCTTGCTCTCCTCACTCAGGGTGTGCTTGCTCTCCCCACTCAGGGAGGGGGGAAACGCCCCATTCTTAAGGCAGTCAGTGCAGGAGCCAAACCACTACAGATCAACCTCATTAAATTTAGCGCAGCCGTTTCTCCCTTGGTGTATTTGTGAGGACCTGGTCTCCCTCTCCCTCCTGGCTGGGGTGGGGGGGGCAAGAGGAAGCAAAGCCCCCCTCCCCATGCCTTCAGTGACCTCTCTCCTTCCAGCCATTTAGCTGGCGAGAGGAGGCAGCCAGCCTCTGGGTTAGCAGGACAGGAGCTGAGAAGGGGCTCTTCTCTTAGTTTGGGGGCGGTTATCGCCGGGTGTCCCATTGGGGGGAACCCTGCCAAATTTGGGTTGGGGGACATATGCAAAATTCTGCAGTTTTTGTCAGGAGGGAATCACCCCCCACACCCCAGGAAATCTTCCAATAGCGATGACCGGTACGTGTGTACGTGCGACGCACCTCCTAGCCACATCTAGAGAACGGCATTCTCTTTTGAGTCATCACCTCTGCGGGGCTGCTGTCTCGGGGAGGGGCAAGTCTTATCCGGGGACTAGTCCCCTGCTCCCCCACCAAAGGAAGCCCCCAGAGGATGCCACTGGTGGTCACCAGGACAGTCGTGGTCAGTTGGGGACTGTCGGGGGTCCTTGGTACGTGTTCCGAGAGCAGCAGGGCCCGCAGCTCAATCCTGAATTGTATCTGTTCACTTCTAGGGGAACGGAGCATTACCTTCGGAAAGGAAAATTTCACGGCAAGTGAAAATACTTTTTTGGGGGGGGGGTGTTTCATTTCCTGTTCAGCTCTACCAAGGCCTTGCCCACTCTCCCACTCCTCCCAGGATGTCCCCTCCAGAAAACCTTCACACAGCCTCTTGCCGCACCAACGACAGGCTCCTGGGCAATTCAGCCCCCCCCCTCTTTCCACGTAGGCGGCAAAGTACCGGGGGGGGGGTCTGGCCTGCTTGGGGATATGGGGGGGTCCCCTCCACGGGGCGCTGGCTGCAAACGGTTGTGCTTGGGCGACGATGCACCTTAATTCTTCCTCCTCCCTCCAGCGGCTGGAGACACTTTCTCCATTGAATAAAATGTTTTGCTTTCTGTTTCGGTGCCTCGTCGGTGCTTTTTGGGTGGATCGGGCTGACGGAGCATTCTGCCTCTCGGTCAAAGCCGGCTGGTGTCGCTCTGACAATCATGTAAATTCTAATCACCGCGTCACTGTCGGGGATCTCAGGGTGGGGAAGACCATGGGTGGGGGGGATCCTAGTGCTGGAACAGGAGTCCCACCTGAGTCCCACCACCCAAGGCTTTCCACCCACCCACCGAGATATCTCATGCTCGCTTACAATCCCTTGTGGTCCCCATAGAATAGAATAACAGAGTTGGAAGGGTCCTTGGAGGTCTTCTAGTCCAACCCCCTGCTTAGGCAGGAAACCCTACACCACTTCAGACAAATGGTTATCCAACATCTTCTTAAAAACTTCCAGTGTTGGAGCATTCACAACTTCTGGAGGCAAGCTGTTCCACAGATTAATTGTTCTGTCAGGAAATTTCTCCTTAGTTCTAAGTTGCTTCTCTCCTTGATTAGTTTCCACCCATTGCTTCTTGTTCTGCCCTCAGGTGCTTTGGAGAATAGCTTGACTCCCTCTTCTTTGTGGCAACCCCTGAGATATTGGAACACTGCTATCATGTCTCCCCTAGTCCTTCTTTTCATTAAACTAGACATACCCAATTTCAGCAACCGTTCTTCATATGTTTTAGCCTCCAGTCCCCTAATCATCTTTGTTGCTCTTCTCCATCCTGGGGTGGAACCAGCCTTCAGGATGGGTTAACCTCGACCAATCAACTTGAGGACAGAGCCAGTCAATTTGAATAATTACTAGGATCCACCCTGTGCTTCCCAGATCTGACTCGGTCCTTCAAGAGGATAGTCGTGGCTGGACTCCTTTCCCTATCTATTTAGGCCTTTCTTCTTCCTTTCATTACAACCTTTCAAAATCCTTTTACCACAACAGCCCTTTTTAGGGCTTGACTACGCAGTGTTACCAACAGCCCTGGTTAGGGCTCATCGCATCGGCTCTGGAGAGGACTTTGCCTCAATCAAGCCAAGCCAGGAGTCTCAATCCACAAAGGAAACAGGCAAGCATTACAAGGGGCCCGGTACTCCTTCCCCTCTCGGCTCTGAGTGATGGCGCTTTAAAGTACTTTGCCGTTCTTCCCTCCTCCCCCAGCCATCTGAGACACGAGCGGCGGCACTTTAAAGAACTTTGCCCTTACATTCCTCCTGCTATCCGAAAGCCGCTGGGCCTCGCAAACACGAGCGGCGGTGGTTTAGGAGCTTTGGAAGCTGCGGGGGGTGGTGGTATTCATGCTGACCATCCCTAGTTGAATTCCGCGCGCAGCAGGGCAGCTTCCGGGAGGCCGCTCCTCCCCCGATTGCCGAGAGACACCGGAGGGACAGAATTAGCACAGCCTAAGCAAGCAGCTCCTCGCTCTCGGGCCCTGGTCGCCGCTTGAGTAGGATCGCGGCAGCCGCGCAGCATCCACCGGGAAAACAAGCCCCCTCCCCCCCAATCCCCCGAGGATATTGGCCGGGCGGCAGGCGCCACTGGAGATTTCTCGCGGCGTCCGATCGAAGAGGACATCCAAGCACCAGCCCTGGCCTTGCAGGCGCCGGCCTTTACCTGAGCTTGCTCGGAGTCCGGGTGCGAAGGGGGGGGGAAGCCCAGAGCACATACCAGGTGCCTGATCACCCTGAGAATTCTCGGGCAGGCACAATACATCGAGCCACATGGAGGAATCAGGGAGCAGCCATCTTGGGGGCGGCCACGTGGCAGAATGGGGCAGCCATATTGGGAGTGAGCCCGGGGGTGGAGCCTCCTACCTCCCTACTTCAAGCAACTTCCCTCCAAGGAGGAATGGCATCCAGAGACCTCATTGAGTCTAAGATGGGAGGAAAAAGGCATAAGAAGTCGAATAGGCACTCCTCAGCGAGAACTGGCCTCCTCCCCAGATTGATCCCCCCCTCGCAAAACCTCTTCCAGGGCAACAGAGCAGGCTGAGGAGAGGCGCCATAGAGCACTCCAAAGAATATGCGATAAGACCCGGGCTGCAACTGAAGCAGCACAGTGTCCCGGGGGGATTCCGGCCAGGAAACAATAGGGACAGAAGGGGATCCTCTGGCGCTAGATACAGCAGAATTTCCTAGAACACGGGGAAATTTGGGGGGGGGGGGGACTCAGGCCCTAAGGAGGTGTTGGAATCCCAGAGGGCCCAGTCAATGCAGGATAGTTCCCAGCAGGAATTAACAACATCTAATCCTTTAGCTTCCTCTCAGCCAAACCCTCCAGTGGCCATTGATACAGCTAATCTCAGGGCCCTTGTAGCAGAAGCCGTACAGCAAGCTTTATCTGACAGTTTCAGATTACTTTCAGGGGAAGGATCTTCCACTGCGGCCTCTACCTCGTCCTCATCAAAAGCAACAAAAAAGGCCTCTGCCAAACATAAGCAACTACCCAGGGGGATAGCTCAGATGAATCCTCTGATGAATCCATCCTTAGCGCTGCAAAAGGGGAAACCTTAGATGAGGGCGATGCCAGGTGGAACCTGTCAGAGGACGAGGGTTCGGCCGTGGAGCCACCTTCAACCGGCCTCTTCCCTGCCAGTCTGTTTAAATCATTATTGTTCAAGGCTCGAGCAGTGGCAGGCATTAAGCTACCTGCTCCTCCTGCAGCCCCATCTGCTGATGACCAGACAAGCCCACATTTTTATGAGGTCAGAACAGCAGTAGATGTTATCCCCATACCTCAACTGTTGATGGAGGCAGTGGAGAACCAGCGATCTAATCTTGCATCGGGACCTTCCACCTCCTCAGGACAAAAGGTTTTTTCATGTCGCTTCTAATCTTTCTGATTTGCTTTCCGTACCTATAGTAGATGCACCGATCAGAGGTTTACACTCTTCCACAACGGTTCCAGGGGAGGCGGAGGAGATCTTGAAGCCAGAGGACAAACACATAGAGCAGGCCTTGATAAAAAAATCACCAATCCACGGCCTGGGCCATTAAGGCCTCTTCCACCTCCTCCTTTTTTGCACGGGCGGCCCTTTCATGGCTGGAGCAGATACAGGACCACATTCCCTCCTCCAACGTGAGAGCACAACAATACCTCAACAAGATCTTTGCAGCAGTCCAGTTTCTGGCGGATTCCACTCTTCAATCCTCGCGGTTTGCCGCATGGGCCATGTCTTCCTCAGTAGTGATCAGGCGCATGCACTGGCTCAAAAGATGGCAAGCGGACGCATGTCACAAGTGGAAGTTGGCAACAGGCCCCATCAGAGGGGGAATCCCTCTTTGGTGATTCACTGGAACCACTGTTAGTGGAAACCAACGACAAAAGGAAGATTCTTCCCACAGTCACCCACAAAAGGTTGCCAAAAGCCGCACCTTACAGCCGTCGGCCCTTTCGAGCTGCTGACCAGGGCTCCTCCCGGTCCCCAGGTCAGTATTTCCCCCGTCAGAGACAGTCAGACAGGGGAGGTAGGGGGAAGCAGTTCCCCAGACAATCACGAGGGACCTCCTCAGGTAGGCCCTTTTGTAGAGGAAGATGGTAGGCCCTCCAACGCTCCCGATTGGAGGCAGGCTGGCCAAATTTTGGCCAGCCTGGGAGCGGTCCACACAAGACTCTTGGGTACGGAACACCGTTTGCAGGGGTCTGGTACCGGACTTCCAGTCCCCACCCCCCAGCTTTTTCATCCGATTTTCAGTTTCCTCTATTCTGTCCAAACGCAAACTAATGGAGGAGTCGATCAGCCACCTGGCTTCCATCAGGGCCATCCAACCAGTTCTTCAGGCTCAATGGGGCCAGGGGTTTTATTCCATTATTTTTGTGGTTCCCAAGACTTTGGGGGGATGGAGAGCGATATTAGATCTCAAAAGGTTGAATCGCTATTTAGTTTACAAGTGATTCAAGATGCATTCTCTTTCCTCCATTCTCGCCCTGATCCGCCGGGGCGATTTCATGGCGTCCTTGGACCTTACCGAAGCCTATCTCCACGTTCCCATTTTCAAGCCACACAGATGCTTCCTGCGTTTCTGTTATGGCCAGAGCCACTTTCAATTTAGAGCCCTTCCCTTCGGGCTCTCTTCTGCCCCTAGGGTATTCACGAAGATCCTGGCGGCCCTAGCGGCCCGCCTACGCACCATCCCGGTGCGCATTCACTGCTACCTGGACGACATCCTGGTCCATGCACCCTCCAGTGTGCTTGCCCAACAACATCTTGATACCACCATAGACTGTCTCAGGAGTCATGGCTTCTCCATTAACCTGGAGAAGAGCCACCTCTTCCCCTCCACGTCCATTCAGCATCTAGGTTCTGTCATCGACTCCTCAGATTGCACTGTCTATCTCTCCCCCGAATGGCAGAATAGTATTAGGCAGTTGGTCACGCAGGTCCTAGGGGAACAGAAGTCCCCCTTGGAGTCCCTATCCTCCCTCCTAGGGAAGATGATCTCAAGCATAGCTCTAACGCCCTGGGCGCGACTACATGCGAGGGAACTTCAATGGTTCCTTTTACCCTTTCAAAAAGCGGGTCAAGGCACACCTCCTATGACGGTCCGACTCCCCCCGCAGGTACGCAGATCCCTCGCCTGATGGAATTCCTCAGCCATCTCCAAAGGCACCTCCTTCAGGATCGCCCACAGGAGGATAGTGACTACAGATGCAAGCCTGACAGGATGGGGAGCCCATTCCCAGGAAGTCATGGCTCAAGGTCAGTGGTCACCAGAGGAAGCCGCGCACTCCATCAACTGGCTGGAGCTGAGAGCGGTATATCTCGCCCTAAAGCAATTCCGACACCTAATCTCGGGGTCCAATGTTCTAGTGCTGACAGTCAACATATCCACAAAGGCACACATCAACCAACAAGGGGGCACCCGTTCCAAGTCCCTGCAGGCAGAAGCCATGAAACTGGGCACGTGGGTGGAGAGATACCTACTATCACTGACAACAGACCATATTTCGGGAATTTGCAACTCCCAAGCGGACTGGCTCAGGTGGATCAGACGGAGTGGAGGCTGAAGCCAGCTATCTTTCAGCGATTCGGCCTTCCTCTAGTCGAACTATTCGCGACCCCAACCAACACCAACCTGCAAAGGTTCTCCCGGTTTCCTTCCTCGGGAGCGGAGCAGGTGAACGCCCTCAGGAGCCCGTGGCCCCAGGGGTTACTATACACCTTTCCCCTGCTTCCAGTGATACCGGAACTCATACAGAAAATACTAGTGGAACAGGCGGAGGTAATTCTCGTGGCCCTATTCTGGCCACGGAGAGCGTGGTTTGCAGACCTCCAGGCGCTTTCGGTCACCCAGGCCTGGCAGTTGCCTCCTTTGGAGGACATGCTCTCCCAGGAGGCCCTTCATCACCCGGATCCAGCCTGGCTACAGCTGACTGCATGGAAATTGACAGGCGCGATCTACTAAGCCAGGACTACTATCAGGACGTTATCCTTATCATGCAAGCATCACGCCGTCCCTCTACTAACCGCATCTATTCAGCTACGTGGAAGGTCATCTGCGAATGGTGTTCCAAGGAAGGCCTCTCCCCAGTATGTATTCCACTTCCCAAAATATTGAGATTCCTGAAGCACGGCCTTAATAAGGGCCTAGCACCTAACACCCTCCGCAGACAGGTGGCAGCACTTTCAGCAGTCCTGTTGTGTGAACAGTATGAGTCACTATCCCAGTGCCCTGCCGTGCGGCGCTTTCTCAAGGGCGCGGCCAACCTACGGCCACCGACAATTCATCACTACCCTACCTGGAACCTCCCGTGCGTACTGTCTTCCCTTACGGGACCACCATACGAACCCCTACGGGATGCTTCACTGAGATAGCTATCATTGAAGGTAGCCTTCTTAGTGGCCATCACATCAGCACGTCGTATCTCAGAACTGGCTGCCCTTTCGGTCAGGGGAGATCTATGCATCTTCCAACCAGACAAGGTAACTCTCAGACTCGGCCCCTCTTTCATCCCTAAGGTGAATTCGGTCTTTCACAGATCCCAGGAACTTGTCCTTCCCTCCTTCTGCGCACATCCAGTCCATCCCTCTGAGCGGCGCTGGCACGCGCTGGACATGCGAAGAGCTCTCAAGATCTACCTAGACCGCACCAAGGACCTCAGGAAGTCTGAGGCCCTCTTTGTAGGTTATCACCCTCGATCCCTGGGAAATCGAGCATCCTCAGTCACCATAGGACGCTGGATCAGAAGCGTCATCGCCAAGGCCTACGAACTAGACGCCCTTCCCACACTGGCGGGCATCACAGCGCACTCCACCAGAAGTGCAGCCACGTCTGCAGCCTGGACCACACAGGCATCACTCAAGTCTGTCGGGCAGCGACGTGGGCGCAACCTTCACAATTCATCCGACACTACAAAATTGACTCCTACGCATCAGCAGACGCTGCCTTCGGCAGGAGAATACTACAGCAAGTAGTGGACATTCTATAGAGTGCATATGGACACTTTTCCCTCCCTGGGACCTCTGCTTTGGTATGTCCCATCCTGAAGGCTGGTTCCACCCCAGGATGGAGAATAGGCATTGTCATCTCACCTGAACGCCTCTTCTCATCTGGTGGAACCACCCTTCAGTCCCACCCTTATGTCTGTCCTTTCTTATCTCTCATTATTCTTCCTTGTATTACTTAGCCACAGGTTAAGGAGTCCACTCAATTTAGTCAATATTAACTGAATAGCCACGCTCGAGTCCAGTTTCAGGATTCGTCAGATCTGGGAAGCACAGGGCGGATCCTAGTAATTATTCAAATTGACTTGCTCAGTCCTCAAGTTGATTGGTCGAGGTTAACCCATCCTGAAGGCTGGTTCCACCAGATGAGAAGAGGTGTTCAGGTAAGATGACAACGCCTATTCTCTGCACTCTTTCTAGAGTCTCAACATCCTTTTTGCATCGTGGCGACCAAAACTGAATGCAGTATTCCAAGTGTGGCCTTACCAAGGCATTATAAAGTGGTATTAACACTTCGCGTGATCTTGATTCTATCCCTCTGTTAATGCAGCCTAGAACTGTGTTGGCTTTTTTGGCAGCTGCTGCACACTGCTGGCTCATATTTAAATGGTTGTCCACTAGGACTCCAAGATCCCTCTCACATTTACTACTGTTGAGCAAGGTACCACATATACTGTACCTGTGCATTTTGTTTTTCTTGCCTAAATGTAGAACCTTACTTTTTTCACCATTGAATTTCATTTTGTTAGAAAGTGCCCAATGTTCAAGTCTATCAAAATCCTTCTGTATCTTGAGCCTGTCTTCTGGAGCGTTGGCTCTTCCTGCCAGCTTGGTGTTATCTGCAAATTTGATGAGTTCCCCATCTATCCCCTCACCCAAGTCATTGATGAAGATGTGAAGAGTACTGGCCCTAAAACAGAGCCTTGGGGTACTCCATAGTTGGTTCCCCCTCCCCATCCTGCCCCGCCACCACTCCGCAAGTACTGGACCTGCTTTGATAACCACCTGGATTCGAATCCATGACCATTTGCCACGGCCAACTCGTCATGGCCAACTCACCGCAGGACAACTCGTTGCAGACAAGACTTACCCTAATATCAGAGAAACTGGGATAGAATCATTTAAAGCAGGAGTGTCAAACTCAATTTCATTGAGGGCTGCATCAGGGCTGTGGTTAACCGTGGGGCTGGGTGTGTGTGGCCGACTGGGTTAGTGTGGCCAGCTTGATGCCACTCTCCAAACTGCTGGCATGTTTTCTCTTTGCACTGGCTAGACCGGTGCACACCGAAGCCACGCTGGCCCGATTGTTTCCTCTTCGCATTGGGTAAACCAGGCCGAAGCGACACAGGCCGGCGCCCCTTACATTTTCCAGAGCGGCCCCATGGGCCGGATCCTGCCTGCGGGCCTTGAGTTTTGATACCCCTGATTTAAAGAAAGGGTGCAAAAGGAGGGAGAGAATGTATTGGGAATGGCCAAAATGAATGTAATTTGGATTTTTTTTGAATCGTGAAATAGAATTTTTCAATTGTCCTGTAGCAAGTGGGCCATGGCGAGTTGGCCACAGTGAGTTGGCCGCGGCAAGTTGTCCCATTCCTCCCGGATTCCACTTGCTCCTCCCCACCTACCGTATTTTTCAGAGTATAAGATGCACCGGAGTATAAGACGCACCTTAGTTTTGGGGGAGGAAAATGGGGGGGGGGAATCTACCTACCAGGTATTCATCTGGCTAGCGTCCTTAGTCTGGTCAGCTTCAGCACATTATTTTATCCCCTGGTTAGGGCTGGAAAAAACATTCTTCGGAAGGAGTAGCAATGAAAAAAGCCTGCAAAGACTTAGGGCTGGACAAAACCTCCTTCGGAGCGATTAGCAATGAAAAGAAGCCTGCAAGCCGGTAAGAGCCTGGAAGATCGTTAGCGCCTCATTAGGGCTGAAAAACTTTTTAAAAGCTACATTCAGAGTATAAGATGCACCCAAATTTTCAGCCTCTTTTGGGGGGGAAGGTGCGTCTTATACTCTGAAAAATACGGTAGTTTCTGATCTTACCCTTTTTACTCAATCACTTACCTTTTCAAACACCTCCAGAGTTCCGGAATAGGCTGACCCAACCCGCTGAAGCTGCTGGGTTCCAACCAACAGCCAGTAAAAGGTTGTTGCAGTGCCGCCACCACATGGGCCGGGAACCAACGAAGCCTGTCGTTCCGCTGGCCTCGTGGTTGAAACATTGGCAACCTTTTACACAGACGCCGAAAGAAGTGGCAAGAATGGGACGGATAACGGCGGTGCCAGCATCTGAATAAAATATGGTCTCTTTTCCGCCACGTGGATCAGATTTCTCTGGAGATCCTTGGAAAAGAGAAAGCAAGCAATCGAAAACGGGGTGGAGAAGAGCAAGTGGTATCTGGGAGGGTAGCGAAGACCCGGCAGGGTGGGATGGGGGGGGGAAATAAGGAAGGGGCATGTCGTGGCATCTCTGCGATCGGTTGTAAAGGCGAACGACCGCAGTGGTGTTGCAACACGTAACTTCGGGACTGGGTTGTAAGTACTTTTTTGGGGGGGGTGTCATTTTGAATGGTCGCTAAGTGAACCATTGTAACTTTTTTTTTTTCTCAAAAAAGTTTTATTAGTACAAACTTACATAAGTGGTAACAAAATATTAAATCCAAAGTACAAACATTTTTATTTCCCCCCCCCAGACCCACCCCCTTCCCTCCCCACCTCCCCCCCCCCCCGGACTTCCCAGAGATAATACAGGGCATAATAATAAGTTTAAATTGTTAATAAAAAGAAAAAGGAAAAAGGAAAAAAAGAACACTATTTTTAAAAAAACTTCAACTCCAAACTATACAGTACTAATATATCGCATTTGTATACAATAGTAAAGATACAAAAAAGAGAGAGAAAAAAAAGAAAGAGAATAAAAAAAAAGAAAGAAAGAAAGAGAAAACTCTTTAACACTACAAACAAACAAACCTCCTACCTCCTCCCTTCAGTCCTCTATCTTATACAAGGTAAGTGTTACATAAGTAATAACTAAATATAAAATACACAAATCTTAAACTAATATTATTGACATTAGAAATAACCTCTAAGATAAAACTTAACTAAATGTTACATAAGTAATCATCAAATATTAAATTTCATCATGATATTAATAAGATAATATTATTCTAAATTAATTCGCTAACTTCAAAAAACAAAAGAAAATAAAAGAAGAATAAACAATAAACAAATCTTCAACAAACTATATATATCTAATATTATCAACATTAAAAATAACCTCAAAATTATATAAAACTTAACTAAATATTGCATAAGTAATCATTAGATAGGGAAAAGATAAAATACAATCATATTAGTTTCTATCCATCCAATATATTTCAACATCACATTGTTTTGTATCTTGATAGTTCATCTTTTAATAGTTCAATAAATTCAAATTTGTCAAGTCGTCTCCCGTCTGCTCCCAAACCTCCATCTCCTCTTCCCCAGCTATCTGATTCAGGCACTCCTTTTGGATTTTTGAGTCTATTTCTTTTTGATCCATCGAAGGTGGCTTCCCCTCCTCCTCCTCTTTTATTTTCATACACCCTTCTTCTGGAATCTTGGATATATCAGCCTTTAGAACATTGACATAAAATTCAGTAGCTTTTTTTATCGTGTTGAGCCGGTATCTTTTTCCAGAAAATTTCACTGTTACTCCAACTGGTGCTTCCCATTTATATTGTAAATTTAATCTCTTAAATTCATCAATCAAAAAAGTATAGCTTTTCCTGGCTTTAAGCATTTTAGAGGGGATTTCTTTCCAAATCTTTAGTTCCTGACCATTCACCATAAGATTATTGTTAAACGTTGCTTGTATAATTCTGTTCCGTAGAGCTCTTGTGGTAAAATATATGACAATATCCCTTGGTAGATGCTTTTGTTTGGCGTACCACGAGTTGATTCTGTATGTTTTGTCGATTTGTGTAGCCAATTCCGCTTTAGAAATTCCAGACACCTGATCCAATATGTCAACCATCCTGCCTTTTAAATTTTCATATAATCCTTCTTTCAAACCTCTAATCCTTATAGCAACTTCCATAGATCTGAACTGAGTCATTAAGACCTCTTTTTCAAAATTTGCAATGTCATTTTGGATTTTATCTATGTAATTCACCGAAGTTGCCAAAGCTTGTTTATTTGTTTCAATACGTTCTGCCAAAACTTCAATATTTGTTGCTAAGCCTTTGCAAACCTCTAACACATCAAATCTTAGTTGTTGATTCATATTCTTCAAAGCAGCCTGCATCTTATGGTCTATCTCACTTATTTTCTGGTTAAATTCCAAAGTAAGTTCATGTTTCATAATCTTTAAATTATTTAATAAATTTTCAGGTGTCAAAAGCTGTGGAGGTGTTAGCTCAGTGTTAAGTTGCATTTTAGAAATATATCCAGATGAATAGTCATTTCTTTTAGTCAAAACAGTCTTTCCAAACTTTGAAGCCATTGGTGTTTCAAAAGAGTACAAAAAAGAAAGAAAGCCAGTTGCCTGATTAAAGTTCTTTCCAGTTTAAAAATCAGATAGTCTTTTATTATTGAAAATATTTCTATTATAACTTTAATCCAGAGTTAGGAGACAGAGAAAGAAAAAACCATTTTTCCAAGTTAAAAGTTTCCATAAGAGAGAGAGAAAGAAAAAAAAAAAAGCCTCTGGGGAAACGAAAGTCACTTTCACTTCTCAATCGCCATATTGTTACTCTGTTTCCTTTGTTCCCTTGCCGAAGTGAAAGCTTACCCAGGAGTTGAAAAAAAAAAGAAAAAAAGAGGTTTCAGTACTTGCCCATCTCACGCCTGTTTCTCTCTGTCTGCTTCTATAGTTTAAATGTAGTTATAAATCCCATTTTTGAAGCAGCGGCTGGTCACTCCATCTAGCTCTGCAAAAGGCAGAGGTTTCCGGATCTTCGGAGCTGGAGACAGGCTGCATGGGGAGCTCTCCCTTCGCGCCCTGCCAGATGGCTCCTAAGGCGCTGGGGGGGCTCTACCCCTCCTGTCAGGCTCTCATCTCTCCCCTTTGCCCGGGGAAGAGATTTTAAAGCCGCCAGACAGCTGTTCTGGCGGCTTTTAACAAAGATCGGAAAGGCATCCAACGAGGGATGTCTGCGATGAAGCGCTCCAAAACCGGAAGTCTGAACCATTGTAACTTGAGGACAACGGAAAGATTGCCCCCTCAGTCTGCCAAAACAAGGGATTTGCCAGGAGTGGTCGATGTGGAGGAAGGGTCAAACGTAGATTGGCTTCGTGGATGATGGATGGATGGGCAAACCGCACCCTTGTGGTGGTGGTGGTGCTTGCCTGGCAGCTCTGATGGGGCACAGGGAAGAGGGCATGAAACACCTTGGGAGGTCATGCCAAGTGGGGAGCACCTGTGCCGTTCGTGGGGCAGCCCTCTCTGTGCTGGATAGCCTTTTCACCCACCCACCCCAAATCCAGCTGGGAGGCAAACCGCCCCCTTCCCAGCTTTCTTTCAATTTCAGAACAGAGGATGGATGAGTCAGAGGGGACCTCTTGAGATCATCTAGACTTCTCCCATACACAATCCTCCGACAACATGGCATGCCCGGGAAGCACTCTACAGCAGCCTGGAAGGAGGCCATGGGTCGTCGTCCCCCATGGACCTCCCTGGCCCTAGATGTACCCGCAGGCAATGCCCAACTGCAACCCCCCTTCCTAGTCCGGTGCCTCTTATTAACATGGGGGGTAGGGGGGGGAAGTCCCCTTTTCAAGGGAGGCTGGAAGAGGCAGGTGTGAAGCAGAGAAGAACCAGACCCAACTCGGAAGAGGCTCAAACTCCTAAAGGCCCCCTAATTCCTGGAAGCCCCCACACCACACACCTGGAGCTCCAGGGAGACAGGCCAGAAGGTGACTTGCAAATTCCCCCCTCCTCCCTTGCAGGATGCGACCAACGGAGGACCCTTGAGGAGAACAAGCAGAGCAGAAGAGCTGCTGGGGGTGAAATCGGGGAACTCTCTGAGCTGGAAGGGACCCTTGAGGCTATCTAATCCAGCCCCTGCTGGGGGGGGGGGCCTGGCAAGCTGACATTGTCCCAAGGACAATGCTGGTCCTGTTTGCCAAGATTATTTTTTCTTGTTAGGAATGGGTTCAAATAACAGAGTTGGAAGGAACCTTGGAGGACATCTAGTCCAGCCCTCCACTCAAGCAGGGGATCTATCTCATTTTCTAAGTGTGTGGTAGCCTTCTAAATCTTACAAATACATGTAAATGCTTTCCTGGAAACACGGCTGCCCTCCTGACTGGACAAATCTGGTTAGGATGAGTGGACCAACCTCAGTAGTCGTCCCAACTCATTCCCCCCCCAAAAAAACCCCCACAGAGCCTCTTTCATAAGTAATGATATTTAATAAGATCTTTGGTTGACACAAATGCTACGGAGGCCACGTTGACCAATGGAAGAAAGGAATGTATTGGGCCACTGTAAGGAAAACACGTATTTACCCCAGGAAAACAGGATGGGGTGAGAAAGAACCTCAAGCCTGCCCTGTCTTGATGCCCTTTGGTGCCCGTGGGAGCGAAAGGGAGACGGTTTTCAAAATTCTGCTCCTATAATCCAATAAAGTCTGAATATTTCTTGTGTGTTGCTGGTTTCTCGCCCTGGTCTACCTCAAATGACTGAGGGATGGGAAGTCCAAGAGAGAGTGTCCGGAGGGACATGGGCAAAGGTGAAATGCTACCGGTTCGGACCGGTTCACCTGAACCGGTAGTAAAAAAATGCTACCGGTTCAGGCGAACCGGTATATCCGATGATCAGCTGTCCGACGATCAGCTGTGCCGCGCGATCTACAGTAGCTAGAAAGCAGGAAATCCTGCTTTCTAGCTAATGTAGATCGTGCAGCACAGCTGATCGTCGGACAGCTGATTTCCTGCTTTCTAGCTAATCTAAATCATGCAGCACAGCTGATCGTCGGACAGCAGGATTTCCTGCTTTCTAGCTAATCTAAATCATGCGGCACAGCTGATTTCCCCTGTCGCTGTTCTTACCTTTGCAGACTCTGATGGCTTCAAAATGCTCCTTCAGCGCTGCACGGTAGTGCCTGCGGCGTGCATGCGTGTGCAGCGTGCATTTGAGCCCAAAGCACGTGCGAAGTGAACCGGTAGCAAGACTTCAGAGGATTTCACCCCTGGACATGGGTCCAGGCTGGTAGAGGATTAGGCTGCGGGGCCAGTTGATACTGGGGGGGGGCAGGATCTTCCCGTTCCCTTGGAGAAAGTCCTGTCATCCGAAGGGACCCTCCTCCCTCTGGCAACAACCCACCCTACTGCAGAACCAGCTCCCCCCCAATCTTTGTCCAGGTAAGCAGGAACCAGATTGGGGGGGATGGAGGGGAAAATCAGAGCTGCCCCCTCAAGGACCCCGTCCCTTCTTGGGGGAAAAAGCACAGCATTTAGGGGTCTGCAGGGGGTTGTGCTACGCAGACATCCCATTAAAGCCTCCCCCTTCCCCGGGACCCAGAGCTAAAAAAACCACTATTTTCAGAGTCCCGTTTTTTCAGCAGGGGGAGGTTTTCAGAGCGGAGTGGTCCTGGAAGGGTCTGGACATCGCCTGCTGCTAACAGGGAGGGCTTTTTCTCCCCCTCCCCTGAATTTTAAGCAGCCGCCTTCCAACTTGCCATGGGGGCGGGGGGGGGCTCTGCTGAAGCTTTCTTGGGGTTCTCAAATGGATTGGGGGGCGCTTTCCATTTGCTATTAATAGTATCCTCGTCCTTCAGGGTCTTTTAGGGTGCGAGTTGCAATGTGGACGCAGTTCCTCTCTTTGCCACCAGAGGGCGAGGCAGGTTTGGGAATTTCCCCCCAGAGCCAAAAGGCTGCCTTGGTTTTGCTGGGGTGGATTTACAGATGAACAAGAGTTAGTTGGAAGGGACCTTGTAGGTCATCTAGTCCAACCCCCTGCCCAAGCAGGAGACCCTGCACCATTTCTGACAGAGGGCAGTCCAGTGTCTTCTTGAAAGCTCCCACAACTTCCGAAGGCAGCTTCTGTGCCATGGGTTGACTGCTCTCAACTGTCAGAAATTTTCTCCTTATTTCTAGGTTGAATCTCTCCTCGTTCAGTTTCCATCCATTATTCCATGTCTGGCCTTCAGGTGCTTTGGAAAATTGCTTGACCCCCTCATCTCTGTGGCAGCCCCTCAAATATTGGAAGACTGCTATCCTGTCTCTGTCAGAATCCACATGGGTAAAGAGTTGGAACCTGAAAGCTGATAGATTAGTGAAGCAATTACATGACAAATACCTGGACAAGCCAAAGGGTCCCCCTGGGGGGGAGGGGTGGTTAAGGATGCTGAATTAACCCCCTATGCTATTTTCTCTCTTGCAGGACACACTTTTTTCTTGAGGGGAGGCCGCCTGTCAGGCCGAAGCCATGTTTGAGTAGAGACTTCGGCCTGCCACACTTGATGCTTTAGAATTTCTTATTATTGTGGGAATTTGGGAGAGGCTGTTGCATGAGCACTGTAGGCATGTAGCCATAACAAATTCCTTTTAGGTTTTCAAGGTCATCTTTTGTCCAGCACCTGGCCGGAAGCTGAGGGGAGGACCGGACACGTTGGCAGAAGGAGACTGGTCAACATGATGAACTTGTGGGTGTGGGAACAAGGGAATGAACTTTAAACTGGGTGGAGAAAACCTCATAGCTTAGATTCGGGTTTCTCACAGATGTGCCAACATGGCTCTGCTAATAAATTGGAACTTTGAGGAATACTTTGCATCGGACTCTGATTTAGTTTTGGATGCTATTTGGAACCCTGACAGTCTCCCCTGGTCCTTCTCTTCACTAGACTAGCCATGCCGAAGTTCCTGCAACCGTTCATCGTATGTTTGAGCCTCTAGTCCCCTCATCATCTTGGTTGCTCTCCTCTGCGCTCTTTCTAGAGTGTCAACATCTGTTTTTATAGTGTGGTGACCAAAACGATGCAGGATTCTAGGTGTGGTCTAGAAGGAAGGATAACCAAAGAAAGGGTAACCAAACAGGAAGAATTCCAGCGCTCAAGGGAAGTGTGGATCTGGATCCCATGCAGCCCCACCAGCCGTAGAAGAGCTCCGGGACCCCCAGGCAGCTGGGAATGGTGAAACCTTCAGGTCACCACTTCCTGGATCCAGGTAGAAACAGGGCCATAAAATGCAGGACTGTTGTGTCCTGGGATTTGCATGTTAGCTGAGATGTTTACACCCAGGTCCGCTCTATTGATCAGAGAAGGTAATCACTGATTGGTTCTTCCCAGCCAACCCACCAAAGATAAAATTAGGGCAATTAGGGAAGCCCTGGTGCCCACCAACCAGACCGAACTACAAGCATTCCTGGGGTTATTGAATTTTTACAGCATTTTCCTGAAAAATAAAGCTACCGTCGCTGAGCCTCTACACAAACTACTATCTAAAAAAAGCCACCTGGGTTTTGGGTCATGCGCAGAACAATGCATTCCAGGCAGTAAAAAACCTCCTTTCAGAAGAAAGCTTTCTAATACAATTTAGCGAGACTCTGCCAGTAGTCCTTGTGTGCGATGCATCACCTTTTGGGGTGGGGGCACTACTGAGTCACAGGCTTCCAAATGGCCACGAGGCCCCCATTGCATACTTCTCCAGGACTCTTTCGAGCGCCGAGAGAAATTAGTCAACTGGACTGTGAAGCCCTTGCCGCTGTAGCTGGAGTCAAGCGATTTCATGAATACCTTTTCGATCGAGACTTTGAGCTGGTCACTGACCATAAGCCCTTATTAGGGCTCATAGCGGGAGACAGGCCCACTCCGGCCTCGCTCTCCCCAAGACTGACTAGATGGACAATATTCCTTGCTGCCTATTCTTATACACTAGTTCACCGGCCTGGCAAAGAAATGGGTCACACGGATGCATTGAGCCGCTGCCCATTACCGGACTTGGTGGACGACCCCACTCCAGGCATCCCAGTACTTTTAATTGACTGTGCCGGGCCGGGCCTGATCACATTGGCCAACATTGCAGTTGAAACCGCCAAAAACACTGATTTCCGCACCATTTTGAACTGGGTGTGGAGGGGGTGGCCACAAGGGCCAGTAAAGCCCGAATTCAAACCATATGCACAAAGGCAACATGAGATATCGGCGCAAGGGGGGGTGCCTATTATGGGGTGATCGCATCCTCGTTCCTCCGTCGCTACGAGAGGATATTCTAAGGGCACTACACGAGGGGCACCCAGGGGTCGTTAGAATGAAGGCACTGGCACGGAGCTATGTATGGTGGCCCAATATGAACAAACACATAGAGGAATGGGCCGCGGGGTGTACTCCGTGCCAGGAATCCAGGGCATCCCCCCCAAATCCCCCGTGCAGGAGTGGGAACAACCGAGGGCCCCTTGGTCTCGCATCCACATAGATTTCATGGGTCCATTTCATGGTCAAACGTTCATGGTAATAGTCGATGCATACTCAAAATGGCTTGAAATAGCACTAATGTCTACCACTACAACCGATGCTGTAATTAAGGTGTTAAGAAAACTGTTCACTACTCATGGGCTGCCGGACACAATTGTGCCAGACAATGGGCCACAACTCACTGTAACACCATTTGAGGGATTCTTAGCTAGTTTGGGAATTAAACATACATTAATCGCTCCCTTTCACCCGAGTAGCAATGGGCTGGTAGAACGAACAGTTAGAGCTACAAAAGAGGCACTAGGCCGATTGGGACCAGGCGACTGGCAGGCCCGCGTAGACAAATTCCTAATGGTGCAACATATCACCCCTAGTACGGCCACGCGCAAAAGCCCTGCCGAGCTGCTAATGGGCTGTAAGCTCCGGTCTGTCCTCGATAGATTACATCCTAGCTATTCCAACCGGAAAGAAACAAATAATCGGGTACAAGTAAGAACATTCAAAGTAAATGACCCGGTGTACGCAAAGAACTTCACTGAGGGATCCCTATGGCTACCTGGGGATATCCTTGAAATAACCGGGCCAAAATCATATGTGGTAGGCCTAGAAGATGGTAGAAAATGGCGGCGCCATGTGGACCAATTACGCAGCCGCCGGCCGTTAAATGCTGACTGGGAAGTAGGCCCTAACAATGTCTTCCCTACAGCTACTACTGGTCCGAGGGAGCAGGATCACTTATCTGACAATCTGGAGGCGCCACCCAGCGATAGCGATGATTCCGTTCCAGCCGAGCCAGAGACCACACCCAAACCGTTCCAGCCTATTCCACAGAGGGAGCCAGAGAGAGGAAACACGTCCTCTCCGCCCCAGGTCGATGCCCAAACTAAACTGCGCAGGTCAACTAGAGAAACAAGGTGTCCTGCGTACCTCAGTGATTTTGTATGCAAACGTGTTGGGCTGGGCCAAGGGGGGAGGGATGTTGTGTCCTGGGATTTGCATGTTAGCTGAGATGTTTACACCCAGGTCTGCTCTATTGGTCAGAGAAGGTAATCACTGATTGGTTCTTCCCAGCCGGGGCTCTCTATTTAAACAGGAGCCTCCGGCTGGGCTTACACTGAAGTTTGCTCACTGTAACTAATAAAGAGCTGAAGTCACTCAACCTGCCTCCTGACTCTTCAGTATTGGAACCCAACAAGGACCCTGTTGGGGCTAAACCTGGGTGCAGCAAGGTCAGGTGTCTCTTTCCACTTGTTATCTGTTCCTCGGTTTCACTTTTGGTTCCTTCTCAGATTAACTTTGTGATTTCTCAGAGCCAGTTTGCATGGGGCCGGCAGGGGAGGGGAGGGTGGGTCCCAGGGCCCTGGTCATTATCCAGCCTTTCCTTGCTTTCTCCAATGAATCTGGGAAATTTCTGGATGAAAAGCGAAAAGAGAATCAGCCAAAAGAGAGATTTGCCTTGCTCGGAGATTGCCAAGAGCTGGCATGCCCCCCCAAAAGACCCATGGAGGACATAGAAGGGCCCCAAAAGAGACCCTGGGAGATAGTTCATACCCCTTCCTGGACCCCCTTTTCCAGGAGTGTTCCCCTCTCCAACATCACTACATTGGGTATACAGCTAGCTTTCGAGTTATAACGGTTCCTTTAGCGGCCAAAGTCAAAACAGCCCTGAAAACAGAGACGCAGCCATTTTCCACCTGTACGACCCTTACCGCCATCCCCACGGTCCACGTGATTTATATTCGGAGGCTTGACAACTGACTCGTGTTTACGGCAGTCGCAGATGTCCCCAGGAATCACGCGCGTCCCCTTTTGGCATCCTTCCGAAACCAGCCACCGGATTCACTTTTTAAGAACTGGGTTCCGAATCGAACGACGGCAGCGATTCCCCTTAACGACTAGGGCGAGAAAGGTCATCAAATGAGACCAAGCTCCCTTAAGCAATTCCTCATGTAGCAACGTCAATCTGGGGCTCCATTGTGGTCGTAACATGGAGGACGACCCGTACCGCTCTCTAAGACCACCATTGTAAGGAGTTTGGGGAAGGGGATTCCTTCCTCCTGGGTCCGGCACAGACCCCGCAAAGGCTGCCGAAGGGCTGCTGGATAAGCAGGGAAAACCAGAGCTCCCCAAGAGGCCGAATGCGGGAAACAGCCCACACTCCACCCACTGACGGCGGGCCAGGTTCTCGGGCCAGGCAGCGCTGCCCTTTCTGGTTTGGCTGAGCAAGGACCCCACTGCCCAGAGAGTGGGGGAGGGGCAGCAGTCACAGTGGGGGCCCTGGTGAAGCTTTCTTGGGGTTCTCAAAGGGAAGAGGGGGCAGGCTTGCCATTATTAATCGTATCCTTGCGATCCAGGCCATTTAGGGTGCGAGTTACAATGGACGCAGTTCCTCTCTTCGCCACCAGATGGCGAGGCAGGCTTGGGAATCTGTCTCCCCCAGAGCCAAAAGGCCGCCTTTGGTTTTGCTGTGGTGGATTGAACAGATTGAACAGGGTTTTACAGATTACAGATTGGAAGGGACCTTGTAGGTCATCTAGTCCAACCCCCCGCTCAAGCTGGAGTCCCTACACCATTTCGGAGAAATGGCAGTCCAATGTCCCTTTGAAAGTCTCAAGTGTTGGAGCTCTCACAACCTCCGCAGGCAAGCTGTTCCACTGGTTGATCGCTCTCACCATCAGAAAGTTTCTCCTTATTTCCAGGTTGAATCTCTCATTGGTCAGCTTCCATCCATTATTCCTTGTCTGGCCTTCTGGTGCCTTGGAAAACAGCCTGACCCCCCTCCTCTCTGTGGTAGCCCCTCAAGTATTGGAACACTGCTATCATGTCTCCCCTGGTCCTTCTCTTCGCTAGACTGGCCATGCCCAGTTCCTGCAACCGCTCTTCGTATGTTATAGTTTCCAGTCCCCTAATCATCCTGGTTGAATCCTGGTTGGAAGGAACCTTGTAGGTCATCTAGTCCAAGGGTCGGAAATTGCGGCTCGCGAGCCACATGTGGCTCTTTGGGCCCCCTGCTGTGGCTCCCTGTCCCATCACTGGCTGGCCTCGCCCCCCTCCCTCACCTGGCCTGAGAGGGTACGGGAGACGGCGAGAATGGAGAAGCGGCGGGGCTGTTTCTCTGGCGCTGGTTGAGGAACATAGCTACCCCCGGCGGAGACTTCCCTTCAGGCGACGCTCCTCCCCCCTCTCGCGACTCCCTGACTGGCTGTGGCGGGGCCAGTAGGGTGCGCATGCGTGGGGAGACCCTCTTGGAAGCCGCGGAGAAGTGAGAACCTTCCTTCTGGAAGCGAGAAGCCGCAGAGGGTGGGCGGTTTCTCGCTTAAGGAGGGTATTTGGATGCGGCTTCTCTCCTTCCCTAAGGATCCGGCCATTGCCTTGCCGTGTCCCCCCCCCCCCGATCTTCGGCCAAGCGGGGAGGACTGGAGCTCCAGCCTGAAGCTGCAGGAAGCGAAGAGCTGCGGGGGGGGGGACGGGACGGGACACGGCAAGGCAATGGCTGGATTCTTAGGGCAGGACAGAAGCCGCGTCCAAAGACCCTCCTTAAGCGAGCAGCCGCCTGCCTTCCGTGTGCGCTTTTGCGAGGGTCTCCCCGTGCGCGACACAGCCAGCCAGGGAGTCGCGAGAAAGGGAGGAGGGTCGCCTGAAGAGAAGCCGGGGGTGGCGATCGTACAGAGAGAGAAGGGGAGAGAGAGGGAGAAAGAGAGAATGAGAGAAAGAGAGATGGGAGAAAGAGAGATAAGGGAGGGAAAAGAGAGAGATATACCTTTTTCTCATAGAAAACAGCCACAAAACCTGGGTAGGCGTAGCTGGGGGCGGGGTCAGTGGGAGTGACATCGAGTTGGCCACGCCCACCCAGGTTTTGTGGCTTCGGGTGTTTTGTTTTCTCTGGGAAATGGGTCCAAATGGCTCTTTGAGTTTTTAAGATTGCCGACCCCTGATCTAGTCCAACCCCTCCACCCAAGGAGGAGACCCAACACCATTTCTGACAGAGGGCAGTCCAGTCTCTCCTTGAAAGCCTCCATGGATGAAGCTCCCACAACTTCCGAAGGGTAACTTCCGTTCCATGGGTGGATTGCTCTCACTGTCAGAAAATTTCTCCTTATTTCCAGGTTGAATCGCTCCTTGTTCGGTTTCCATCCATTATTCCTTGTCTGGCCCTCGGGTGCCTTGGAAAATATTTATTTATTTATTTATTTATTTAAACGCTCTTATAAGCCGCCCAATCCCATGGGACTCAGGGCGGCGTACAGCATAAGTAAGAAGCGTACAATTTAAAACAGTAATCATAAATTTAAATTAAAAAATAATTAAAAAGAAGACATTATAAAACACAACATTCAGGGGGAATTTGCTTATCCTATTCACCCCATCTGCCGGAAGAGCCATGTTTTTAGGGCTTTACGGAAGGCCAGTAAGGTGAGGATAGTTCGGATCTCTGGTGGAAGATGGTTCCAGAGGGACGGGGCTCCCACAGAGAAGGCCCTCCCCCGCGGCCCCGCCAATCGACATTGTTTGGCCGACGGGACCCGGAGGAGGCCCTCTCTGTGGGACCTAACCGGTCTTAGGGAGGTATGTGGTAGGATGCGGTCCCGCAGGTAACCTGGCCCTGAGCCATGTAGGGCTTTAAAGGTAACGACCAACACCTTAAATTGCACCCGGAGGCTAACTGGTAGCCAATGCAGCTGGCGAAGGATAGGTGTTACGTGGGTGTATCTCGGTACACCCACTACTGCACGCACAGCTGCATTCTGTACCAGCTGGAGTCTCCGAATGCTCTTCGAGGGTAGCCCCATGTAGAGCGCGTTACAGTAGTCAAGCCGTGAGGTGACAAGGGCATGAGTGACTGTGAGCAAGGCCTCCCTCTCCAAGTAAGGTCGCAATTGGTGCACAAGACGGATTTGTGCAAAGGTCCCCCTAGCCACAGCTGAAAGATGTTGATCCAATTTTAGCTGTGGATCTAGGAGGACACCCAAATTGCGAACCTGTTCAGAGGGAGTCAATTTTTCTCCCCCGAGAACCAAGGAGGGACAGTCGACATAGTCCTTGGGAGGCAATATCCAGAGCCACTCAGTCTTGTCTGGGTTGAGCCTGAGTCTGTTCACTCCCATCCAGACCCTCACATCGTCCAGGCAGCGGCACATTACATCAACTGCTTCACTGAACTGACACGGGGTGGAGATGTACAACTGGGTATCGTCAGCATACTGCTGATACCTCACCCCATGCCGTCGGATGATCTCACCCAGCGGTTTCATGTAAATGTTAAACAGGATGGGCGAGAGGACCGAGCCCTGTGGCACCCCGCAAACCAGGGGCCTAGGGGCCGACCTCTGTCCTCCTGTCAACACCGACTGCGTCCTGTCAGAGAGATAGGAGGAGAACCACCGTAAAACAGTGCCTCCCACTCCCATCTCCCCAAGACGACGCAGAAGGATACCATGGTCAATGGTATCGAAAGCCGCTGAGAGGTCAAGTAGCACCAGGATGGAGGAGTAACCCCCGTCCCGGGCTCGCCAGAGATCATCCATCAGCGCGACCAAAGCAGTCTCCGTACTGTAGCCGCGCCTGAAGCCCGATTGAAAGGGATCCAGATAATCAGTATCCTCCAATAGCCGCAGGAGTTGGAGCGACACCACCTTCTCGACAACTTTACCCAAGAAGGGTAAGTTGGAGACTGGACGGAAGTTCTTTAAATCCGCTGGGTCCAGGGAAGGCTTCTTGAGGAGGGGCCTCACCACCGCAGCTTTTAAAGGCTGTGGGATGGATCCCTCTCTCAAAGAAGCGATCACAACCGCCTGGAGCCAGCCGCGTGTCACCTCCCTGCTGGCAGAGACCAGCCAGGAGGGGCACGGGTCCAATAAACAGGTGGAGGCGCTCATCGCTCCTATGGCCTTGTCCACATCCTCAGGAGTGACAGGTTCAAACTCGTCCCATATAACAGGACTAAGACTCACCCCTGTCATCTCGGCTTGCCCTGTCCAAATGGAGTCCAGGTCTGTCCGAATCTGAACGACTTTATCCGCCAGGAACTGGGAAAATTCCTCAGCTCTGCCCTGCAAGGGATCTTCAGCTCCCTCCTTGGCTAGGAGGGAGCGAGTCACCCTAAACAGGGCGGCTGGGCGGGAGTCGGCGGACGCAATAAGAGCGGAAAAATACGTGCATTTTGCCGCCCTTATCGCCACTAAGTAAGACTTAATGTAAGTTCTTAAAAGTGTCCGGTCAGACTCAGCTTTACTGGCCCTCCATCGTCGCTCTAGGCGTCTCTTTAGGCGCTTCATCTCCCGGAGCTCCTCAGTAAACCAAGGGGCCCTCCGGGATCCGCTGCCACGGAGAGGCCGCAAAGGCGCAATCCGATCTAAGGCCCCCGTTGCCGCCTGGTTCCAAGCAGCCACTAGAGCCTCAGATGAATCGTGTACCAGGGAGTCAGGTATTTCCCCAAGTTCCTTCTGAAATCCTTCAGATTCCATTAGGCGCCTGGGGCGGAACCACTTAGTCGGCCCCGCCTCCTTGCGGTGGAGGAGTGGTGCCATGAAATCCAACCTCAGAAGGAAATGATCTGACCACGACAAGGGTGTTGTGACTAAACCCCTCAGCCTCAGATCATCTCTCCACTGCCCCGAGAGAAACACAAGGTCAAGCGTGTGACCTCCCTCATGAGTCGGACCCTGAACTACTTGGGTCAGGTTCATGGTTGTCATGGAAGCCATGAACTCCTGGACTGCCTCCGAGGTTTCACCGGGCGATGGCAAATTAAAGTCCCCCAGCACCATCAACCTGGGGAACTCAATCGCCAGCCCTGCTACCGCCTCGAGCAGAACAGGCAGGGCCTTTGTAACGTAGCTAGGAGGCAGGTACGCTAACAAAAGGCCCACCTGGACCCCTAAGTCCAACTTCAGAAGGAGCGTCTCACACCCAACAATCTCCGGGGCAGGGCTCCTTTGAGGATTAAGGTTCTGGCGAGCTATAATCGCCACTCCTCCACCCCTTCCCTGGGGTCGCGGCTGATGCTGCACTAAGAACCCGTCCGGGCACATCTCGGAGAGGGGGACCCCCCCTCCTGGCCTAGCCAGGTCTCAGTGATACATGCCAGGTCCGCCCCCTCTTCCAGGATTAGATCCCGTACAAGGGGGGCCTTGTTGGTAATTGACCTGGCATTCAACAGCAGCAGCTTGAGCCCAGGGCCCTGACCTCCCTGGTTACCAGGACCTCGGGTTGAGCAAGATGGAACCAAACCAGAGGGGCCAGAACAAGGAATCGCTTGGAGACAGCGAGTTCTCGTTCCCCGAGAGCGGCCTACCCCTCTGCTCCCGCCATACCTACCTCTCCCTGTTATGACCATAATGCTCCCGCTCCCCCTTATACCAGAGATCCCCTCCCCTCCCCCACTGGTCTCCCACTCTTCCGGCAAACCATCCATTCCACTCATTCTAGGTCGGGGATTAGGCTCCAGAGCCCCTCCACTTCTGTTTTCACACTCAGTAAAGGGGGCCGGGGCCCAAGCACCCGCATTCTTCATTCTTCCAATCAATCAGTCTACACATATACTCCAAGAATCATACAATCATGCACCCACATAACATATCGGAGGTAGATTTACAAGATTTACAAATAGCTTGACCCCCTCTTCTATCAATATTGGAAGATGCTATCCTGTCTCCCCTGGTCCTTCTTTTTGTAGTAATCATAGACACGGAGACATGGTTTTCTTGAGCAAAGCAATTCCGAGCTAGGAAGACCATCTCTGTGGGTGCGAAGCCTCTGCTGTTCAGAGACCTGTTCTCTCTGAGTATGCTGTTCAGATCTGTCTTCCCCAGAACTTGCGTTTATTCTTATAGCCATTTTCTTTGTGCACACAAGTATAAAAGATGAACATTTATTCATTGTAACTAAATTAGTAAAAGTTCATCTTTTATACTTGCGTGCACAAAGATTGTGGAGACCAAAACTGGATGCAGGATTCTAGGTGTGGTCTTACTAAGGCTTTATAGACCCTTGAAGAATCATAGGATAACAGAGTTGGAAGGGACCTCAGAGGTCATCTAGTCCAATCATCTGCTCGACCACAAGACCCTTACAGAATTAAAGAACAGAGTTGGAGGGGGACCTTGCAGGTCATCTAGTCCAACCCTCTGCCCAAGCAGGAGACTTACAGAATTACAGAATCAGAGTTGGAAGGGACCTTGCAGGTCATCTAGTCCAACCCCCTGCTCAAGCAGGAGACTTACAGAATTACAGAATCAGAGTTGGAAAAGACCTCAGAGGTCATCTAGTCCAACCTCCTGCTCAAGCAGGAGACCCTTACAGAATCACTGAGTTGGAAGGGACCTCAGAGGTCATCTAGTCCAAACAGCGGCAGTGGCGGCTCTCACGCTGCCGCTTCCCTAGTGGCAGCAGGAGCAGCAGGCAGGGAAGCCAGCCACCCAGCCAGCAAACACTGCCCTGCTGCCCCGTGTGCCTTAGCCAGCCAGCCGCTCCAGACCACGGATGCGCATCAGTGCCGTGGGCTGGAGGGCTGGGGCTGCACAAGAAGCCCGCTTTGGCAGGGAGGGAGGGAAGCCACGGCCCATCCGTCCTCGCCGCCGCTGCCCTCTCGCCCCTGGCGGCAGCGGTTCTTGCTCTGCCGCTTCCGGCCAGGACACTGGAGCAGCCAGGAGGAGGAGGAGCAGCTGTGCGGGAGGGGAGCTGCCCCAGGAGGGTCTGGAGGAGATCACAGCTCCTCACGCAGGGAGACACACTGGCTGGGAAGCGGTCACGGTAAGCGGTGCGCTGGCCGGGAAGTGGTCGCGCTCCCTTGGCAGAAGTGGCAGGAGAGGTGGGGCTGCGCTGGCTTGTTCCAAGGCTGGGAATGGGCTCCGGCTTTCCAGCGGCATTTACCACCTGACTTTCTCTCCCTATCCAGGGCTGCAGAACCGGGTCGTCAGTGGGGTTATCACGCCACCCCGACGGGGACCAGGGGGGTGGGCAGGGCGGTGCGAGGACCCACAAAAGGCAAGGCATGCGCTCCGGATAGCTGGTCTTCACGCGCACATGGAAGACGCCGGAAACTGGAAGATCATCTGCTTTTATGGTTTTCGGCGTGTGTGCACGTGCGTGGACACACGCACCCGTTTTGACCCTCGGTGCCAAAAAGGTTCACGCGCACGCTCCCATTTCGGCACTCAGTGGCTAAAAAGGTTTGCCAACCCTGTTTCTAGTCCAACCCCAGCTTAGGCTGCAAGGCCCTCTGACCTTTGCAATTCCATGCGCTATTCTGCACTGCGTCTGTTGCACCTGTCTAGAATACCTATGACAGCAAAGGTGCCTTTCCTGGGGACTTGGAGGTCATCTAATCCAGCGGCCCTGACCTTTTGGGCACCAGGGACTCTTTCTGCACAGAGAGGTTTTTCCACAGGCCAGAGCGGGCATGGTTTTGCGTGCTGCCTGCATCCCGCGGATGGGGCATCACATGTCCAGTTTCTGGCATGCCGCAGCCCATTACCAGTCCACAGCCTGGGGTTGGTGACCCCTCTTCTAATCCGTAACCAATTTGTTCTCAGTAAAATATACTCTTGGGGGGTGGGAAATGAAGCAGGAGTCTTTCTAGACAAAATCTTATTAGGACAAGAAAGAAAAACAATAACTAAAATAGACAAATTCCTATTAAATTAAAAAATGGAGGAGGAAATAGCAAAAGGGAATATGATTAGTTGGGCCAAAAACTTTGGATATAGTATAAAACTAGAACAATGGGATAAAATTTGGAATAAAAACTATAAACTGACCAAATCAACCACATCCAAAGAAAACTTATATAAGATGTACTACAGATGGCAATTTACCCCCCAACGAGATTGGCCAAAATGTATTCAAATCTAACTCCCAAATGTTGGAAATGAGATTGTAAAAGCGGATCTTATTATCACATGTGGTGGACCCGCCCCGGTATAAAGAAATTCTGGCATAAAATTTGGATTTGGTTAGAGGAAATTACAAAACAGAAAATAATTATGAAACTGGAAACATTTCTACTGGGAATACTGGACCAGAAAATGGAGAAAAAAAATACTATTATATTATATTACATATTCTTACTGCAGCTAGAATCAGCCTTGCACATTATTGGAAACAAAAGGATGTACCAACTGAAAATATAATAATTAAGAAAATTCTTGACTGTGCTGAATTAGATAAAATGACAATGGAATTAAATGAAAAGGAGGATTCGGAATACTATGTAATTTGGAATAAATTTTATGATTGGCTTGAAAAGAGACAGCAAAATAAATCTGTAAATACCGTATTTTTTGGAGTATAAGACGCACCTTTTTCCTCCCTAAAAGTGGCTGAAAATTTGGGTGCGTCTTATACTTCGAAAGTAGCTTTTTTTTCCAGCCCTAACTAGGTGCTAACAGATCTTCCCAGCTCTTACATTGCAGGCTTTTTCATTGTTACTCTCTCCAAAGAATGTTTTTCCAGCCCTAAGTCTTTGCAGAATTTTTTTTCATTGCTCTACTTGCTCCGAATAAGTTTTTTTATAGCCCTAACCAGGTGCTAACTATCTTCCCAGCTCTTACCGGCTTGCAGGCTCTTTCATTGTTACTCTCTCAGAAGAATGTTTTTCCAGCCCTAAGTCTTTGCAGGGTTTTTTTCATTGCTCTACTTGCTCTGAATAAGTTTTTTTCTACCCCTAACTAGGTGCTAACGATCTTCCCAGCTCTTACTGGCTTGCATGTTCTTTCATTGTTACTCTCTCAGAAGAAGGTTTTTTAAAGTCCTAACCAGGGGATAAAATAATGTGCTGAAGCTGACCAGACTAAGGATGCTAGCCAGATGAATACCTGGTAGGCAGATTGTTTTCCCCTATTTTCCTCCCCAGAAACTAAGGTGCGTCTTATACTCCGGTGCGTCTTATACTCCGAAAAATACGGTATATTCCATCTTTAATCCTACTGTTTGCAAACATTACTTCAGTCAGAAAGTGAGGTAAAGTATCATGGTATATGAAATAAACTACAGTTTGTTATATCATTGCAAGAAGTTATACTATAATAGATTTCTGTATTTTTTTTGTCCAAGCCAATTATACCATCTATCCCAGGTTTTATAAAAATCTGTCTCTTCTTTGTCCTGAATTTCCATCGTTAACTTGCACATCTCTGCTACTTCCAAAATTTTATTGACCACAGTTATCATTGTTGGTATTGAGTCCAATTTCCAAGTTTGTGCGTAGGTAATTCTAGCGGCTGTAGTAATGTGTAATATTAAATATCTATCTTCTTCATCAAATTTTCCCCTAAATATGCCTAGTAAGAATAATTCTGGTTTTAATTCAAGACTTCATGCTGTAATTTGTTCTATTATAATTTTAACCTTATTCCAAAATATTCTCACCTGAGGGCAAGTCCACCAAAGGTGGTAATATGTTCCATTTTCTATTTTACACTTCCAGCATTTAGGAGATAATTTAGTAAACATTTTTGCCAGTCGGGCCGGAGGAAGATGCCATCTATAAAACATTTTATAGATGTTCTCTTTATATGGTATTGCCAAAGTTAATTTGTAGTTCTGTTCCCAAATTTTGTCCCATTCAGAAAGATGTATATTATACCCAAAGTTTTGGGCCCAAGCTATCATTGATCCTTTAACAGTTTCTTCAAACAATTTATATTCTAACAGATAACTATATAGTTTCGATAATACGTTTCCATCAGTACCTAATAATATTTTATCTAGGCCGTTCATATTTTGGAAACCAAGTTGTTTATCTTTACTATATCTAGTTTGGACCTGCAGATAGTGCCACCAATCTAGTTGTATACCGGACTCATTAAGATCTTGTTTTGTGCCATTTTTTCATGTGACCTGTTTCCTTGCACTTGTTGACAAATAAAAATAACTAACTAACTAACTAACTAACTAACTAACTAACTAACTAACTAACTAACTAACTAAATAAATAACTAACTAAATAACTAAATAACTAAATAACTAAATAACTAAATAACTAAATAACTAAACAAACAAACAAACAAACAAACAAACAAACAAACAAACAAACAAACAAAGATCCATGGCTGTTACCTCTTTCGGCGTCCATCCCTCCTCTCTCTCTCTCTCTCTCTCTCTCTCTCTCTCTCTCTCTCTCTCTCTCTCTCTCTCTCTCTCTCTCTCTCTCTCCCCCCCCCCCTGCTTGAGTCAGGGGCTCCAGAGGAGGGTCTGTCTGGGCTCTGAGGCTCTGAAGGGCTCCCCCCTCCAGCCTTGACCAGTCAGCTGCACAGCCAGCCTCCATCTGTCTCCTCCAAAGCCGCTCCCCCCCCGGGCTCCCTTTGGAGGAGCAAGACCCAGAGTCCCAGAAGAATCCGTCTCTAGCACCCTCTACTTTAGAGACCCCAGACTCAATTCCCCGCCCTCCCGATCTCTGGACCCCACCGCAAGCCCCCTTTGCCAAGCGGCTGTAGGATGCTTCGGAGGGAGCCCGGCGGCTGGCAGTGGGGTGTGCCGGGTTGCCAGGACCGCCTCCTCGGGGAAGAAGACTCCCACCCAATATGCCTCGGTCTTCCAGCTCTCTCCCCTAAGGGCGCAGCTACTGCGCCGACAACGCAGCTGTGCCAGGGAGCCGGAGAGCCCCTGGGAAGGGGAGGCGAGGCTACCGGGCGGCGGCTTCTCCCCCGCCCCCCCTCCCAGCATTTCGGTTCTGACTCCGTGTTTCTGTTTGGTCTTGCAAAGCTCCTTGCCAATTAGGTCTTTGGCAGCATGTCAAGGGAGATAAAGGTTGGTGATATCAGCCTTTTTCCGAAAGACTTCTGTCGGACTCATTAACATTGTTTGGGACTTATTACGGCTGAGAATGAACATAATTCACAGCCGTTAAAATAAAAAGAGGTTTTTGGGACTCCATTTGTGCTTTATTATTTATCAGGAAGTCAGAACAATAACAATCTTCTTCCTTTCACTTTTATGATGTCCTCTCCAACCAGTAGGTGTCGCTCTTACTCAATTTCTCTGTTTTTACTACAGTATTTATTTCAAACTGTCCAAACTGTCTAAAAGAAAACTTTTTTAAAGTCCATCCAAATAAAATAAGCATAAAACCACAGCAAAAAAGAACAAGAAAAAGATGCAAACACAAAAGAGATTAGCAGAAGAACACAAAAGACTTGAAATAGAATTACAGAAAGAACCGCAAAAAAGAAACTTGAAAAACAAATGGAACTAATAAAACACAAACTTAACTTAATGGAAAAAGAAGAACTAGCACAAAAAATTAAAAGAGCAAAACAAAATTACTTTGAAAATGCCAATAAACCAGGAAGGTGGTTAGCATATAAACTGAAAAGGGAGAAAGAGAAGAAAATGATACACAGTTTGTTAGATGAAAAGGGAACCCTTCACTACCAAAATGAAATAAAAAAGAAAATAATTCAGAATTACTATGAAAAATTATACAATCAAGAGAAGGTGTCACAAGAAAAAATAAAACAATATTTGGAGAAAGCTGAATTACCCAAAGTGCCTGAAATAGTGATGGTTATGTTAAATGAAAAGATAACGATGATGGAATTAACAGAGGTGATTAAGAGACAAAAAAATAATAAAACACCAGAACCAGAAGGATTACCGGCAGAACTTTATAAACACTTACAAGATATTTTAGGTTTGCCAATGTTGGAGGTTTACAACGAAGTACTGTTAGAAGCCAAAATACCAAACACGTGGATGGAAGCAAATATAACTCTAATACCAAAAGAAGAATCAGATAGAACACAGATAAAAAATGACAGGCTAATATCACTATTAAATGCAGACTACAAAATATACGCTTCAATAATTGCAGAGAGATTTAAAATATTTTTAAAAATACTTTTTATTGAGTTCTTTCACATTAAAAAGACAAAACATAATTTCACTAATACAGCTTGTCGCTATCGGAAATTTCTTCTTCATTCTACATTTTCCATATCTAAGGCTATTATTCTTAACTTAAACATTCTTATTTCTATTTACAATTTTATACGTGTTGTATATTACTTTACATCTATTTACATTTTACATTTACATTTATTTTGTTACATCATTTTATATTACTTTACACATTAATTTTACTTTCCCTTTCAAGCCAATCATACCATCTATTCCATATTTTGTAATACATTGTTTCCTCTCTCTCTCTCTCTCTCAATTCCATTGTTAGTTTACTCATCTCTGCACATTCTAGCACCTTTTTTATAATCATTGTGTTCGAGGGTGTTTTTTCTTTCTTCCAGTTTTGGGTGAATGTGATTCTCACTGCGGTAATTATATGTTGAATAATATAGTAAATTTCCTTTCTCATGTTTTCTTTTATTATTCCTAGAAGAAACAGTTCTGGTCTCATCTCAATTTTTTGTTCTGTTATCTCCTCAATCCATTTTTTAATTTCCCCCCAGTATTTCTTTGCATTGGGACATGTCCACCACGTGTGGTAGAATGTCCCTTGTGTGTGATTACATTTCCAACTATTGGGTGATATGGATGGATACATTTTGGCCAATCTCACTGGTGGTAGATGCCATCTATAAAACATTTTATATGTGTTTTCTTTGTATGCGGCCGACATTGTCAATTTGTAATTTTTTTTCCAAATTTGTTTCCAATACTCTAATTCGATGTTGTACCCAAAGTTTTTGGCCCATGCTATCATTGATTCTTTTACAACTTCCTCCTCCATTTTACATTTTAGAAGACAGTTATATACCTTAGTTATCATTTTTTCTTCTGTGCCTGTTAATACCTTGTCGATTTCTTCTTCTTATTTTTTTTATTTGTTTGTCAAACATGTACAGGATAGTAGTTGTTTGTATAAACATAAGTAAAAAGTACCGATAAAAGAGGACAATAGGACAGTAGGACAGGGATGGTAGGCACAGTGGTGCGCTTATGCACGCCCCTTACAGACCTCTTAGAAATGGGGAGAGGTCGACTGTAGACAGTCTAAGGTTAAAGTTTTGGGGGTTTGGGGAAGAAACCACAGAGTCAGGTAGTGCATTCCAGGCATTGATCACTCTGTTGCTGAAGTCATATTTTCTGCAGTCGAGTTTCGAGCGGTTTACATTAAGTTTGAATCTATTACGTGCTCGTGTATTGTTGCGGTTGAAGCTGAAGTAATCATTGACAGGAAGGATATTTTGGTATATTATTTTATGAACTACATTTAGATCAGATCAGAGGCGACGTAGTTGTAAATTGTCTAATCCTAATATTTCAAGTCTGGTGGAATAAGGTATTTTATTGCGAGCAGAGGAGTGGAGGACTCTTGTGAAATATTTCTGGACTCTCTCGATTGTATTAATGTCTGATATGCAGTGCGGGTTCCAGACAGGTGAGCTGTATTCCAGAATTGGTCTAACAAAAGTTTTGTATGCTCTGGTTAGCAGTGTAATATTGCCAGAGAAGAAGCTATGCAAGATTAGATTAACAACTCTCAAAGCCTTTTTGGCAATGTTGTTACAGTGGGCTCTGGCACTTAGGTCGTTGGATATGAGTACTCCAAGGTCTTTGACAGAGTGAGGGTCATCCAAAAGTTCGTTTCCTCCAAGTTTGTATTTTGTATTCTGATTCTTTTTGCCAATGTGTAAGACAGAGCATTTGTTGGTTGAGATTTGAAGTTGCCAGTTGTTTGACCATTCTGTTACATGGTCAAGGTCTTTTTGAAGGGTAGCAAAAGAGATCTTTTTTTGGATTGGAGCTTCCTTATTTTTTTGGATTTTTTTGGATTGGAGCTTCCTTATTTTTTGGGGTAATTTATTTTTCTTGGTTTTGATGATTATTAGTGGTACATATAATTTAATGACTCTTTGGATTTCGAGCAAAAAGATATTGTAGTAGTCTTCGGCAGTATTACAGCCAGAGAATAGTGTATGCCAATCAAGAGATGAGAGGTCGGCGTCTATGATATCATATTTGGCTTTTTTAAAGTTGTAATTGGTTATCCCATCATTGAGGTGGTTTCTGTAAGGACATATATTGAGACAAAAGTCAATCATGCTGTGGTCACTGTTGGAAAAGGGTTCTTTTATTTGTAGTCCATAAATTGAGTGTAAACTGTTGCAGAAGATGAGATCTAGACAATTGCTGAGTCTAGTATTGTCTGTTACTAGTTGATCTAGCCCTAGATTGGTAATAGCATTGTAAAGGATTGAATGTATGGGTTCAGTTGTACATTCGTTTAGGGTCCAGTTAATATGAGGTAGGTTTAGGTCACCAAGAAATATAAGAGGGTGTGGGTAGGAGGCTGCCCACGTTAGTAGTGAGGTTAACTTGTTCGCATGTGTGATGTCGTAATCAGGGGCTCTATAACATAGTAGGAAGCAAAGTATGGTATTTAAGGTCAGTTCACAGATGATGGCTTCTTTAAGATCGGGTTCATGTTTAACTTGCACCTTTTTTAGGTTCAGTGATTTTTTTTATAGAAGATGGCAACTCCACCTCCTCTACGGGTTTCGCGATCAGATCAGTAAACATGATAGTCTCTTACTGTGATAATGGAGTCGGGGAGGGATGCGTTTAGCCATGTTTCACAGACAAATATAATGTCAAATTTAGCAGTTTTTAGTAGGAGAAGGAGTTCAGGTATTTTGTTTACGATGCTTCTTACATTCATTAGTTTGCATTTAAGATTAGCAGTGGTTGATATTGAGGAAGTAAGGGGTGTGCATACCTAGTTTTGGTTGATGGGGGGTTGGTTTTGGTTGAGGGTGGATTGGATGTTGGGATGGTTTTGGGTGATGGGGGGTTGAATGTTGGATGGTGGGTTGCGGGTCTTAGTTTTGATGCAGTCAGCGCGGTAGTCAATGTACAGGTTGTTAAGGTGGAAGATTGTAAAGGTACTAATACACCGATGACTACGGAATTTAACTCTAGCGAGATACAGGAAGGAAAAGTAGATAAACAACTGTATCAGGGACTAATAGGAAGTCTTTCATATTTAGCTAACTGGTCCAGACCAGATATTAGTTATAAAGCTGCTAAAAGGATTCTGCGGTATTTGAAACATACAAGTAATTATGCTTTATATTTAGAACCGAAAGAAGAGTTAAATCTCACAGCATATGCAGATGCAAGTTTTGCTACAGATCATATTACTAGAAAATCAACTTCGGGTATTGTTGTGTTACTAGGAAATGTATTAATAGGATGGAAATCAATTCGACAGCAGCATATTAGCCTATCCACAATGGAGGCAGAATTTTCAAGTTTATCTTTATTATGTACAGAGTTGATTTGTTATAAACAAGTGTGTAAAGATATTGGTATTGCTGTAAAAGAACCAATTATTGTTTATGAGGATAATCAGGCAGCTATTAATATGGCTACGAATATAGGGGTAAAGACTAGATCAAAACACACAGATCTAAGGTTTTTAAATGTACGCCAAAGTGTAATTAATGGAATGATTAAATTGGTATATTGTGAAAGTGAACTTAATATAGCAGACCAATTTACCAAAGCTCAAAGCATAGAACGACATAAAGAAAGTTGTGACAAACTAAATGTAAAAATGTAAAGGATTGATTTGTGAATTAGAAGACCCAAAGGGGAGAATGTTAAGGTTATAACTAACCAGATTGGGTTTCCTAATATAAAAAAGTAAAACTGAAATCCAAGTTTGTAGAATATGTCATTGTTGCTTTAAGGGAATCCAGGTTTGTTTGCTGATGACTATAAAGAGAGCGCAAGAAAGCGCATATGCAGAGAAGTGCATGCAGCTTGGCTTGACAGAGAGAAAGAGAGAGGTTTGCTTGATTGTTTGTTACTCACTGTGTGTGAAGGACTAAAGATTTCTGAATATAACGTACAAAGAAGTTCAAGTATTCTACTAGAGATAAGTAAAGAATGGACTGTTTATGTTATTGTGCTGTTTATTTTGAGTAAAGCTTATTTTCTACAACACGTTATCAATTATTGACTTTATCAAACCACAACCACCCATTCCGCTACGTAAACCCTGGACTCTGCAGTTTCATTCCTTAACACAGGTCATGACATTTTTGAGATCTGCTTGGAGTTCGCGGGAGCGGATTCGTTGTAGTAAGGATAGGTTGGGCCATGAGCAAAGTTTTTTGGGGTTGGGGTCATTGCTGTTAATAGAGTTTATAGTATAAATGAATTTTCATTTGCTGAGTTAATCTTTGCAAACAACTCTACAGAATCGTGGGGCCACCGAACCATCTCTATACGTAAACTCAGGGCCATCTCTGGAAACTTCAATGATTTCTTCGGGGGGGGGGGGGGTTGATGCATTAATGTTGCGAACCTGATCTATATCAGGTTCATTGGTGACTTCAAGCCCAAATAGAATAGCGTTATTACGTTTTTGTTCCCGTTCAAGGGTGTCTTTGATGAGTAAGGATATATTGCTTGGATGGTTGGTAGATGGTTGAGGTAGTGGTTGTTGTGATTGGGCATGTGGTTGAGGTTGTGTTCTTGTTGCTCGTTTTGAAAACCCTGTTGTTTCAAGTCCTTTTTATATTTTGTTTGTATCTGTAAGTAAGGCCACCAGTCTATCTTAATTCCCTGTGTTTGCAGTTCCTGATTTGATTTTAAATTTCCTTGTTTATCTAGCAATTCCTTATAGGTTACTATCTTATTTAAGACTGTAGCATTTCGATAAACCAATGCTTCCATAGTTGAAACCCATCTCGGAATTTTTATGTACATTTTTTGTTTAATTTTCCTCTCAACTTCAAATAATGCATCTCTCACCTGGTGCCTATGGAAATATTTGTGTGTTTTATCCTTTCCCTCTCACAGGAATGCATGCCAACCCCGTTGTAAATTATGTCCTTCAATTGCTAATATTCTTTTGTTTTTTAGCATTATCCATTCTCTAATCCACGTTGCTGCGGCCGCCTGATAATACAGTTCCCAGTCTGGAAGGCCAAAGCCCCCTCTCAGTCTGGAATCCTGTAGTAATTTACATTTTATCCTTGCCTTTTTCCCTTGCCATACAAATTTTAATGTTATTTTATTTAATTTTTCAAAAAAAGTTTTATTTAAATTTATTGGAATTGTTTGGAATAGGTATAGGATTTTAGGTAATATGTTCATTTTGAGAGTGGCAATTCTTCCTACTAGTGATAACGGTAATTTTGTCCAGTTTTCCAAATGTTTTTGAATCTGTGATAGTAGTTTGATATAATTGTCTTCTTTTATGGAGGAGCATTTTGTGGCCAACCAGATCCCTAGGTATTTTGCTTTTTTAACTATTTGGAATTCTAATCTTCTTTCTAATTCTTTATTTTGCTCTTGTGTAAGATTTTTAGTTATCATTTTTGTTTTATTTTTATTTATTTTTAGCCCTGCTACTTTTCCAAATTCCTGTAATTCTCTAATTAATGTTTCCCCTATTTCCAGTGTGTCTTCAATTATGAATGTCATATCATCGGCAAATGCCTGTAATTTATACTCCTCTTTTCTTGCTCTCAACCCTTTTATATCCTGATTTTCCCTAATTCGGTTTAACAAAATTTCTAGTGAAAGTATAAATAATAACAGTGATAATGGACATCATTGTCTGACCCCTTTTTCTATTTTAACTTTTTCTGTTGACTCTCCATTTAATAATATTTTAGCTGTTTGATTTGAATATATTGTTTTAATCATTTTAGTAAATTTCCCCCCAAATTTCATTAGGTCAAATTGTATATTTAAAAATTGCCAATTCAAATTATCAAATGCTTTTTGTGCATCAACCAGTATCAAGGCTAATTGTTTATCTGAATGTGCTTCGTAGTATTCTAATGCATTTAATATAATTCTTGTATTATCCTTTATCTGTCGTTTGGGCAAAAATCCATTCTGATCTCTGTGGATAATTTTATTTAATATTGTTTTGAGTCGTTCCGCTATGATTGTTGCAAATATTTTATAGTCTACGTTCAACAGCGAGATTGGCCTATATTTATTTGTTTGTTTGTTTGTTTGTTTGTTCACTCTTATAGGCTGCCCTATAGTTTTGAATTTTTTGATTATCTGTATCCTCCTTTGGAATTAAAGTTATGAGGGCCTCTGTCCAGGAGTTTGGTATTTTCTCTCTTTCTAACATTTCATTATATACCTCTAACATGATTTCTTCTAGTCACTCTTGTAGCGTTTTATATAATTCAGCGGGAATCCCGTCTGGACCTGGTGTTTTATTATTTTTTTGTTTTTTAATTGCCCCTTTCATTTCTAATAGTGTTATCTTCTTGTTTAACATTTCTCTATCTTCTTCTGTTATATTAGGTAAATTTCGATTTTGTAAATAATTCCTGATATCCTCTTCTTTAATGTTTTCTTGGCTATACAGTGTTTGAATTTTTTTTTTGATAGTGGATCGATAGTAGAACTCTGAGGGCAATCCTTGTGGTCTGTTGCCATAAAAAGGAAAAAGAGGACTGATTTGGAAAAAGGGAAAAAAAGGAAAGACTTTGCATAAAGAGAAGATCAGGTTTTGTGATATAAAGCGGTACGGACAGAAGCTGTGGCAAATATAGTTATATCTACATTTATATAGCTGTAATATTTATATATTAACCTATACGAATATTTATATTGGTACAATTTACATTATTTATAACAATTTATATTATATATATTTCGTATATTAATTTTAATAGGGGATTAATATAATTACTCTATAGAATAGAATAGAATAGAATAGAATAGAATAGAATAGAATAGAATAGAATAGAATAGAATAGAATAGAATAGAATAGAATAGAATAGAATAGAATAGAAAGTTCTTATAGGCCGCCCAAGGACTCAGGGCGGCGTACAACAGGAATAAGAACAATATATATCATACATAAAATTTAAAAACATTTCGTAATTTTAAAAAGAACATTCATTCATGGGGGAATCCGATCTTCACCCCGCCTGCCGGAAGAGCCATGTTTTTACGGCTTTGCAGAAGGCCAGTAAAGTGGGGATAGTCCGGATTTCTGGTGGGAGTTGGTTCCAGAGAGATGGGGCTCCCACAGAGAAGGCTCTCCCCCATGGACCCGCCAACCGACATTGTTTGGCTGATGGGACCCGGAGGAGGCCCACTCAGAATAGAATAGAATAGAATAGAATAGAATAGAATAGAATAGAATAGAATAGAATAGAATAGAATAGAATAGAATAGAATAGAATAGAATAGAATAGAATAGAATTCTTTACTGGCCAAGTGTGATTGGACACACAAGGAATTTGTCTTTGGTGCATATGCTCTCAGTGTACATAAAAAGACAAGATACATTTGTCAAGAATCATAAGGTACAACACTTAATGATAGTCCGGGTACAAATAAGCAATCAGGAAACAATCAATATTAATATAAATCGTAAGGATACAAGCAACAAGTTACAGTCATACAGTCATAAGTGGGAGGAGATGGGTGATAGGAACGATGAGAAGACTAATACTAATAGTAATGCAGCCTTAGTGAATAGTTTGCCAGTGGTGAGGGAATTATTTGTTTAGCAGAGTGATGGAGTTCGGGGAAAAACTGTTCTTGTGTCTAGTTGTTTTGGTGTGCAGTGCTCTATAGCGTCGTTTTGAGGGTAGGAGTTGAAACAATTTATGTCCAGGATGCAAGGGGTCAGTAAATATTTTCACGGCCCTCTTTTTGACTCGTGCAGTGTACAGGTCCTCAATGGAAGGCAGGTTGGCAGTAATTGTTTTTTCTGCAGTTCTGATTATCCTCTGAAGTCTGTGTCTGTCTTGTTGGGTTGCAGAACTGAACCAGACAGTTATAGAGGTGCAGATGACAGACTCAATAATTCCTCTGTAGAACTGTATCAGCAGCTCCTTGGGCAGTTTGAGCTTCCTGAGTTGGCGCAGAAAGAACATTCTTTGTTGTGCTTTTTTGATGACGTTTTTGATGTTAGGTGACCATTTTAGGTCTTGAGATATGATAGAACCTAGAAATTTGAAGGTCTCTACTGTTGATACTGTGTTGTCTAGTATTGTAAGGGGTGGTAGAATGGGAGGGTTTCTCCTAAAGTCTACCACCATTTCTACGGTTTTGAGTGTGTTCAGTTCCAGATTGTTCCGGTCGCACCACGAGGCTACTTGTTCAACCTCCCGTCTGTATGCAGTTTCATCATTGTCTCGAATGAGACCAATCACTGTTGTGTCATCTGCAAACTTCAGTAGTTTAACAGATGGATCATTTGAGATGCAGTCATTGGTATAGAGAGAGAGAAGTGGAGAGAGCACACAGCCTTGGGGGGGGGGGCTGTGCTAATTGTACAGGTATCTGATGTGATTTTGCCTAGCTTCACCTGCTGCTTCCTGTCTGTTAGGAAGCTTATGATCCACTTACAAGTGTGTTCAGGTACCGCTAGCTGATTTAGTTTAGTTAGAAGAATGTCCGGTATGATGGTGTTGAATGCTGAACTAAAGTCTACAAAGAGGACCCTTGCGTAGGTCTTTGGAGATTCAAGATGTTGTAGGATGTAGTGCAGAGCCATATTAACAGCATCATCTGTTGATCTATTTGCTCGGTATGCAAATTGCAGAGGGTCTAACAGTGGATCCATGATGGTTTTCAAGTGGGACATCACTAGCCTTTCAAAGATTTTCATAACTATAGATGTTAGAGTAACTGGTCTGTAGTCATTCAGTTCCTTGATGGAGGGCTTCTTCGGCACTGGGATGATAGTGGAGCGTTTGAAGCAAGAAGGAACATGGCATGTCTCTAGTGATTTGTTGAAGATATGGGTGAAGATGGGGGCCAATTGGTCATCACAGACTTTTAAGCAAGAAGGAGTTATCTTGTCTGGGCCTGGTGCTTTTCCTGGCTTCTGTCTGTGAAATAGATCTTGCACTTCCTTTTCTGTGATCACCAGGGGTTGTGAACCCAATGGGATGGGTTTAGTTGTAGGAGGTTTGGCTGTTGTTGGTGTGTCTGGGATGGAGGTTGTGGAGATAGGTGGCTGTAGTTTCCTTTCAAACCTGCAGTAGAACATGTTCAAGTCATCTGCCAGTTGCTGATTTCCTTCAGCTTGGGAAGGAGGTTTGCTGTAACTGGTGATGTTTTTAAGAGTTTTCCACATGTTTGCTGGTTCATTTGTTGAGGACTGATTCTTTAGCTTTTCAGAGTAGCTTCTTTTTGCTGCTCTGATCTCCCTTGTTAATGCATTTCTGGCCTGATTGTACAGTATTCTATCACCTTTTCTGTAGGCTTCCTCTTTGGAACGACGTAACTGCTTAAGTTTAGCTGTGAACCAAGGTTTATTGTTACTGTATATTCGCAAGTTCCTGGTCGGTACACATAGGTCTTCACAGAAGCTGACATATGATGTTACAGTATCCAGGTCTGCAGAGGTATCTTCAAAAATATTCCAGTCCGTGCAGTCAAAGCAAGCCTGTAGCTTTAACTTTGCCTCTTCAGCCCACGTCCTCACTGATTTGATTGTTGGTTTTGTGGCTTTAAATCTTTGTCTGTAAGCACGTACAAGGTGAATCATGCAATGATCAGAGTGGCCCACAGCTGCTTGTGGTAAGGACCGATAAGCATCTTTTAATGTTGTATAGCACTGGTCTAAAGTATTCTTGCCTCTGGTGGGACAATTCACATGTTGAAAATATTTTGGAAGCTCTTTCCTTAAGTTGCCTTTGTTAAAATCACCTAGAATAATGGCCAGTGAATCTGGGTATTTGGCTTCAGCCTCCATAATCTGATCAGCTAGAGTTCATAAAGCCTTGTTTACACTGGCTTGTGGTGGGATATACACCACAATTAGTAGATATGAAGTAAACTCTCGAGGAGAATAAAAGGGTTTGCATTTGGTAAGTAAGGACTCCAAATTTTCATCACAGAATTTTTGCATTATAGTTACCGTATTTTTCAGAGTATAAGACGCACCTTTTTACCCCCAAAAAGAGGGTGAAAACTTGGGTGCGTCTTATACACCGAATGTAGCCCCAGCCAGCCAGCCACCCCCACCCTTTGGCCTCTGTCTTCCAGCAATTTACCTGTTTGTAGCAAAGAGGGAAGAGCCTGTAAAGCCAAGCAAGTCACTAGCAGCTTCCCGACCTACAGCTGATTTGCGTGCTAAAATGAAAGTGAAACTGAAACTGCAAAGAGGCAAATAGCTGGGAGAGACACACAGATTTTTATTTTTTGCTGAACTGGATGGAAGGGGGTAAGTGAATAACTATAAATGTCTGTAGAATGTTCAAATTATTAGACTTATTTTTTAAAGACTGCTTTATTATTGTTCTAGAGCCAGGGGTCTCCAACCTTGGCAATTTTAAGCTTTGTTAGCTTTGCTGGCTGTGGAATTCTGGGAGTTGAAGTCCACAAGTCTTAAAGTTGCCAAGGTTGGAGATCCCTGTAAATCTAGACAACTTAACAAAATAAAGAAGCTTTTTAAAATAAATGCTTGCTCTGAAGAGGCCCAGTGCTATTGTATCTTCTTTTAAATAATAGAGAATAATGTATACTTCCAGAAATTGTAATTAATTTTAACAGCTCTGTACAAGTATAGTCTGAAATGTAACAGTGTCCTGTTTAGTATTAGAGTTTAGTTACCTTGGAGTAGATCTATTTAAATAATTGGGAGGAGTTAGTGTGACTACATTTAAGAAAACTTTCTGGCATAATGTACATTTCTCCAATTCTTTGCTATTTCTATGGGTCAGGCACACAGCAAACAGTGTATATCATCTATGCTGTTTGCTGTTTGCTGTTTGGCAAATTGCTTTGAGGCAGAGGCCTTTTTTCCTTGTTTTCCTCCCCCAAAACTAAGGTGCGTCTTATACTTCGGTGCGTCTTATACTCCGAAAAATACGGTATGTCCTGAGACCAGCTGTTGTTTATATATATACATAAGCCTCCTCCCTCCCCTCCCCCGATAATTCTACAATCCTGTTTGTTCTAAATATCTGAAACCCTGGTATATGCATGCTATTGTCATCAGTTTCTTCATTTTGCCAGGATTCAATAAAGCATAGGGCAGATGCATTGTGAAAATCAGAATTTCATCTGTTTAAAAGGAGTATTTCATCCATCTTGTTAGCAATTGAACATAAATTGGTAAGAAAGATCGAAGGGAGGGTTTTTTTAAAAAAAATCCCTTATTTCTTAGTCTATTTAAAATTCCCGCCCTTTTACCTCTTCGTCTCTGCCATCTGCGTTTGCTTTTGGTGATCCATAGTTCCGGGGAATTATCTTCCTTCTGTGTTAGAATCTCCTCCGTGTTTGTAGACAGGTGGAGGTGAGGTTACAGAGCTGCTCCTTAAAGAAACGTTCCTTAATTCTTAGCAGATGGTCTCATGAGTATGAAATCCGTAGAGAATCACAGAGAATAGTAGAAAATAAAGAAACCATTTGAGAACATTTCACCGAGGCAGCCTTCATAGGCACCATCTTGGATTGATTTTCTATTTATATTACTTATACACCATATATAGTATTACTAACAATATATTAATAAAAGAATAAGATAAATAGACTGCTATAAGATGTTTCTATTGATATTATTGATATTATTGATACTATTTATATTATATATATATCAATTTATATTTATAGTATTTATATTTATAGTATTTATATTAATTATATATTATATTTAGAGACTATTATGAATAGAGTATTAATAGAAGAATAAGAAACATAAATGGATCTTTAAGAAATATAGAATACAGAATATAAGATTGTTATAACTGATGGTTAATATTTACTTGAAGTACTTTAGGATAATTAAGTGAAATTGGTTAAGAAAATAGAAAAGTAGATCTTAACTCTTTGAAAACAAAAAATTGGGAAAAATAATAAGTAACATAGATATACTGTATGTTTACTTGATTATATGTTTTTTTACTTGTTGTTAGCCGCCCAGAGTCCCCTGGGAGTTGGGCGGCATAGAAATTATATTATTAAATTAAATTAAAATTAAATATTTATCACAAATATAGATTTGTTAAGCTTTCCGCTTTTGCTTTTAGCCTCTCGGTAGGAGAAGTATAAATTATTGGGAAAAGTGATAACTTGAAAAGTGATAACTTGAAAAGTGTTAAAGCAGGGGTGGCCAAACTATGGCTCTTTGAGGACCTGTGGACTTCAACTCCCAGAATTCCTGAGCCAGCCATGCATGCATGCATGGCTGGCTCAGGAATTCTGGGAGTTGAAGTCCACAGGTCCTCAAAGAGCCATAGTTTGGCCACCCCTGTGTTAAAGGAATTAGAGGAGGCAAAAATAAAAGAAAAAGAAAAAAGAGGAGGAAGGAGGAAGATATGGTACTGTGGAAAAACTTTTTTAAAAACATCAAAATGACAAGTACGATGACCACAGTTACCAAAATAGGAGGAAAAAAGGCAACAGAAACAATGGCTTCACCCTCGGGACCACGTTCAGTGGAAAGTTTACTGGGAGGGGAAAAAACTAATACTGTGATTTAAAAGATTTTTGAATGAATTTATACATCCAGACCAGAATGGATTTCTACCTAAAAGGCAAATTAAAAATAATATGAGAATCATCCTGAACACGTTGGAGTATTATGAAGTACATTCGGAAAAACAAATGGCATTGATTTTTTTAGATGCACAGAAAGCATTTGATAACGTAAATTGGCAATTTATGTCACTACAATTAAAATATATGGATTTCGGTGAGAAATTTATCAACATGATTAAGGCAATATGTTCTAATCAAACTGCAAAAGTGATGGTCAATGGGGACATGACAGAAAACTTTAACATAAGGAAAGGCACGAGACAAGGATGTCCCTTGTCCCCTTTACTATTTATATTAACATTGGAAGTATTAAACAGAAACATTAGACAAGATCCAGAAATAAAAGGAATGGAAATTAAAAAAAGAAAAATAGAAACCACAGGCATTTGCAGATGACCTGGTGTTCATTTTAGAATAATTAATGCATCCCAAACATTGATCCACACTTTTTCCATCCCGGACAGCCATTCCTGTACTCCCGCATTGTCGGATTGCGGGTGAGGACATTCAGGAATTGGGACGAATTCCCTCCCAATAGCAATATGGAACGGGGTATATCCGGCGCTACTGTGGACAGCATTATTGTAGGCTACTTCTGCGAAAGGTAACAAGTCCGCCCAGTCATGCTGTTGGTGTTTCACATAACACCGGATATACTGTTCCACCATTGCATTCGTTCTTTCAGAAGCTCCATTAGTAGCAGGATGGAAGGCGGAACTTAGTCCTTGCGATGATCCAATGCTACGTAAAAACTGCCACCAGAACCTGGCAGTAAACTGTATGCCCCTGTCTGATATTATCCTTCTCGGAACTCCATGGATTCGATATATATGTTTTAAGAACAGGTCGGCTAGTTTTCGTGCATATGGTAAACCAGGACATGCGATGAAGTGGGCCTGTTTGGAAAACAGGTCCACTACAGTCCAGATTACCGTGTTGCCACGACTGCTAGGGAGATACACGATAAAATCCATAGCTATTTCCTGCCATGGTATACTAGGAGTGGCTATGGACTGTAACAGGCCAGGAAGTTTGCCTGGCTGTTTCTTCATTGTCATACATGTTGGGCAGCTATGAACGTAAGCTTCAATATCTTTTTTCAAATGGGGCCACCAGAACTGCCGATTAACAAGATGTAGGGTTTTTAGGAAACCAAAGTGACCGGTAACCCACTCCCTTCCAATAGATGTCGCCATGTCAGCAGAGCCCACCGAACTGCAAAGGCTTCCTTCTCCCAAATTGCCCATTTGTGTTTGGTGTTGTTCAACTTCCTGGAGGTGTATGCGCATGGTTGCAACCTCCCCTGCTCATTTGTTTGCAACAGTACTGCAGCCACAGCCACATCACTGGCATCGGCCTGCACGATGAACGGCTTAGCAGGGTCGGGATGCTTTAACACCGGCTCCTTTGCAAACAAGGCTTTCAACTGTTCAAAGGCATGCTGACATGACATCGTCCATTGCAAGGGGAGGCCTGGACATGGCTTCCCAGGCAAGTGTTTAGTGTGCAGAAGGTCTGTCAAGGGTAACGCTACCCTGGTGAATGACGGGATAAATTGCCTATAAAAGTTCGCAAATCCTAAGAAACTCTGCAGTTGTTTACGAGTCTTAGGAGCCTGCCAATCTATCACCGCCTTCACTTTCTCAGGGTCCATCTCAATTCCTTCTGGGGAAATGCGATAGCCTAAATAGTCTAGTTGTGTTTTGTGGAATTCACACTTTGATGTTTTTACATAGAGCTTAGCGTCTAAGAGTTTTCGGAGAACCTGGCGGACCAACGAAATGTGTTCCTCTAGGGTTTTAGTATATATTAATATATCGTCGAGATACACAAGCACTCCCTTATATAAATGATCTTGTAACACCTCATTTATAAGTTGCATAAATACAGCGGGTGCTCCCTGTAGCCCGAAGGGCATAACCTTGAACTGGTAACTCCCTAGAGGACAATTAAACGTGGTCTTCCATTCGTCACCAGGTTTGATCCGCAGTCTGTATTACGCTTCTCTAAGGTCTAATTTTGTGAATATCCTCCCTTCCACCAAGCATGCTAACATGTCTTTCATTAAAGGGAGAGGATATAAATGTTTGACACACACTGCATTGATACCCCGAAAATCAACGCAGAGGTGTAAACCACCATCCTTCTTTTCTCTAAACAATACTGGAGCGGCCACCTTTGACCTAGCCGGCTGTATAAACCCCCGTTTTAGGTTCTTTTCAATGTACTTGCACAGTTTAAATTCACAGAAGCAGGGGGTGGGGCTCCTGGCTGAAACTTGTGAATCTGACTGAGAGAAGAAGGAGGAGGTAAGGTAGGAAAACAACTTCTTCCATTACAGTTTAAATTCACAGAAGCAGGGGGTGGGGCTCCTGGCTGAAACTTGTGAATCTGACTGAGAGAAAGAGGAGAAAGGTAGCAGCCGGCACACCTAACGGCGCGTGAATCATATAACTATAAACCAAAAATAGTAATAATACATTCAGGGTTAGTGTGCTTGAGATTGTGATTTTATTTTATTTCAAAATGACTGGCTTAGTTCAGTGTAATAATTGTTTTACAGCTGTGTTTCGAAGTACTCTTTTCAAATTTGGATACTGTCCTCTTTGTAAACAAATTACTAGTCTACGTGCTCATATTACCTATCTAGAATCTTTAATCTGTGCTCTGCAAGCAGAAATTAGGTGCCAAATTCAGCCATTCCTCTCTAACGAGCTGCCGCACTATCAGCCCCCTCTACCACAAAGATCCTGCAGGAGAAGGGCAGTATGGACAACTGTGGGATCTGGCAGGGTGAGAGCTGTGAACCATAAACACAAAGCTTTTGCTGTGTCCCAGCATAACAGATATAGTGCCCTTGCTGACCTTAATAGAGACACTAAAGCAACAGGTCAAGGTAGTTGTGATAACGATAACTCAAATAAGCAGGGGATCGTGGTCCAAGATGAAAAACTTATTTTGGAAAGTGGAAAATGTGAATCAGGTATTACACATCAGTCACACAAGAGAAGCAAGGTATCCAAAAAGAGAAGCCACCTTCTGGTTGGTGATTCAATTGTAAGGGATGTAAATTTAGGAAAGGATATTGATGTTTTGAAAGAGGTCAGGTGTCTGCCAGGTGCTACTGCCAGCAGAGACAAGAGGCGTATTCTTAAGATTGTCAAGAATGCCAGTAAGGACTGTGATGTTGATGCTATTATACATCTTGGCACAAATGATATGTCCCAAAAAGATGTACTTTCTGTGCAGAATGACTTCCAGAGCTTGGGGTATGAACTTAGTAGTATAGGTTGTAGGCTTAACTTTTCAGAGGTTTTGCCAGTATATAAGGAACAAAAAGGGAAAGGCCAACATGTAGCAGAGTTTCATGTGTGGCTAAAGGAGTGGTGTAAAAGGGAAGGCTTTGGTTTTATTAATCGTGATGTCTGCAGCTGGTCCAATGAAAAACTGTACAAAAGATATGGTTTGCATCCATCAAAGAAAGGGACTGAGCTACTTGGTATTAAATTCACAGATTTCCTGGAAAAAAAATTAAACTGAACAGCGGGGACAGAGAATTAATTGATACAGATCATTTCTGTCCCCAGCAATCTAAAATTAATAGGGTTAACAGTGCACACAACATAGATGTGTGTGCGGGTAAGTTTATCAGCTCTGCTGTCAAGCAAAGCCAAGCATTTAATAGTGAGTGCCATACCATGTGCACTAATCAAACAGGTGGCAAGAAAGTAGGGGCAGTCAGGCACAACACAGGTTATGTAGACAATAAACACAGGGTCAATCAAAATGGACTTAAATGTCTATACACCAATGCACAGAGTATGAGGAATAAACAGGGAGAATTAGAAATTCAAGTAAATGAGGGAAGATATGATATAGTTGCCATTACGGAAACTGACAAATGGAATATACAGCTAGAGGGATTTAAATTATTTAAAAGAAACAGACCAAATAAAAGAGGAGGTGGAGTTGCACTATATATAAGAAATAACTACATCTCTACAGAAATAGAGTACAACAATAATGAAAATCATCTTGAATGCATTTGGGTCAATATTAAAGGGGGGCGAAATGATATTGCCATAGGTCTATACTACAGGCCACCCAACCAAACAGAGGAAGTAGATGAACTTTTTGCTAGTCAGCTAACTAAGGTATGTAGAAAGCACATCACAATAGTAATGGGGGATTTTAACTACCCTGACATCAACTGGGAGACAAACTCTGCACCAAGTGGAAGAGCCAACAGGTTCCTAACAAACCTAGCAGACAACTTTGTTACCCAAAAAGTAGAGAAGGGAACAAGGGGATCAGTCATATTGGACTTAATTCTCACTAACAGAGATGAAATGATAGAAGGTGTTGAAGCTACAGGAACCTTGGGGGCAAGTGATCATGCAATATTGGAATTCAACATTATGCAAACACAAGCAGTAGAACAAAATCAAACTAGAGTCTTGGACTTTAAGAGAGCTAATTTCAATAAACTTAGAAAGAACTTGGGAAAGATTCCATGGATGAGAATCCTCAAGGGGAAAACAACTCAAGAAGCTTGGGAAATTTTGAAAAGCGAGATTATAAAAGCCCAGACTAGCACAATACCAATGAAGAAGAAAAATAATAGGTCTCAAAAGAAACCAGCATGGCTGCATAAAGAACTCTCTGACAAATTGAAAGACAAAAAGGACAAGTATAAAAAGTGGAAAGAAGGGGAAATAACTAAGGCAGAATACCAGCAAATAGCCCGAGCCTGTAAAGATGAAGTGAGGAAAGCTAAGGCTCACAATGAACAAAGGCTTGTGACAAAAGTAAAAAGTAACAAAAAAAGCTTTTTCCAACATATTAAAAACAAGAAAAAAGTCAAGGAAACAATTGGTCCATTGCAGGGAGAAAGTGGCAAGAAGGTGACAAGCAACAGGGAGAAAGCAGAGCTACTTAACACGTTCTTTGCATCTGTCTTTACACAAAGGGAAAAAACAGTCCAAACTATCAAAAACAGCATCACAAAAAACATATTAGGAACACAAGTTAAAATAGGGAAGAAAATGGTAAGGGAATACCTGTCTACCCTAGACGAATTCAAATCACCAGGACCAGATGGATTACACCCCAAGGTTCTGAAGGAACTGGCAGATGAGATCTCAGAATCCCCGAAGTGACTGTGACTGGAAAGGAATTTTCCCGAAGTGACAGAAAGAAAGTAACTGGAAAGGGATTTTCCCAAAGTGACCAGAAAGAGATTTTCCCAAAGGCTACTACTACAGCTCCCGAAAAGGAATCCTCCCAAAGCCGAATGCCAATAAAAGGATTCTCACGAAACAAAAAATCTGAAGCAAATAGTGCCAGGAAAGGGATTATCTCCTGAAACCAAAAGCCTTTAAAAGGATTCTCCCAAAACCGCAAGCGCTGAGTTCCCCACTGCCAAATCCCCACCTGAAGCACTGAAGCTGAGTTTACTCCTGTTAAGGTTATAACTAACCAGATTGGGTTTCCTAATATAAAAAAGTAAAACTGAAATCCAAGTTTGTATAAATATGTATTGTTGCTTTAAGTGAATCTAGGCTTGTTTGTTTGCTAATGACTATAAAGAGAGAGCAAGAAAGCGCATATGCAGAGGAGTGCACGCAGCTTGGCTTGATAGAGAGAAAGAGAGAGGTTTGCTTGATTGTTTATTACTCACTGTGTGTGAAGGACTAAAGATTTCTGAATATAACGTACAAAGAAGTTCAAGGTATTCTACTAGAGATAAGTGAAGAATGGACTGTTTATGTTATTGTGCTGTTTATTTTGAGTAAAGCTTATTTTCTACAACACGTTATCAATTATTGACTTTATCAAACCACAACCACCCATTCCGCTACGTAAACCCTGTACTCTGCAATTCATTCCTTAACATTGGTTATGGGCCCAGTGCCAGAGCAGTAGCCAGAGCCAAAGCAGTTGCCAGGGCCAGAACAGTAACCTTATCTATACGTGGTGTGTTGTTGGCAAGATATTGAGTTCTAATTATTCCAGAGAAGTGACGTGTAAGAAGAACTAATAATGGCACAAGGAAGAGCTACATATTTATCAATGATAACACAGCTTGATGGTACAAACTATGTATCCTGGTCAACAAAATGCAAAATGCTATTGAGAAATGAAGGACTGTGGAACATAGTTAATAATCCTCCTGATATATCTACTTTGGATCCTGCTGACGATGATGATGCAAAGAAGATTGAAGATTTCAATCGCGACAATGAAAGAGCTTTGAGTATAATCATTCTAACACTGAAAGATCAGCAACTTGTCCATGTTAGGCAAGAAGAATCGGCTGCTAGGTGTTGGAATAAATTACAACAGATTTATGTGCGTGATAGTGTTGGAGCACATATCCATCTTACTCGTAAATTGTTTAGAGCTCGTTTATCCAAGGGAGGAAATATGTTAGCTCATATAGAAGATATGCAGAAAACATTACAGGAGCTACATGAAAAGGAGCTGATATTTTCAGAGCTATATCAAGTATATATTATTTTGTCCTCGTTAGATGAAAGTTTCGATGATTACGTATCTTCCTTTGAAGTGTTGCCCAGAGAGGAACTAACATTAACTGGGATAACAGGGAGATTGCTTGAAGAATCAAGACGACGAGAGGACAGAAGGGTAATGAGGTCAGGAGTGCAGAAGACTAAAGATGAAGAAAGAAGATCTTCAGATGCATATTATGTTAAGAAATGTTATAATTGCGGGACTAAAGGGCATATAGCTCGTTATTGTAGAAAAATATAGCATATAGCTCGTTATTGTAGAAAAAGTAACAAACAAAGCTTAGGAGTTATTATGCATACAGTTAGAAGTACAGCAAAGAATGATAAATGGGTAATAGATAGTGGAGCTACCCAATGTATCACTAACGATAGGAAATGGTTTGTAAAAATGTTTAAAAGCAGACAATATGTAGCTTTGGCTGACGGCTGGAGAATGAGAGCTAATGGAGAAGGGAAAGCTCATTGTGTGGGAATCAATGAAATATTGCCTATGTTATATATGCCAAAACTAACTTATAATTTACTTTCTGTTAATGTGTTAGTGAAGGCTGGCTACACTGTAACTTTTAAAAGTAATACTTGTTTCATAGAAAAACAGGGTAAAGTGATTACAGTGAAATCAGAAGGTGGTTTATTTGTGCTACATAACAAACAAGGCAATACAGCCAATACTGTATATGATAATAAGAAACCACATGATAATTGTGTTCATCTATTACATAGAAGAATGGGACATTTAAATTATAAATTAGTGAAAAGAACAGCAGAGTTGGCTAATGGAATAAGATTACAGCCATGTTCCAAGTATGTAGAATGTAAAGTGTGTAATCAGGAAAAGAGCAAAGTAACTCCTGCAAATAGAATTAATGGTTTTAAGACTACAAAACCTCTAGAAGCTGTATTTGTTGATTTGATTGGGCCAAAGACACCTAGTATGGGAGGAGCCCGTTATATTTTAAACATAGTAGATCATTATTCCAGATTTGGTTTTTGTTATTTAATGAAAACGAAAACAGAAACTTATGATTGTTTTTCAAGTTGGTTAAATATGGTTGATAGGAAACAGAACAGGAAAGTTATAAGTGTGATCACTGATAATGGTACGGAATTTACAAACCATAGATTTGTTAAATTATTAAGAAATGCTGGAATAGTACATAGAAAGTCAGCACATTACAATTCTATTGCAAAACAAAGAGGCCAAACGTTACAAGCAATGGTGAGAACGATGTTGAATGATTCTGGTTTACCAAACATGTTATGGGGTGAAGCTGTTATGTGTGCCACTCACATAATTAATAATGCTGTCAATGCTACTACAGGTGAAATTCCATTCACTAGATGGTACAACAGAAAACCTGAACTTAGTTATCTTCATACTTTTGGAACCCCTGCATGGGTTCATATACCATCAGAATTAAGAAGAAAAGGTCAGCATAGAGCCCGATTATTATATTTTGTAGGGTATGACAGAAACCATAGATCGTTCAGATTCTGGGATAAAGGCACTAGGAATGCTTATAGAAGTGCTAGTGCTAAGTTTCTGGAAAATACAGGTTGGAACAATGTAGAGCAGGAAGAGAAGAAAGATAGTATTGTAATTGAAACTCCTCTATTTAGTGATAATACCACTAGGAGATATATAGATAAGAATATTATTAAAGAGGAAGAAATATTGGAGGAGGAATCTTCATTAGAAGAAGAAGAAGAACCTTCGATAGGGGAGATTAAAACAGAATTAGATAGTAATAATAGTCTACCAACCAGTGGCAGAATATTACCAAGAAGAGGAAGTAGAGTTAGAAGAGAACCAGATAGGTATCAAGCTAATATAGTTTGTCCAGTTGGATTAGCACCTTCTAGCTATTTTGATATTAAGAAATGTAATGAAAAAGACCAAGTATCGTGGAAAGAGGCAATGAATAAAGAGTTAAAATCTTTAGAAGAGTTAGGTGTGTATGAAGAGGTTGCTTTGCCAAAAGGAGAAAGAGCTATTGGGTGTAAGTGGGTGTATAAAATAAAAACTGCCAGTGATGGTAGTGTAACTTATAAAGCTAGGCTAGTGGCTCAAGGATTTGGGCAGACTCCAAGTGATTATGATGAAGTATTTGCGCCAAGCTTAAAAGCTAGCACTTTAAGAGCTGCATTAGTATGGGCAGGCAAAAATAGATGTATTGTTCATCATATTGATGTTGAAACGGCCTATTTACATGCAGATTTGCAACATAAGATTTTTATGAGGAAACCAGATGGGTTGAATAGTAGAAATAACAAAGGTTATTGGAGACTGAAGAAAAGTCTGTATGGATTGAAACAGTCTGGATACGAATGGAACCAGTGTATCGTAAAAGAATTATTAAAGATGGGATTTAGTGCTGGATTAGGAGATCCATGTTTATTTAGAAAGGAACTTAATGGTAAAATTGTTTTGTTATTGCTTTTTACAGACGATATAGCAATTGTTGCTAAAACGCAGGATGAGGTAAAAGAAGTTATAAAGAAGTTAAAAGAAAAATTTAGAATTAGAGAATTGGGTGAGATACAAAATTATTTAGGTCTTGATATAAAGAAGACAGATATGGGATTTAAAATATCTCAAGTGAAAAAGATAAATGATTTATTAAAAAGATACAATATGGAAAATTGTAAAGGTACTAATACACCGATGAGTACGGAATTTAACTCTAGCGAGATACAGGAAGGAAAGGTAGATAAACAACTGTATCAGGGATTAATAGGAAGTCTTTCATATTTAGCTAACTGGTCCAGACCAGATATTAGTCATAGCGTTAATCAACTAGCAAAACATAATGCGGAACCCAATGAACATCATTGGAAAGCTGCTAAAAGGATTCTGCGGTATTTGAAACATACAAGTAATTATGCTTTATATTTAGAACCGAAAGAAGAGTTAAATCTCACAGCATATGCAGATGCAAGTTTTGCTACAGATCATATTACTAGAAAATCAACTTCGGGTATTGTTGTGTTACTAGGAAATGTATTAATAGGATGGAAATCAATTTGACAGCAGCATATTAGCCTATCCACAATGGAGGCAGAATTTTCAAGTTTATCTTTATTATGTACAGAGTTGATTTGTTATAAACAAGTGTGTAAAGATATTGGTATTGCTGTAAAAGAACCAATTATTGTTTATGAGGATAATCAGGCTGTTATTAATATGGCTACGAATATAGGGGTAAAGACTAGATCAAAACACACAGATCTAAGGTTTTTAAATGTACGCCAAAGTGTAAGTAATGATTAAATTGGTATATTGTGAAAGTGAACTTAATATAGCAGACCAATTTACCAAAGCTCAAAGCATAGAACGACATAAGGAAAGTTGTGACAAACTAAATGTAAAAATGTAAAGGATTGATTTGTGAATTAGAAAACCCAAAGGGGAGAATGTTAAGGTTATAACTAACCAGATTGGGTTTCCTAATATAAAAAAGTAAAACTGAAATCCAAGTTTGTATAAATATGTATTGTTGCTTTAAGTGAATCTAGGCTTGTTTGTTTGCTAATGACTATAAAGAGAGAGCAAGAAAGCGCATATGCAGCGGAGTGCACGCAGCTTGGCTTGATAGAGAGAAAGAGAGAGGTTTGCTTGATTGTTTATTACTCACTGTGTGTGAAGGACTAAAGATTTCTGAATATAACGTACAAAGAAGTTCAAGGTATTCTACTAGAGATAAGTGAAGAATGGACTGTTTATGTTATTGTGCTGTTTATTTTGAGTAAAGCTTATTTTCTACAACACGTTATCAATTATTGACTTTATCAAACCACAACCACCCATTCCGCTATGTAAACCCTGTACTCTACAATTCATTCCTTAACAACTCCGATCTGTTGTAAACGGAAAAGGTGTTTCTGAAGGCTAAGGATATCTTTCTTTATTTTTTTCTTTCTTCTTGATTATATCACTGGCTAATTTGATAGCTCTTTGTTCTATAGTCACCACGAGGCTGTCATACCACCGAGATCCTTCCTGCACTCCCAGACAAACTTCCTGCTTCTCTCTAGCACCACCAAGATCCTTCCTGCACTCCTAGACTTACTTCCTGCTTCTCTCCAGGATAATCAGCTCTCCAGGATACAGAGTTACTTCCTGCTTCTCTCTTTACTTCCTGCTTCTCTCCAAAATACAGAGATATTCAGACTCTCTAATTGAAAAATCTCTTAACTTCCATCAGATTTACAGTATACTTAATCTACACTTCAATACCAAGTTAAACAGAAAAGAACTCTGCTACAAGCCGAACTGTCATGCCAAGGCCGACATATGCACCTTGGTGGGAGGGAGAGACGCTGGACTGAGGGATTGCTGGTTGCCAAAACAACAAACTCTTATCAGCAGTTAAATGCCTGACGCCGGTGATTAACGTCCTGTTGCATGAGATGCCGAGAAAGCCAAGCACAGAGAAATGCTGCAACAGGAAGAGGCAATCTAAGCCATGTCCAGCTGAGAGGGGAGGGCTTCACAGCACCGGATGGTGGTTTGGGGGAAGGAATGGTGAGGTTTTGCATAAATAGCACTGAGAGAAGGATGATCTCAGAGCTGACTTTGACCTGAATGGGATCGGCATGGTCTGAGTTCTTATCTGTAGCGTGATTAAAAGCTGAAGTCCTTACTTTTGAAAGTGTCCTGAAGTCATTAACACACAGGTTTGACTAGCCAGTCCAACACGAACTTTGCCTTTTAAAAAGCCCTTTTCTCTCTTACTAAACCCCCTACCTTCCATGCTTTTGCTTTTGCTTTAAATACAGATTGATTATATTACTGGGTAACTGTTATTATTAATTAGTCTACCATAGGGATAAATTGATTAATTGTCATTATTGATATAGCTAGCTGATTAATTATCATTATTAAGCTTTGTTAGTTGTATTATTAACCAGACTATCATAGTAATCAAGTGTCACTACCAATTTTTGATATATTTTGATATAATTCTTGATATATTAATCAAAGATCAAGTGATATATTAATCAAAGTTCAAAGAATACATAACAAAAGATAAAGAATTATACAACATCTAAACAATTCTACCATGCCAAGTAAAAAGAAAGTAACCCCTACCAACAATGTCAACAACGAACCATACATATGCTTCAAATGTACTGAATCCATCAAGAAAAATGAGGATAACACTAAATGTCACCTATGTGACAATCATGTCCACCTTTCCTGCTTAAATATAACCAAGGACATAATCGACACACTACAATCAGCAGCTGTAATTCTATGTCCATCTTGCTTACCTAAGCTAGACAAATTAACAGCCCTCTCTAATAAGGTTGAAACCATAGAATCATCCCTTGAAACTCGCTTAATATCCCTAGAAAATCGATTAGTAGCACAATTTGAAGCACGTCTTCAAGCAACACACAAAAATGAACACCAGACAACACAACATCCTAGCTCAACTCATCATCCACCACCAAAACCTCATCCAACTTCCACAAACCAGCAACCCAATAGCATCAAACCAACGAATAACATCAACCAAATTAACGACATCTCCCTAATGATAAAAGATGCTATCGAACGTGAGCAGAAACGTCCAAACGCAATTTTATTTGGACTGGAAAACAACAGTGAAACTGATGACATCACTACAGTTCGAAACATCATCATCAACTCTCAGAAAACTTCATTCTCTTCTTATGAAATCACTGAAATATCTAGAGATGGCCCAGAACTCAAATACAGAGACGGCTCAGTGGCCCCACGATTCTGCAGAGTCATCTGCAAAAACGAAACCAGTAAATGCAATTTTATTCACACAATGAACTCCATCGCCAAATCTGACACTAACTATAGTAAACTCCGATCCAGACCAGACCTATCCTTCCTACAAAGAATCCGCTCTCGTGAACTCCACCACGAACTAAAAATGCGACAAGACAATGGTGAAACTGACCTATATATAGACTACCGTGCAGACTGCATCAAAACTAAATCTCCCAACCTACGTCCCAACATTCAACCTCCCACCATTCAAAACTAGGAACGCACGCCCCAAACTACCTCTCTACCTGCAACTTCTACAACCACTAATAACCTTATCTACCTCGCTACTACCACTGACCAAACTTCCTCACTACCCGCCAATACTAACAACTCTACTATAGACCTTAATTACCCTAACCTTAACTACCTTAACCTCAACTACCTCACTTCTACTACTAACTTAACTACCCAACTACCTACCACTCCCTCTACCTCTCCAACTAATAAAGACCTTAAATGCAAGCTACTTAATGCAAGAAGTCTTGTAAATAAAATACCTGAATTCCTCCTCCTATTAAATACGACCAATTTCGACATATTTGTCTGCGAAACGTGGCTAAACTCATCCCTCCCTGACTCAATTATTATAGAAAGAAACTATCATGTTTTTCGATCTGATCGCGAACTCCGTAGAGGAGGCGGTGTTGCCATCTTTTACAAAAAGTCCTTAAATCTCAAAAACATCCAAGTAACACACGATCTTGCTCTTCCCGAGACGATCATCTGTGAACTATCTTTAAACACCACATTACGATTTCTACTATGCTACAGAGCCCCAGACTACGACATTGAACATGCGAATAAGTTAACTTCACTCCTAACGTGGGCAGCCTCCAGCCCACACCCTCTCATCTTTCTTGGCGACCTAAATTTAATTTAATTTAATTAATTTAATTAAATGGATTTGTATGCCGCCCAACTCCCTAGGGACTCTACCTCTTATCAAATGGTCCCTCAACGAATGTTCCACAGAACCTATATACTCAACCCTGTACAATGCTGTAACCAATCTGGGGCTGGATCAACTAGTATCCAACAACACTAGACTCAATAACTGCCTTGATCTCATCTTCTGTAACAGTTCAAACTCAATATATGGATTACAAACAAAAGAACCCTTCACCAACAGTGATCACAGTATGATTGACTTCAATCTCAATATACACCCTTACAAAAATCAACAATATGACAAGATCCCCAGTTACAATTTCAAAAAAGCAAACTTTGATCTCATAAACACTGACCTCTCTTCTCTTGATTGGCAAACCCTATTCATGGACTGCAACACTGCTGAAGACCACTACAACATTTTCCTATGTCAAGTCCAAAGAGTCATAAAACTATACGTACCACTATTCATTCCCAAAAACAGGAAGAACAAACTACCCACAACAATAAGGAAGCTCCAAACAAAAAAAAATCTCTCTGGCGTAAAAACAAAACGGGCTACATAACCAACTACAAAAGCCGATACAAAAACTTATGCAAACAAATAAAGACTGAATGCACAAATTATCATATCATTCAAGAGGAAAACCTCCTGCGCACAAATTCCAACCGAGCATTCTACAAGTTCGTAAACAACAAACTCAAAGTGACGAGAACTATCCCACCACTAAAAGGCCCCAACAATAAAGACTATAATGATGAATCCGACAAAGCCAACCTCTTCAACACATTCTTCGGCTCAGTCTTTATAAACAGCAACAACTCATGTCCTATATTACCTAGTCGAACCACAAACAATGACAATGATCTAATACAAACCCAAGAGCGTGGAATGCGACGGAGTTACAAGTGCTAGGTACTGAGCGCGGCACAGCAACGAGGGAAGCCGACCGCTCCCGAAGCTGCTCGGGCGAGCGCTCGCAGACCCGCAGGAAGGCCCTGCTGTGGAACCTGCACGTGCGCGGACTTTCCCGCCCGGCGTCCTCGGCGCCTAGCAACCCGGTGCGTGCAATTCGGCGGGCTCCCCTCTGGCATGGCACACCTGCGGATTTCAGCCCAGCTGCCTCTTGACATCGACCCCACTAAGGCACCTGTGGCCTTCGGCCGCCAAGGCCTCCCCAAGCTCAATGAAGAGCTGCAGCACCCTGAGCTGCTGATGCGGCAGCCGACCTTGATGGCGCTCTGCGACCTGGTGCATGACCCGGAGAACGCTTACCAAGCCATCGGCTTGGGTGAGTGGCGGCAGCGGCCTGGCCACGGCTGGCGGGAGGGAAGGGAAGGGAGGGAAGAAGGAAAGAAAAAGGAAAGAAAGAGAGGGAGGGAGGAAGACAGAAAGAAAAAATGAGAGAGAAAGAACGATGGTAGGAAGGAAGGAAGGAAGGAAGATAGACAGAAAAAGAAAGGAGGGAGGGAAGAAGGAAAGAAAGAAAAAGAAAGAAAGAAAGAAAGAGATGGTAGGAAGGAAGGAAGACAGACAGAAAAAGAAAGGAGGGAGGGAAGGGAAGGGAGGGAAGAAGGAAAGAAAGAAAGAAAAAGGGAGGGAGGGAGGAAGACAGAAAGAAAGATGGTAGGTAGGAAGGAAGACAGAGAAAAAGGAGGGAGGGAAGGGAAGGGAGGGAAGAAGGGAAGAAAAAGGAAAGAAAGAGGGTGGGAGGAAGAAAGAAAGAAAGATGGTAGGAAGGAAGACAGAAAGAAAAGATGGTAGAGAGGAAGGAAGACAGACAGACAGAAAGAAAAGAAAGAAAGAAAAAGAAAGATGGTAGGAAGAAAGACAGAAAGAAAAAGAAAGAAAGAAGGTAGAGACGAAAGAAAGACTTATGACCACAATTGAGCCTAACATTTTGGTTGCTAAGCAAGAGCGTTGTTAAGTGAGTTTCACCACACTTTACAAGTTGGCCACGCCCACCCGGTCACCTGACCACTAAGCCACACCCACCTGAGGGGGTGGGGTGGGGGCGGTGAGGATGAGTTTGTAGCACCAAGGGGGCGGTGGACTGAAAAAGTTTGGGAACCACTGAACTAGACCATAACCTACTACTAGATAAAGTAGAAAAATGTGGGATGGACAGCAACACCACCAGATGGATTCAAAATTGGCTAACCAACCGCACTCAACGTGTAGTGCTCAATGGAACTGCATCTACATGGAGGGAAGTATGCAGTGGAGTACCCCAAGGCTCTGTTTTAGGCCCAGTACTCTTCAACATCTTTATCAATGACTTGGACGAGGGGATAGATGGGGAACTCATCAAATTTGCAGATGACACCAAACTGGCAGGAATAGCCAACTCTCCAGAAGATAGGCTCAAGATACAGAAGGATCTTGACAGACTTGAACATTGGGCGCTATCAAACAAAATGAAATTCAATGGTGAAAAAAGTAAGGTTCTACATTTAGGCAAGAAAAACAAAATGCACAGGTACAGTATATGTGGTACCTTGCTCAACAGTAGTAACTGTGAGAGGGATCTTGGAGTCCTAGTGGACAACCATTTAAATATGAGCCAGCAGTGTGCAGCAGCTGCCAAAAAAGCCAACACAGTTCTAGGCTGCATTAACAGAGGGATAGAATCAAGATCACGCGAAGTGTTAATACCACTTTATAATGCCTTGGTAAGGCCACACTTGGAATACTGCATTCAGTTTTAGTCGCCACGATGTAAAAAGGATGTTGAGACTCTAGAAAGAGTGCAGAGAAGAGCAACAAAGATGATTAGGGAACTGGAGGCTAAAGCATATGAAGAACGGTTGCAGGAACTGGGTATGTCTAGTTTAATGAAAAGAAGGATCAGGGGAGACATGATAGCAGTGTTCCAATATCTCAGGGGTTGCCACAAAGAAGAGGGAGTCAAACTATTCTCCAAAGCAGCTAAAGGCAGGACAAGAAACAATGGGTGGAAAGTAATCAAGGAGAGAAGCAACTTAGAACTAAGGAGAAATTTCCTGACAGTTAGAACAATTAATCCGTGGAACAGCTTGCCTCCAGAAGTTGTGAATGCTCCAACACTGGAAGTTTTTAAGAAGATGTTGGATAACCATCTGTCTGAAGTAGTGTAGGGTTTCCTGCCTAGGCAGGGGGTTGGACTAGAAGACCTCCAAGGTCCCTTCCAACTCTGTTGTTTTTTTTTTTTTTTTTGTTATTATTATTATTATTATTATTATTATTATTATTATTATTATTATTATTATTATTATTATTATTATTATTATTATTATTATTATTATTATTATTATTATTATTATTATTATTATTATTATTATTATTATTATTATTATTATTATTATTATTATTTCTGCCATTTCTTGCGGAGTCATTGAATACATCCGTGGTTTCGGTAGAACCGCTCCAGGTATGATCTTAATAGCACAGTCTGTTGCACGGTGAGGCGGTAGGGTATCGCATTCCCTCTCACTAAACACTTCCCTGAGATCATCATACACTGCGGGGAAGCCCACACCGCTCTCCTCCACACTACCCCCACACCATTCGTGTGGGGGTGGATTAGGCCCAAGAGCCAAACGTAAATGTCTACAACCCCCACCCCACCAAAGACCCCATTTATCCAGCCACATCAACCCGAGGACTATGGCTTCTGTTATGCGTGGAACTACGACAAACCGGATCTGTTCTTGGTGGGGTCCGATTTCTAAGACAAGTTGTTCGGTTATATGTGTTGCCGGTTGACCGCCGAGCACAGAACCATCCATCTGTTCGAAGCGAATGGGAGTGGCTAACTTCCTAAGTCATATGCCCAATCGAGAGGCCACATCAGAACTCATAAGACATCTAGTGCATCCAGAGTCCACCAAAGCCTGGCACTCCTGCACTTTTGTGGCTGTCCTAATCTTCACCTGAATAAGGAAGGGATGTACAGGGTCGCTTACCATGGGGTCTTCCACTGGCTCATCATCGCTAGTGCTGGAATCCTCCACCTCTGCAGGTGCTGCATCAGTAACAGCGGAGGGGCCCACCTGTTGTGACATGCGCATGCTTTCGGTTGCCTGGCGACCGCTTCTCCTTGCTGTGGCACGGCCATTACCCCGACCTCTTTATTAGATATGGTGGCTGCTGACAACCTGTCAGGTTCCAGGAAGCTGTTGGAAGAAAAACTCGAACACAAGCATTTGCAATCGAAGTTCTTTACTTCTCCAACTCCTGGCACTCACCAACCATCATTACATGAATGAGAATATTGTCAGCAGCAACTTCCCAGTGACCCTTCCCCCTATTTAGCATGTAACACGCCCCACCCCACGACTCCACCCTCTCCCAGTGTTCCGTGCCTCAAGCCATGATTGCTCAGCCGCTCGGCACTTTGCACAGCTGGGCGTCGGCAATTGTCGGCTTGTGATGTTTTCTCAACAGTGCGAGGTTCCTTCCACCCGAATGGCAGCCCCAAAAGGTGGGGCTGACATTAGGAATAGGAATAGGAATAGGAATAAGAATGACTTTAGGAATAGAAACTGACAATGGAATGGAATGGAATGGAATGGAATGGAATGGAATGGAAGTAGGAGTAGGAGTAGGAGTAGGATGTCAGGGTTCCAAGTATCACCCCCAACCAAGTAAGACTCCGAGGCAGGCATTTCCTCAAAATTCCATTTTATTAGAGATGTCATATTGGCACATCTGGGAAAACCCGAATCTGAAGTGTCCCGGATTTTCCCCACCCAAAGGAAAGTCAAAGTCCCTTCCCCTGCACCCACATGTCCATCACATGGTCCAATCAGGTCACCATCGTAACTCGAGTTGTTTCCCATTCACGCCTCTCCAGGTGCAGACTGAACGTCCTTGACTTCCAGTGATAGAATGCTGTTATGGCTATACATCTCACCCCATCGCCATCCACCCCCCCTCCCAGTTCCCACAGCATACCCATCCACCAAGTGTGGCAGCCCTGAAGATCCAAAGAAAAATATGGCCTCCAGGGATGACAGGCTGCCCCCCTCAACCGATGAGCATGTCCCGAAATGAGATGAATGTAGGAGGTTAGTCCAGGCAGTCCCTAACCACCTCCCCACCCCACCCGGAGGACCCTTTGGTTTATTAGGGAATTTATCATGGAATTGTTTTACTAGCCTATCTGCCTTCACATCCCAGCTCTTAACCCAGGTAGCTTCAGACAAAGTGTCCCCTTTCCAATGGACCACATACTGCAACCGACCCCTATGTAATTTAGAACCCAAAATTTTCTTAACTTCATAATGGGTTTCTCCTTGCACTACCATTGGTTTAGGTGCTGGGCGATCCTGTGGTGTCAGTCTTGAACTAACAGCAGGCTTCAGCAAGCTGCTGTGAAAGAGTGGATGCACTTTCCCTAACAGGCGTGGGAGGCTAAGTTGAACTGTTACTGGGTTAATTACTTTCACTATTGGAAATGGCCCTAAGGACTTAGGTCCTAGCTTTTTGCTGGGCAATTTCAACCTAATGTATTTGGTGGACAGGTAAACTCAATCTCCCACACGAAAGGGAGGCTGCAGAGATCAGTGTTTATCTGCTTGTTTTTTGTATGCTTCTTCCATGCAGCTTGTGACTTGAAAGGGGGTTAGTCTGGTGCTGCTATGCACTGTGTTGTTGTAAGCCACTTCTGCAAAAGGCAGCAGAACCACACAATTCTCTTGTTGGTAATCCACATAGCATTTTATGTACTGCTCTAACATGGCATTTATACATTCCGCAGCTCTGTTCGTGCTAGGATGAAAAGCTGAGCTGAGTCCCTGAGTTGACCCGATGGACTTCAGAAATTCTCTCCAGAATTTAGCGGTGAACTGAACGCCTCTGTCTGAGATTACTCGGTGGGGCACTCCGTGCAGCCAGTAGATCTGCTTGATAAACATCTTAGCCAGTTTCCTAGCTGAGGGCAATCTGGAGCAGGCAATAAAGTGGGCTTGTTTAGAGAATAAGTCTACCACAGTCCAGATGACTGTGTTTCCCCCACTCTCTGGGAGCTCAACTATAAAGTCCATAGCAATCTCCTCCCAGGGCCAGCGGGGGTCAGCTACTTGTTGGAGAAGCCCGGGGGGGCTTTCCTGGCCTCATCTTCATGGTGGCGCAGGTAGCACAACTTTTTACATAGTCCTCCACATCGGCTTTCATTTTCGGCCACCAGAACTGCCTCCGGGCTAAGTGGAGGGTTTTTAGGAAGCCGAAGTGACCGGCCAGTCGGGAGTCGTGGCTGTGCTGCAAGACCTGCAGCCTCAAGCTGGTGGGGACATATAGTTTGGACCAGGGGTGGGTTCCACTTACCTTCGCCACCAGTTCGCATCGCGACATTTCGCGCACGCGCCCCTCGTGCATTTTCACTTCCGCCCATGCTCAGTAGCAGGAATCAGCCCAAAACACAGCTGAGGAGCTGATCAGCTGTGCTTCAGGCAAAGAAATAAAGGTCAGTATTAACTCAGGGGCAGATGGGAGGGCCCTTTTTCAAGCAGCAGAAGAGGAGAAGCCATCCAAACAGGGAAAAATTCGCAAAAAAATTCAAAAAAAGATGGCGGCACCCACGGACCGGCACCAACCGAATCGGATCCGTGACATCACCAGCGGGTTGCTACTGGTTTGGGTGATCTCGTCCGAACTGGGAGGAACCCACCCCTGGTTTGGACCCTTTCCAAGCCAGTTCCTCTCTTATGGCCAGGATGTCCCGGTTTTCATTAAACCACTGATCGGCTGGGAGCGTAAATTTTAGTGCAGCTGTTAGTTGCCCCACCCTGGGGTTGCTTTGGCATTTGGTTTAGCCCCTGGTGGTGACTTGAGCCACTGGTTGAGGATGGGGGATGATTGCATGGACGACTTCCTCCCTCCTACTATCAAATTGTGGCTTTCTGGATAGTGCATCTGCTAGCAGCCCCCCCCCGATGTATTTTAGCTCAAAGTTAAACCATTTGAAATACTGTGCCCAGCAGACTTGTTTGGGAGAGAGCTTTCGGGGGGGGGGGGATTTAGGGCCTTGAGGTTTTTGTGATCAGTCCAGACCTCGAATGGCACTTTGCTCCCTTCTAAGAAATGCCTCCAAAAGAGGAGAGCCCAGCGGACTGTGTAAGCCTCCTTCTCCCATATTGCCCACCATCTCTCGGTGTCGGTGAGTTTTTGGGACACATACGTGCAGGACAAAAGCTGACCCTGGGGATCCTTTTGCAGAAGCACCGCTGCCACGGCTACATCGCTGGCGTCAGCTTGAATGATGAACTGTCACTCAGGGTCGGGGTGCTGGAGGATCGGCTCCTCGGCAAAGAGTCAATTTAATTTCTCGAACGCCTTTTGGCACTCTAGCGACCAGGCCAGCGGTTGGGTTGGACACGGCTTTGAAGGGGGGCTGTTTTCAGTAGCTCTGTTAGGAGTAGGGCTACTTCTGAAAATGTTGGAATGAATTGCCTATAGAAGTTTGCGAACCCTAGGAAGCTCTGGAGCTGCTTGCGGTTGCGTGGGGGTTGCCAGTCCAGCACCGCTTTCACTTTCTCTGGATCCATCTCGATCCCCTCACTTGACATCCGGTAGTCAAGGTAGTCTAGGGAAGTCTTATGGAATTCACATTTAGAGAGCTTCGCATAGAGCTTCGTGGCAAGGAGTTTTTTCAGTACTTGCTACACTAATTTAATGTGTTCTTCCAGCGTTTCACTAAATATAAGAATGTCACCCAGGTAAACTAAGACCCCCTTGTAGAGATGCTCATGCAGCACCTCATTGATTAGCATCATGAATACGGTGGGGGCTCCCTGGAGCCCAAACGGCATGACCTTAAATTGGAAGTTGCCCAGCAGGCAGTTGAATGTGGTCTTCCATTCGTCCCCTTCCCTAATCCATATCCGGTAGTAGGCTTCTCTTAGGTCCAGCTTGGTGAACACCTTGCCCTTCATTAAGTGGCTTAGCATGTCCTTCATTAAGGGGAAGGGGTAGGTGTTCTCCACGCACACGGCATTAATTCTGTGAAAATCCATGCAAAGCCTCATCCCCCCATCTTTTTTCTCTTTGAACCACACGGGGGCCGCCCATTTGTGGCGGCTGCAGCATTTTCCAGCCAGCTGGGACTGCCTGGGGTCGGTGCCTGTTGGCATTTATTTGGCAGAATTGGCAGCAATGGGCCAATGCCTATTCTTAGCTTTCGGTAGCCATCTTCCCACGTGATGGTTGGGCCCCACTTGTCCAGCCAAGCGAGACGTAGTAGCAATAGCAATAGCAATAGCACTTAGACTTATATACCGCTTCATAGTGCTTTACAGCCCTCTCTAAGCGGTTTACAGAGTCAGCATATTGCCCCCAACACTCTTGGTCCTCATTTTACCCATCTGGCGAAGGATGGAAGGCTGAGTCAACCTTGAGCCTGGTGAGATTCGATCTGCCAAACTGCTGGCAGTCGGTGATCAGCAGAAGTAGCCTGCAGTACTGCATTCTAACCACTGTGCCACCGCGCAGTATGATCGATTCAGTCATTTTGGGGGCTACTACGAAACATATGAGCTCGCGGTGGTGTCCCATCTCCACTCTAATGAGCTCCGTGACTAAAGTGGCTGTGGCTCCACCTATTAGTGTCCCATCGACCTGCTCAAAGCGTATGTGGTGTACCAGGGGTTTCATGCTTATCCCTAGCTGTTGAACAATTGGGAGGCTGATCAGACACCCGCACATTTATTATTTATTATTTATTAGGTTCTTCTATGCTGCCCTACTCCCTAAGGACTCAGGGCGGTGTACAACATTTTAAAAGAACACTAAACAATAAACTTCATTTAAAAACAATTTAAAAAATTAAAAAAGTTAAAAAGACATTCAACAACATACATACAGGGGGAGATCTCGGATAAAAACTAGTCTCAAACCCCTGCCTGCAGGAAGAGCCATGTCTTGATGGCTTTCCGGAAGGCCAGCAGGGTGGGGATAATTCGGATCTCTGGGGGAAGTTGGTTCCAGAGCACGGGGCCCCCCACAGAGAAGGCCCTCTCCCTCGGGCCCACCAGTCGGCATTGTTTGACTGACGGGACCTGGAGGAGACCCACTCTGTGGGCCCTAACCGGTCGGAGGGAAGTATGAGGCAGAATGCGGTCCCGGAGGTAACCTGGTCCTAAGCCATGTAGGGCTTTAAAGATGATGATCAACACCTTGAATTGTACCCGGAGACCAATGGGCAGCCAATGCAGCTGGCGGAGTATAGGTGTTACGTGGATGTATCTTGACACACCCACCACAGCACGCGCAGCCGCATTTTGCACCAGCTGGAGTCTCCGAATACTCTTCAAGGGTAGCCCCATGTAGAGCGCATTGCAGTAGTCCAATCGAGAGGTGACAAGGGCATGAGTGACCGTGAGCAGAGCCTCCTTCTCCAAGTATGGTCGCAATTGGTGCACCAAGCGAACCTGTGCAAAAGCCCCCCTAGCCACAGCTGAAAGATGTTGGTCTAATTTTAGCTGTGGATCTAGGAGGACTCCCAAATTGCGAACCTGTTCCGAGGGAGTTAATTTTCCTCCCTCAAGAACCAAGGAGGGACAGTTGTCATAGTCCTTAGGCAGAGCCACTCAGTCTTGTCGGGGTTGAGTTTGAGTCTGTTTCTCCCCATCCAGGTCCTAACGTCGTCCAGGCATCGGCACATTACATCGACTGCCTCCCTGAATTGAGACGGGGTGGTGATGTACAGCTGGGTGTCATCAGCGTACTGTTGGAAACTCACCCCGTGTCTACGGATGATCTCCCCCAGCGGTTTCATGTAAATGTTAAACAGGATGGGCGAGAGGACCGAGCCCTGAGGCACCCCATATGTCAGGGGCCTAGGAGACAACCTCTGCCCTCCTGTTAACACCGACTGCATCCTGTCGGCGAGATAAGAGGCGAACCACTGCAAAACGGTGCCTCCCACTCCCAACTCGCCGAGACGATGCAGAAGGATACCATGGTTGATGGTATCGAAAGCCGCTGAGAGGTCAAGTAGCACCAGGATGGAGGAATTTCCCCCATCCCGGGCTCGCCAGAGATCATCCATCAGGGTGACCAAGGCAGTTTCTGTACTGTAGCCGTGCCTGAAACCAGGAGTCTAGATGATCAGTTTCCTCCAATAGCCGCAGAAGCTGAGACGCCACCACCTTCTCCACAACTTTACCTATAAAAGGTAAGTTGGAGACCGGACTAAAGTTCTTCAAGTCCGCTGGGTCCAGGGAAGGCTTCTTAAGGAGGGGTCTCACCACCGCAACTTTTAATGGCTGCGGTACGGATCCCTCCCTAAAAGAAGCGGTGACCACCGCCTGGATCCAGCCACGTGCCACCTCTCTGCTGGCCAAAACCAGCCAGGAGGGGCACATGTCCAATAAACAGGTGGAAGCACTCATTGCACCCATGGCCATGTCCACGTCCTCAGGAGAAACAGGCTCAAACTCCTCCCAGAACACTGGACTAAGACAGGTGCCCCTGTCAACTCAATGGACTCTGCCCAGCCGGAGTCCAGATTCGACCATCAGAAACTGCACGAATTCCTCAGCTCTACCTTGCAAGTGTTCCTCGCTCCCCCCTTTAGCAAGGAGGGCACGAGTCACCCTAAACAAGGCGGCTGGGCGAAAATCTGCGGATGCAATAAGAGCGGAAAAATGAGATCATTTTGCCGCCCCTATCACCACTAAATAAGACTTAATAAACGTTCTTAGAAGTGCTCGGTCGGATTCGGTTTTACTGGCTCTCCAGCGTCGCTCCAGACGTCTCTTGTGGCGTTTCATCTCCCGGAGCTCCTCGGTAAACCAGGGGGCTTTCCGGGATCCACTGCCACGGAGAGGTCGCAAAGGCGCAATCCGGTCTAATGCCCCTGATGCTGCGGTGTTCCAGGCAGCCACCAGGGACTCAGCCGAATTGTGTACCAGGGTTTCAGGTATTTCCCCAAGTTCCCTCTGGAATCCTTCCGGCTCCATTAGGCGCCTGGGGCGGAACCACCTAGTCGGTCCCGCCTCCCTGCGGGGCAGGAATGGGGCTGCGAAATCCAACCTCAGTAGGAAATGATCTGACCATGACAACGGGGTGGTGACTATATCCCCTGTCTTCAGATCATCTCTCCACTGCCCCGAAAGAAACACTAGGTCAAGCGTGTGGCCTCCCTCATGAGTCGGACCCTGGATTACTTGGGTCAGGTCCATGGTTGTCATGGAATCCATGAACTCCTGAGCTACACCAGAGGTTTCGCCAGCCGAAGGCAGGTTAAAGTCCCACAGCACCATAAGCCTGGGGAACTCCACCGCCAGGCTTGCTACTGCCTCAAGTAGCTCAGGCAGGGCCTTGGTAACGTAGCTGGGAGGCAGGTACGCTAACAAAAGGCCCACCTGGACCCCTAAGTCCAACTTCAGAAGGAGTGTCTCACACCCGACAATCTCCGGGGCAGGGATCCTACGAGGATGCAGATTTCAGCGTGTTATAATAGCCACTCCTCCCCCCCTTCCCTGGGGTCATGAGTGATGCTGCACTGAGAACCTGTCTGGGCATATCTCAGAGAGAGCTACTCCTCCCTCCTGGCCCAGCCAGGTCTCAGTTATACATACCAGGTCTGCCCCCTCTTCTGTGATTAAGTCACGTATCAGGGGGGCTTTGTTGGCAATTGACCTGGCGTTAAGCAGCAACATCTTGAGCCCAGGGCCCTGAAAACCCTGGTTGCCAGGTACTCGGGTTGAGCAAGATGGAACCACATCGGAGGGGCTGGAACAAGGGATCGCTTGTAAGCAGCGAGGTCTTATTCCCCAAGAGCGGCCCACCCCTCTGCTCCCGCCATATCTGCCTCTTCCCATTATGACCGAGATGTTCCGGCTCTCGTCCCTATCAGAGACCCCCTCCGCCCCCCCCGCTGGTCTCCCTCCCTCCCTGCAGGCCATACATACCATTCTCACAAGATAGGGTAACTGAGCCCTGCCCCCCCTGCTTCTGTTTCCACACTCAGCGGGGGGGGAACAGAATCCCAGTCCCTAGCTCTTCCATTACTTCACACTCATTCTAAATACTCAGACACCCATCTCACTCATCCCCATACTCAATCACACCCATACCTCACCTCAGAGGAGGAGAATACAATTTAAAAATTTTAAAAAGAAGGCAGGCTCATCAAGGTAAGGGTGTGCTGGGGAGGCAGGTTCCCTGGTTCGACTCAGCCTCCCAGTTGTTCTGTAGTCCAGGGGTGGCAAAAAACCTCCCTTACTCTGATGACTTTGGGAGTCTAAAGTCCTACACCCCTCGGTTTGCGATCGACTTCTATCCGAGGGGGGGGTACCACATCTTCGCCTTAATTACTGTGGTCGTTAAAGCGACCTGGAACATCCACGGGGGCAGAGGTGGTGTTGAGCAAGGCATCCAGGATAGTTATAATCTCCACAGGTTTAAAAAAGTCTCTGGATATATACTGGCGGCAGTGGGGGGCACAACGCTTGGGAGGCAGTTCCGCGTTGTTAATCCAAGGTCAAGCACCTCCCAGAACTGTCCACAAGCTGACAAAGCAGGCAGTAATGGCGACGCTTCTCGTGATCTTTCCGTGTTTCCTCAGGCATCAAAGAATGGTAGATAACGGTAGATACCGGTAGATAGATAGGTAGGTATATAGAGATAGATAGATAGATAGATAGATAGATGATAGATAGATAGATAGATAGATAGATAGATAGATAGATAGATAGATAGATAGATAGATAGATAGATAGATAGATAGATAGATAGATAGATAGATAGATAAAGATAGATGATAGGTAGGTAGGTAGGTAGGTAGGTATATAGCAGTGATGGCAAACCTATGGCACGCGGAGCCATATCTGAGGGCACGCGAGGCGTTGCCCTATGTCAGCTCCAGCGTGCATGCATGTGCTGGCCAGCTGATTTTCGGCCTTCTTTTTGGCCATTTTCACTCTCTCCCAGGCTTCAGGAAAGCTTCCAAAACCCTGGTGACGGCGAAAAACGGCCCAACGGGCCAACCGGAAGTTCGGAAACAAACTTCTGATTGGCCCGTTGGGCCGTTTTTCGCCATCCCTAGGGTTCAGGAAAGCCTCATGCGCAGAGCGGTGCAGCATGGGGGTTGTGCGCGTGCGTGGGGGGAGGGCATTGCATTATGGGTGTGGGCACATGCGTGCACGCTATCACATGCACGTGCACCCTTTTGGCACCCGAGCCAAAAAAGGTTCGCCATCACTGGTATATAGAGATAGATGGATGGATGGATGGATGGATGGATGGATGGATAGATAGATAGATAGATAGATAGATAGATAGATAGATAGATAGATAGATAGATAGATAGATAGATAGATAGATAGATAGGCAGGCAGGCAGGCAGGCAGGCAGGCAGGCAGGCAGGCAGGCAGGCAGGCAGGCAGGCAGGCAGGCAGGCAGGCAGATGACAGAGATGGATGGATAAATGGGTGGGTGGGTGGGTGGGTGGATGGGTAGGTGGATGGATGGATGGATGGATGGATGGATAGAGAGATAGAGAGATAGATAGATAGATAGATAGATAGATAGATAGATAGATAGATAGATGACAGAGATGGATGGATGGATGGATGGATGGATATATCGATATATGAATGAATGAATGATTGAATGAATGAATGAATGAATGAATGAATGATAGATCGATAGATCGATAGATCGATAGATCGATAGATCGATAGAATGATAGATTGATAGATCGATAGATCGATAGAATGATAGAATGATAGAATGATAGATAGATAGATAGATAGATAGATAGATAGATAGATAGATAGATAGATAGATAGATAGATAGATAGATAGATAGATAGATAGATGACAGAGATGGATGGATATGTCGATATATGAATGAATAAATGATTGAATGAATGAATGAATGAATGAATGAATGAATGAATGATAGATCGATAGATCGATAGATCGATAGATCGATAGATCGATAGATTGATAGATCGATAGATCGATGGATCGATGGATCGATAAATCGATAGATCTATAGATCTATAGATCAATAGATAGATAGATAGATAGATAGATAGATAGATAGATAGATAGATAGATAGATAGATAGATAGATAGATAGATAGATGACAGAAATGGATGGATGGGTGTGTGTGTGTGTGTGTGGGTGGGTGGATGGATCCGCCGGGGTGGAGCCACGGCAGATGGCTGGTCAGCACACGCTGTCCCCCTTCAACCGAGAGTTTTCGGGCCGTTTTCGAGCCGATTGGGGATCCCCAAGGAAACATTCTTAACATGGGGACAAGTCTGAACTAACAAGGCACCGAAGGAGCATTGGGGGTAAGCAGAAACTTACCGGACATGCGAACAGTGGAGCCTGAAGTGCCCCGGCTCGTAGCGGGAGATGGAGGCCGCCATTTTGGTGGTGGCTGCAGCGCTGTGAGCGCCGTGAACGTTAGAGCTTTTTAATTTTAATTTTTAATTTTAAAAGTCGTTGTGCAGAGGAGTGGAGCGTGGAGTGGAGCGTGGAATGAAACCGAGTGAGGACTGAGGGAGCGATTAGAGCAGCGGCTGTGAGATGGACATTGCTGCAGTTACCGCTTGAAGTTGAGCCCGGTTAGAACAAGCAGCTGTGGGACGTGACGGGCTCCTCATAGAACTCTCGCTATGCCGCGATTACAACAGCGGATTAAACAACCTGTAAGCTATCAGCTCTATCGTCCTGGGCAATTTTCCCTACAACCCGCGCCAGAGAACCCGATCTCGCCTTGTGGAAGTACTACAGATGTGAAATCAAACTCCATCGTCACTGCCGAACTTGCTGGAGGCATCACCACCCTAGCGACTGCTATCTTTGCTGCGGAGTGTGTGCGTGTCATCATCAAGAGGCCCATTATACTGGTTTTAGCCTCACCTTGGAGTGCGGCTTTTGTCATTCTATTGTCCTTCAGCGCTTTTACCAGCATTATAAAGACGGTGACGGCTAACAGAGGGGAACAGCGCACGAGGGCCAAAATTTCTGGCTGGAGTCATTTTGCGTGCTGGAGACCCTGTCAAGAGACTACTGATGTAGCTTCAGGGAGGGGGGTTTGGATGCCTCAAGGATATTCATGCAGGAGGAGGCACCATCAGTCCCTGCCTGACTGGTTTCTTTTTCCCCTGAGGCTCATCCCTATGTTATGGAGAACTACTAATTACTATTAATTACTATCAATTACTGCAAGCTTGAGAGCGGTTCATCTGTGAGAGACCTTATAAGAATTAAAAGACACTATCCCCCATGGAATGATAGATATGGGGAGGAATCTGATTGAAGGAATGGATTATGATTAACGGGTTTAGAGACCACTATTTATTGCTATTTATATTGCTATTTATATTTTTGATCTACCTGTCCTCCTATTAATTACGCTACTGCACTTTATCTACCTCGACCCCGGGGGAGAGTATCTGTGAGCATGTTTATGGATGGATGGTATGAATAAATGTTTGTGGTTTAATTGTATGAGTATATGAGTGAGCTGGGTGGTTGGACCCTGCCCCCCTCTGCTGAGTGTGGAAACAGAAGCGGAGGGGGTTTTTGGCCCACCCCCAGGCTCAGTATGAATGGTATGCATGGCCTGCCGGGAGAATGGGGGACCAGCGGGGGGGAGGGGATCTCTGGGGGGACGGGGAGTAGGAGCATTACAGTCATAACGGGGAGAGGCAGGTACGGCGGGAGCAGAGGGGTAGGCTGCTCTCGGGGAACAAGAATTCGCTGTTTACAAGCGATTCCTTGTTCTGGCCCCTCTGGTTTGGTTCCACCTAGCTCAACCCGAGTGCCTGGTAACCAGGGATGTCAGGGCCCTGGGCTCAAGCTGCTGCTGTTAAACGCCAGGTCGATTACCAACAAGGCCCCCCTTATCCGGGATTTAATCCTAGAAGAGGGGGCTGACCTGGCATGTATTACCGAGACCTGGCTGAGCCAGGAGGGGGGGTGCCCCTTTCGGAGATATGCCCGGACGGGTTCTCAGTTCAGCATCAGCCGCGACCCCAGGGAAGGGGTGGAGGAGTGGCTATTATAGCCCGCCAGAATCTGTGTCCTCGAACGAGCCCTGCCCCGGAGATTGTTGGGTGTGAGACTCTCCTTCTGAAGTTGGACTTAGGGGTTCAGGTGGGCCTTTTGTTAATGTACCTGCCTCCTGGCTGCGTTACAAAGGCCCTGCCTGTTCTGCTCGAGGCGGTTGCAGGGCTGGCGATTGAGTTCCCCAGGTTGATGGTGCTGGGGGACTTTAATCTGCCATCGCCCAGCGAAGCCTCAGGGGCAGTCCAGGAGTTCATGGCTTCCATGACAACCATGGACCTGACCCAAGTAGTTCAGGGTCCGACTCATGAGGGTGGTCACATGCTTGACCTTGTGTTTCTCTCGGGGCAGTGGAGAGATGATCTGAGGCTGAGGGGTTTAGTCACAGTACCCTTGTCGTGGTCAGATCATTTCCTTCTGAGGTTGGATTTCATGGCACCACTCCTCCACCGCAAGGAGGCGGGACCGATTAAGTGGTTCTGCCCCAGGCGCCTAATGGAACCCGACGGATTCCAGAGGGAACTTGGGGAAATACCTGAATCCCTGGTACAAAGTTCATCCGAGTCTCTGGTCGCGGCCTGGAATCAGGCAGCAGCGGGGGCTCTGGATCGGATTGCGCCTTTGCGACCTCTCCGTGGAAGCGGATCCAGGAGGGCTCCTTGGTTTACAGAGGAACTCCAGGAGATGAAGCGCCACAAGAGACGCCTAGAGCGACGATGGAGATCTAGTAAAGCTGAGTCTGACCGGACACTTTTAAGAACTTTCATTAAGTCTTACTTAGTGGCGATACGGGCGGCAAAATGTTCACATTTTTCCGCTCTTATTGCGTCCGCTGACTCCCGCCCAGCCGCCCTGTTTAGGGTGACCCGCAAACTTCTTGCTAAGGAGGAAGGCGGAGATCCCTTGCAGGGTAGAGCTGAGGAATTTTCTCGGTTTCTGGCGGATAAAGTCATTCAGATTCGGACAGACCTGGACTCTGATTGGGCAGTACAGGCCGAAACGACTGGGGCAGGTCTTAGTCCGGTTATATGGGATAGGTTTGAACCGGTGACTCCTGAGGATGTAGACAAGGCCATAGGATCGATGAGCTCCGCCACTTGTTTATTGGACCTGTGCGCTTCCTGGTTGGTTTCGGCCACCTGGGAGGTTTCACGTGGCTGGCTCCAGGCGTTGGTCAACGCTTCTCTGAGAGAGGGGTCCGTCCCGCAGCCCTTAAAAGCTGCGGTGGTGAGACCCCTCCTCAAGAAGCCTTCCCTGGACCCGGCGGATTTAAAGAACTTCCATCCAGTCTCCAACCTTCCCTTCGCGGGGAAGGTTGTTGAGAAAGTGGTGGCGCTCCAGCTCCTACGGCTGTTGGATGACACTGATTTTCTGGATCCCCTTCAATCAGGTTTCAGGCGCGGCTACAGTACGGAAACGGCTTTGGTCACCTTGATGGATGATCTCTGGCGAGCCCGGGATGGGGGTTACTCCTCTATCCTGGTGCTACTTGACCTCTCAGTGGCCTTCGATACCATTGACCATTGTATCCTTCTGCGTTGTCTTGGAGAGGTGGGGGTGGGCGGCACTGTTTTGCAGGGGTTCTCCTTCTTCCTCTCTGACAGGATGCAGTCGGTGTTGACAGGGGGGCAGAGGTCGAGCCCTAGGCCCCTACTATGTGGGGTGCCGCAGGGCTCGGTCCTCTCACCCATCCTGTTTAACATCTACATGAAGCCACTGGGTGAGATCATCCGACGACACGGGGTGAGGTATCAGCAATATGCTGACGATACCCAGTTGTACATCTCCACCCCGTCTCAATTCGGGGAAGCCGTAGACGTAATGGGCCGCTGCCTGGACGATGTTAGGGTCTGGATGGGGAAGAACCGGCTAAAACTTAACCCCGACAAGACTGAGTGGCTGTGGATATTGCCTCCTAAGGACTTGACCAATTGTCCCTCCTTGGTTCTTGGGGGGGGGGGAGAAATTAGCTCCCTCAGAACGGGTCCGCAATTTGGGTGTCCTCCTAGACCCACAGCTAAAATTGGAGCAACATCTTTCAGCTGTGGCTAGGGGGACCTTTGCACAAGTACGTCTTGTGCACCAATTGCGACCCTACTTGGAGAAGGAGGCACTTCTCACAGTCACTCATGCCCTTATCACCTCACGGCTGGATTACTGCAATGCGCTCTACATGGGGCTACCCTTGAAGAGTGTCCGGCGACTGCAATTGGTGCAAAATGCAGCTGCGCGAGCTGTGGTGGATGTACCTAGATCCACCCACGTAACACCGATCCTCCGCCAGCTGCATTGGCTGCCCATTAGTCTCCGGATCCAATTTAAGGTGTTGGTCGTTACCTTTAAAGCCCTACA